>ML685852.1:5044019-5071121 GCA_007922175.1 Pelusios castaneus | reverse complement strand
AGTCGTGCCACAGGCAGAGCCCTGCAGGGCTATCCCTTGGGGAGGGGTGGGACCACCCCCCACCCCCATGCTGGGGAGAGCATGGCAGGCTGGCCCACTCCATCCCCCAGGGACCCTGGTCACCCTGAGGCTGCGGTTGTGAGCTGGCTCTGGCCGAGGCCGCCGGCGCCCCGGTCGGGGATCTGAGGCCACCGCCAAGAGCCAGTCCTGGCCAAGGCCATGCCGCCAGCAGGGGCCAGCCGCAGCCGGGGACCATCACCCTGCCCCTGCTTTCTTTTTTCTCTTTCTTCCTCTCTTCCTTCTCTTTCCTTCCATCTTTCTCTTCTTTTTTCTTTCCTTCTCTTCCCTTTCCTTCCATCTTTCTTTTTTCTTTCCTCCGTTCCTTCCATCTTTCTCTTTTTCTTTCCTCCCTTCCTTCCATCTTTCTTTTTCTTTCCTCCCTTCCTTCTTTTTCTCTTCCTTCCTTGTTTTCTTCCTTCCTTGTTTTTTTTAAAAAAAAACTTTAAAAAATTTAATTTTAATTAAAAACCTTTTTCTTCCTTGATCTTGATCGGAACCGCTGTGTTTTATTTTATTAGTTTGCTTCCTAGGTGCCGTATCGAGAGGCACTTGTTGAGGCACCGTAGATGGAGGTGGCTCCAGTGCCGAGGGATCTGCAGCTACAGTTGTTGGTGTGGAGATGTTTATTGGTTCCGCGTGGCTGTCTCTGACACCTGTTGGTACCGTGTCGGTTGCTGGCTGCGGTGCTGTGGCAGTGCTGTCAGTATCAATGATATTATTGGTGCCGATGCCATCTGAACAGTGATAGCAGTGGT
Organism: Pelusios castaneus; assembly: GCA_007922175.1. Lineage (NCBI taxonomy): Eukaryota > Metazoa > Chordata > Testudines > Pelomedusidae > Pelusios > Pelusios castaneus. The sequence goes on along the minus strand of ML685852.1, from coordinate 5,070,306 downwards.
TCTAGGCAGTTTAATGGACGCTGGCTTGGCATGTCCAGTTTTCTATCCATGCTTAGGCAGTGCCGTAAGCGGCCGCTTGTGATGTCTGATGCTTTGCATCCCGGAGGAGCCAAAAGCCTCTTTGGTATGGTGAATACTGGGAGAGGAACTAGGAGTCCTTCTGTTTTTGCTGATAGAGCGCCGTGGTGTTAGGTGCCTCTTTGAAGGTTGAGGTTCAGTCACCTTTTGTTGTTCAGGGTCCGAGGCCGGGCAAAGAGATGTCTCCATTAGGAGGAGTTAAGACGCAGATCTCTGTTGCCTCTAGCTCTGGCGCTCAGATTTTTACAGTGCGGGCATTTTTGTGATATGTGCCCTTCACCAAGACATTTTATACAAACTTTGTCTCCGTCAGACGCGGGCATCGTGTCCCAACAGGACTCACAACGTTCGAAGCCAGTTGAGCCTGGCATAATGAGGTAAAAATAATTTTTTATTTTTTTTTTTTTAAAAAGAGGGAAGGGAATAAGGAAGTAAAGATTAATGGAAAATACTAGAAGATGGATTAATTAGGGTTAGTAAGAATACAAGCACGAGAGAGAGGTAGCTCTGTCTGTAGCCACAATCAGTTAGAAAGGAACTGACAAGGGTTGAATTGTGTGCGCACAACAAAGGACATCACGACACTGCTGCAAGACTGTTACTTTGCGGGCGCGCGGCCCCAATGAGCACTGATTACAAATCTCCGATCTGCAGCGTGGGGAAACACTGAGACACACAGTGGAGCAGCCACAGAGACGCTACTCAAAGTAGAATTTAAATATCGCAGCCTTTTCTCATTTATTAATCCCTGCTGTTGTCTGTGTGGCATTATTTCATGCACTGACTTTGTCTACACAAGGAAATTGATCTGTGATTAACAAATGTCAAGCACAGAAGCCTACCAGCTCACAGGTTTTAGTTGCTGAAGTAGATAACGCCAATTTAAGCTTACCACTACTTACAGAGAGCATGCTTTAAAGGTAATCTTTCTAGTATATGCAAGGCCAATGACAACTACAGGAATTTAAAAAAAAATTAATTCACCTTTTACTATTTTCTTAAACTTAGTTTCCCTTTGTGACTCCTGTAGGAGCATTATAGTTGCTCTTTGAGATGGTACATTTATTGACAGAAGTACAAACAATATGGAAAATATGGAAAGGAAATCTGGGAGATAAATATGAATATTTACTTATTTGGAAGAGAGATGGGATTAGACTCTGAAAAGCAAGCATGCATATTTATGAAATTACTACAGACGGACAGAACAATGCCAGCCATCACACAGTCTTAAAGAACTGTTTATAATAAAATAAACATATAAAAACAACTGAAGGCACTTTGAAACCATAACAAAACTTTAAACACTAACAGCTTGTCAAACTGTTCAAGCCCAAAATTTACTCTGCGCTATCAACATTGTCATCTATTCTCGGTCAAATTTAGTACGAGAAGGAATTAAAAATCCAACTGTAATACTTTAACTTTCAATAAAAACCACTAAACCTAATCATGATGAACAAAAATTTCAGCACCATCATTTTAATTCAAGAGTAGAGAATCTGAAACAGTCTGGAGAGCGTACCTCTTCTTAAGAAATAAAGTAGGTTTATAATACGAGACGTTAAAGCCAAGTGACTGAAGCATCACATTATCCAATACTGCTGAGTGATCTGTACTGAGAGTCCATCCTTGATTGGTTTACTGGAGGAATATAATCCCTCATGCAGAAATTCAAGCACAGCTGGCTCCATATATTAAATCTAAATCAAGATTTCTATAACAGAATTATCTGTTTTACGAGTGTTGATGCTCAAATGCGTTTGTCAGGAACTGAAGACTGGAGGTTGGCATCATGGGTCTTTCAATCCTTAACATTACCATATGCGTAAAAGGGATTAACTGTAATCTGTGCTAAATATAATGTATTTTTGGTGCCTTTTTAAAACATTACAGTCCTCACTCTCAAATGTTTCAAAAGGGCAAATATCTTCTTCAGAGCAGTCACAATTAATAGCAGCCTTCAAAAAGTTCATGTTATTGAAACAGGATGTGTAAACTTTTCCTTCACTGCTGAGTACCAAGGTGAATATGTAAACTGAAGATCTCTCCTTTATAATCAATTCCATTTATCAGATTTCCAATGAGGTTACTGGATTAACTCAGTGAAACTATAACACATGACATAACTTCTTCCTTCCACCAAAAATTATGATGTATCAAACCCTGGAGCGCTCAATAATCAAGCTGACAAAAGATTAATAAAATAGAACTCTATAAAAGAGTCATACATTTTAAAAGAAAGTTTAAGTTTACAAGTACAATATGCTTAGAGCAACACTGAACAGGAAAGTACAATATAGAATTACCTTATGGATCTGAGCTTTAAAAATTGCAACTGTTACAACTAACCTACTGTTCATATACAGTAGTGGATACACATTAAGTTTTCCCATCTTAATAAAATAATCCTATCAAAATTCTCTCAACATTTTAGCCCCAAGAGTTCTGTTTTTTTCTGCTGGAATTTTATACAATGCCATTGGAACAATGCTCCATGCGTGCAATAGCTACAAAAAAATTAAAACCCTATGTACAAACATCTCTCATCTGTTAGGGCTTACTTTCTGTGTAGATACTACACAACATACGAGTACACTTGTCAGAAAAAAAATATAAAAATCCTGAAGACATTTTTTAAATTCACAGATGAATTATACTTTGTTATAGCAGTAACTGATGGCCAAAGCCCATAATTATTTACCCATCATTGAAACATGCTCGCTTTATTCAGTTCAGATACAGTATGCATGAATATATAGTGCTGCAGAGGCTGTGTGCAGAAGGCAGGAGTGCTTCAGATCTTTCTCTAGTGTCAGAGTTCACTACCTTTAGAAGAGGCTTCCAGAAACATCTTCTCAGAAGTCTGCATCCAATTTAAGCCTCTGCAGTTGTTCATGTTGATTTCTCTCCCAAACTATAAAAACTATATTTAATCCATGTCACAACATTCACTCTGGTTGACATCCTGAAAGTAGCTGGAATACAGTATTTTACCAGCCATACTCAGCAATAAAAGCCAAACATTAATCCTGTTTAAATCACATTATCAAGACTTGGATAAAAGGTGACTTTTTCACATAATACAGAATGCAGAACAAAGAACAGGTAGTAAAATAAATTGCCTCCTGATCGATCTATTCCACATTAAAGTAATGCTTAAGTGTCTATACATTTCATTAAAAAAAAAAAAGGCACTTGAGGCGTTTCCCCACAAACAGATTCCCAAAGGCTTAGGAAAGTAACTGACCTTGCAGCTTTCCTACATCTTGTCAATCCATTAAAAAACCAAAAAACCAAAACAACCCAGAACCACTGATGCTAGGAGCTGGCTCTCATGCTCAAAACAGAAACAAACTAGAAGGTTAGAGGTGAACATCTGACATGGCTCAAAGAACCATTTCAATATGCTGATCAGCAGACAGATTCATAGGAATCTGAGAACAATAAAGCTAATAGGATCACAACCTATAATTTCCCACAGTTCTCTCCTTAACGATTCCTTTTTAAATTCCTACTGAAGTCAGGTGCCAGTACAATTTTACACATGAACTACTAAACTGCCTGAACACAACGCTGGAGAACTGGAAATACTGCATCCCATTTGTGACGAACTCTGCATGCTTCAGTCCCTGATAGATGTTAGTGATTTGCTCTTTCACTGATGACATCCTGAAGCCGTTTTAATAAGACATCATCATTTTCTTGGCAAAGTCGTTTTGCTGGAGACTCACTGTCACTGTCAATTGTAATTGCTCGCTTCTTACTCCTCTGTTCACCTCGTTTTATCATATTGTTGATGTCCTTCAAACTCTGTCAATAAGAAGGGATTTATAATTAAAAATGAGTATTCAAACTACTATATTTACTCAGTTTGATTCTGTATTTCTATACTGATCTGAAAACATTAACAATATCCCTTCTTTGGATGAAGCACTCTTCATCTGAGGAGCAACAGGGGCTTTACCTTCCACTACATGAACTGCAAGGCCACTCTGAAAAATGTCATCATAGCGCTCTCTTCTGAAAACACCCTGGAACCAGTCAGAACTTTCAAAGAGGAGGAATTTTAAAGTTTTGTAATCTTTTAAGGTCTTACCTTAGAAGGGCTCCCGTTAAACTTGTAGAGTAGCGCTGTCTGAGTTGTCAGACAGGTGCCATTTTTGCGTGGTGAAACGTAAAGAGAGTGGTGTTGGGATATCCGCCGAGGAGACACTGGCTGCTGTTTAATGTTGGGGAATGGCGAAAGCGGAGGGGCTTCCATCTTAAAGAGAAAATGGCGCTCACTGAGTTCTTCCACAGAAATTTACCAGAAGCACATTTCAAAGAATTAACTTAATAAATAAATGAAACAGTTCCATTTTTTTATCACTGTGTCCTTCTGGGCCTTCTGTCCCCAGTTAATCACATTCTAATAATTCAATTCAAGATCCAGCCCGGGAATCACAAAATAAACTGTCACTGTTCAACACTTTTTATACAGATCATAGAATATTAGGGCTGGAAGGGACCTCATGAAGTCATTTAGTCCAACCCGCTGCTAAAAGTAGGACTGCACTCACTAAATCATCCCAGCCAGAGTTTTATCTAACCGGGCGTTAAAAGTTTCCAAAGATGGGGATTCCACCACCTCCCTATGTAACCCATTCCAGTGCTTCACTACCCTCCTAGTGAGAAAGTTTTCCTAATATCCAACCTCGACCTCTCCAGCTTCAACTTGAAACCACTGCTCCTTGTTCTGTCCTCTGTCACCACTGAGAACAGTCTAGCTTCCTCCTCTTTGGAGCACCCCTTCAAGTAGTTGAAGGTTGCCATCAAATCCCCCCTCAGTCTTCTCTTCTGTAAATAAGCCTACTTCCTTCAGTCTCTCCTTGTACGACATGTGCCCCAGCCCCCTAATCATTTTCATTGCCTTCCACTGGACTCTTTCTAATTTGTACATATTCCTTCTGTAGTGGGGAGCCCAAGGGATGAGCTGAAGGGGGCCTTAGATGCACCTCAGTGTCCCATATAAATATGGCACCCCACTCATCATTTTCAGCTCCATTTTAACAGCTAGCCTGTCAGCAAGAGAGACATTCAATCTTGCTTTTGCAGTATGCTGTAGCCCTATGCAGCCTGTATAAACAAACACAAATCAGATGATTAGGTGGATCCATGAATGTCAAAAGTAGCTTTACAGATAGGAGCGATAAAAGCCTACAAAGTTTATAATCTACAGGGCAGCAATAGCAATAGCAACATTAAGAGGTTTTTTTTTTTTTTTTTTAAAGTGACATGTTATTTCTAAATGGCAATAAAACTTCCACTGCGCATCCATGGACACCACTAGACATACCCAAAATTCAAAATATTTTACGTACAGCATGATCATGGCTTGTGACACTGTATTTGAGTGCAAATGATTTTACTCTTCCCACATAGATTGTATTGTAAAATGTGATCAGATCTCCTCTCTCCTCCTGTCCTGATTCACTAGAGGTCTCCAGTGTTGATCTTACACATGAAGGACACATGTTCCCAGGAGAGTCTATCACATCAGAGAAAAGGAAATGTCACAAATTTAAAACTCAATGTCAGCGATCTAAATGAAATTTTTAAGATACAAGCTAATACACAACCAGTCACACTCTGCAAGAGGCTATAAAGCACATTAGTAGAAAGTGCTCAACAATCTATTGAACTGTTACACTTTACAGGCTATAATAGATTCATCTTTTAAAAAAACAAAGCAAAAACGTAAGCCACCGTTTACCATTCGTCAACTCCTTGTAAACTATTTATAAATGAAATGTTAGCATATAAAGTGTGACCATACTGTCCCCTTTTCCACAAACACGTTATTTCTTCTTTTAACAAGGAGTTACAATTTTTCTTGAGGAAAGGGAAAACACAGGCTGTTTAAGCACACATTTATATTGCTGAGGCTCCAGTCCAGTCACAGCAATAATAAAACTAACATTGACCAAGGCTGTTTTTATGGTGGTCAGAATCACAAGACTGTGAGAAAGCTCCGCTTTAACTACTGGGGCGCAGAGCTTGATTAAATGGCATAGTAAGGCTCAATATTTAACACATGCCTCCACTGTAAAAAAGGAAGATTACCCACCTTGTGCGGTAACTGGAGTGCTCTGAGATGTTTGTCCCTGTTGGTGCTCCATCTTAGGTGTTGGCGCTTACACACAACACAGCTCAGAGAAGCTCTTAGCAGTGCTTGTCTGGGTTGCGTGGCAGCGAGAGGCAGCCTCCCACCGTTCTTGGCACCCTCTCGTCGTGCATCTGACCAGATCCCCCTCAGTTCCTTCTCGACTAGGGAGCGAAAGGGATAGATTTCGAAGAGGGGAGGAAGGTGGGTGGTGGAGCACTCACAGGGACAGACATCTCGGAGAACTCCAGTTACTGCATAAGGTGGGTAACCTTCCTTTCTCCTTTGAGTTATGTCTTTGGGGGTGCTTGGTGTTAGGTGACTCCAAAGCAATGTTCTCATTTGGAAGGAGGGACTTCGGAGTTATTAGTGCACACAGAAGAAAGGACTGATAGACCGAGTGAAGCATCCAATCTTGTCGCTTGATCAATGGTGTAATGCTTGGTAAATGTGTGAATTGAAGACCATGTGGCCGCCTTGCAGATGTCTAGAATAGGGACATTATGGAGAAATGCCCTGGGGGTAGAAATTGCCTGAGTAGAATGGGAGCCAATGTTGTCACGGGGTGACACAAGTGATATATCGTAGCACATGCGAATACAGCTGGAGATCCACTTTGAGAGTCTCTGTTTAGATAGTGGATGTCCTTTACTTCTACCAGCTGTTGACACAAATAGTATGTTAGTTGTTCTAAATGATCTTGTTCTTTCCAGATAGAAGGCCATAGCTCTACGGACGTCGAGCGTGTGAAGGATGGATTCATGAGGATTCAAGTGGGGCTTCGGCATGACGACAGGTAAGTCGATGGTTTGATTGAGGTGAAAATGCGAATTAATCTCAAGGATGAATTTTGGGTGAGGTTTTAATATCACTTTCTCTTTGTAGAAGATCATGTAAGGTGGAGTTGCCATTAGGGCTGCAAGTTCACAAACACGGCGGGCAGAGGTAATAGTGATTAGAAAGGCTACCTTCATGGATAAGTGGTTGAGTGAAGCAGTAGCCATAGGTTTGAAGGCAGCCTTAGTTAGGGTTTTAAGGACCAAGTTCAGATCCCACATGGGTGTGGGTAAGTGAATATCCAGGTAAAGATTCTGTAAGACCATGAGGAATCTTTGCACTATGGGATGAGCGAAGGAAGATGCATCCCATGAATGTTCATGAAAATCTGTGATAGCTGCAAGGTGAACTCTGATGGAACTAATTGACAGATTTGATTTTTTTATGTGTAGAAGATAATCCAAAATGGAAGGAACGGAAACCAAAATGGGTTGGATGCTGTTGCGGGAGCACCACTGATGGATTGTGAAGTTCTATCCTATTTGTTTCAATTAGGAAATGCATTTCCCATTTCCTAGCCTATGCAGCAACAGTGTTTGCCTTCTTATGTCAATGCTATTGCTTTTATAGGGTTCTATAAAATACAATGCTAATATTGTCCTCTTCATAATTAGAAGAAACTATTATAATGGCTTTTTCACCATGCATTAGTTCATTTAAGTCCATTTGAATAAAAGTTTTAAAACCAGATTAACTTTTCAAATTTACCATCATCTGCCATCTCCACATCTTGGGTTACATTTGTGTTGTCTGATGTGATCTCTCTGGGACTGTTTTTCAGCAAAACACTCCTATAAACCTGCAGTACATGGGAAAGCATGCAGCTGTCAAGTAATAAAAGAAACTCAAAGAGATTAAAATCAATTCTCTGATAAAAAGTGTGTATTTCATTCTCCATTATTAGTATAAACCTACTTGAAAAACAGCATACATCAAGCATTTATCTACAGAAAAGGCAGTGCCATTTACTCACATGACTGTTTGCTTGTGGCTGATTTCTGTAGCTTTTCATTATGTCCTGAAAAGTTCTTTCTTCTTTGGTCACCTGGAAAAGATAAACCCAAGAGGAAATATTTGAGACAAGAGCATAACAGCCATTATTATTATATTACAGCACATGAATATTCATACTGGTTTAAAAGGGAACTGAAGGGATTTTCCTTGATCTCATTTAGTCTGAAAAAGGTAATGAAACTAAGAAAAGCAAATGGCACATTAGGTTTAGAATAACTCAGGGATTTTTACTGGCCTGCAAAAAATTGATCATTGTGGTTAGGTGCGTTGGGCAAGATGTGTTCTTATCAGTGCTGTTCTGTGTCTGGTGCTGATATAAGTTTGGCTGCGTGCGTGAATCTCTGAAGGCGTGTTCCCTCAGGATTATCCCTGGCTCAGATGTTTAAGTGGGGACTCTGTTAGCCCAGTGATCTAGAGCTTGGCTTTGTTCTTAAGCAGGAACTGAGTTGGCCTGGCGAGCCTAAGCCAAGGTGCTCCTTTGGTTAATGCTTTGGGTTACCTTTGGCTCAAATCTCTAGTGAGAACTCAGTTAGCTCAGTGATTTGAGGCCTACGTGTACCCTGTTATGCAAGAAGTAAACTGAGGCAACACTCACGATCGAAGAAACCAACATGACCATAGATCTTTGTACAAATGAAGGTGCCAGCCTAGGCTTTATTGCAATGTAGCACAATGGCAAACGATCTATACCAACAGATCTGCTGGCAGCATTTGTGGTCTCAATGCAATGGAACAGTTCAACTGATGGCAGCACTCTGCATCACCCCCTTCGGCTGCATGTAGTCTGAGCTCCAGGGCTCCTACTTTTATCTGAATTTACATTGATTGGTCCACACATTACTGGGTTTACATTGATTGATCCATGCATTACTGGGCATCTCCATCCATCAAAGTGTCATGGTTTGACCAAAACCTTACTTTTGTACTGGCCAAACATCTCTCTTTGGTGTTAGAATGACCCAACACCACCTTCCTCAAGGTACATCATCATTTTTTATACTTATTGCAGTTTCAGCTTGTTTCTTGACAATTTTAGTGAAGTTGGACTTCCACAACTTGTCTCTTGTCAGTACCTTCAGTTCAGGCCCACTATTCATTCAGTTCAGGCCCTGTTTTGGATTACTTTGTTAGGCCCTGGGCCAGCACCTAGGCACTTCTACTTGTCTTTCCTATTTTAACCTTTTACTTTCTTCTACAACCATCAGTTTAATGAAGAACCGGTTGTTCACTTGTAGTAACTGGTGTTCTTTGAGATGTGTGTCCCCATGCGTGCTCCACATTAGGAGTCGGTGTGCCTTGCACCGTGGACCGGACTATTCTTTAGTCTTCTCAGTCGTGTTCACACTGAAGGTGGCTCACAATGATCCCACCTGACAGTTCCTTTTCTACCGCAGAAAACCTGTAAGAGAACTCCGAAGTAGATGGGAAGGAGGACAAGTAGTGGAGCATGCACAGAGACACGCATCTCGAAGAACACCAGTTACCACAGGTGGGCAACCGCTTCTTCTTCTTCTAGTGGTGTCCCCGTGGTGCTCCACACTGGGTGACTATGCAGCAGTTATCTGGTGATGGAGGTGGGATTTTTGGTGTATTGCAGATAATACTGCTTTTCCCACATTTCCATCGTTTGCTGATGGTCCACATAAGGCGTAATGACTGGTAAAATTGTGTAGGGATGACCAGGAAGTGGTTTTGCATATGTTTATGATTGGTATGTTCCTTAGAAACATGGCTGTGGTGGATACTGCTCTTGTGGAGTGTGTTTTAAGGCCGTGTGGGGGTTACCAGTGGTTAAGTCTGTAGCATGTGTATGTAATCCCTTATCCATTTTGATAGTCTTTGGTTTGAAATTGGTTTATTGTTAGCTTATGAAGAGTCTGTTGGATTTTCTGAAAGGTTTCATTCTTTTTAGGTAGAAGGATATGGCACATCTAATGTCCAGCGTGTGGAGCGTGGTTTCATATGGAGAGTTATGAGGTTTTGGCTAAAAGGTAGGTAGGTGTATGGGTTTGTTAATATGGAAGTGGGATACCACCTCAGATAAGAACTTAGGGTGGGGTCTTAGCGTGACCATATCCTCATAAAAAATAGTATATGGTGGATCTGCCATGAGGGCATTGATCTCTCCAACTCTTCTGGTGGAAGTGATCGCAATGAGGAAGGATACTTCCATGGACATGTAGAGCAATAAGCACGTTGTCATTAGTTCAAAAGGGTGTTGCAACAGTGTCCTTAGCATCAGATTTAGATTCCAAGGGACAGCCGGGGGTTTGATAGTTGGGTAAAGTCTTTGCAGGCCTTTAAGGAATCTCTCGATTGTAGGGTGGGTGAAGAATGACTTTCCACTAGTTGTATCCTGGAACGTGGAAATGGAAGCGAGGTGAACCCTTATCAAACTGAGTGGCAGTTTGGACAGTGACAGTTTGGTGGAAGTTGGTGAGATGTGCCTCATAGCACACCATATCTGGAACCTCCTCTACTTCTGCAGGTAAGACTTTCTTGTTGTGGTTTTTCTGCTATTCAGTAAGGCCTACTTGACTGCCTCTGAACAGTTTAGATCCGTCTGATGGAACCATTTAGGTGCCACGCTGTCAGGTGTAACTTGTGCAGTTCTGGATGTCGAAGGTGTCCATGATTCTGTGATAGGAGATCTGGTATCAGATGTAGAGTTATTGGTTCATGGGTAGATAGAGATAGTAGGTCCGAAAACCAGGGCTGTCCTGGCCAGGATGGTGCTATGAGTATTATGCGCACCTGGACCACTTTTATCTTTTGGATTACCTTGGGTATCAGAGGGGTTGAAGGGAAGGAGTACAAGAGGCCTTGTCTCCACTTCAGGAGAAAGGCATCGCCCATTAGTTTTGGCCCTATTCCCACTCTGGAGCAGAATTTGTGAAGTTTTCTGTTTTTGTGAGTGGCAAAGAGGTCTATCACTGGCATCCCCCATTAGGAAAAAGTTTCATTTAGTTGAATGTCGTTAATTTGCCATGCTTGATTGCTTGGGAAGTACCTGCTGAGAGTGTCTGCAGTTGTGTTTTCTTTGCCTGGCAGATATGCTGCTGCTATCTGTATGGCGTGGTGAATACACCAATTCAAAAATTTTACCGCTTCAGCACATAGGGAGGGTGACTGAGCTCCTCCTTGCCAATTTATATAGGACATGCATGCTACATTGTCTGTCAAAATCTTTATTGTTTGATCTTGTATAAAGGATAGGAAGTGTTGACATGCCTTTTTCACTGCTCGTAGGTCTAGGATGTTGATATGCAGGCCGGTTTCTGTGTTTGACCACTTTCCCTGGGCAATGTGTTCGCCTAGGTGTGCTTCTCGTCCTAGCAATGATGCGTCTGTAGTTATCATGATGGTGGGTTGTGGCGGAGGAAAAGGTACTCCGCACATTACATTGTCTTCTATGGTCCACCATTGTAATGAAATGCTGATTTCGTTGGGAATCAGGAGTCTTCTGTTTATGCCATGTTTGTTTGGTTTGTAAACTGTAGAGAGCCACAATTGGAGGGCCCTCATGTAGGCTGGCGTGTGGCCACCATGTGGCCGAGGAGTTGGAGAACGATTCGTGCCGTGACCCCATGGTGTGAGCTTCGTTATTGAGACTAGTTCCTGTAACACTATGAAACGAGGTTTGGGGAGTGATGCTTTTGCAGTTAAGGAGCATAGATGTGCTCCAATAAAGACCAATTCTTGTGTAGGGCACAGTGTAGATTTTTCAGTGTTTATTTTGAGGCCGAGCCTTTGGAACAGTTCTATGGTTATTTGCGTTGCTTTGGTCACATCTTGTTTCAATTGTGCTGTTATGAGGCAGTCATCGAGTTCTGGGAATATGGTGATTCCATTTCTCCGTAGGTATGCCATGACTACTGCCAAAACCTTGAAAATACTCTTGGGGCCATAGATAGACCGAATGGAAGTACTTTGTACTGATAGTGTACTGAAGCGTAGGAAGTGTCTGTATGAAGGGTGTATGGTTACGTGAAAATATGCGTCTTTCAGGTCGAGGGATGAGAGCCAATCTCCACATTGTAGCATGGGAATTATGGTGTTCTGTGTCACCATTTTGAATTTCTGTCATCTCACAAATTTGTTGAGTGGTCTCAAATCCAGAATTGGCCTCCAACTGCCTGTTTTCTTTTTAACTACAAAGTAGTGGGAGTAGAATCCTTTTCCCTTATATTCTGAGGGGACAGATTCTATCAGCCCTATGTGTAGCAGATGTTTGATTTCCTGTTGCAGGACTTGTATGTGAGTGGTATCCCTGTATAGTGACAGGGAAGGGATAAAGCAGGGGGTAGGGGGTGTACAGTTGACAAGGGGATTGAGTACCAATTTCTGATGATTTCCATGACCCATTTGTCATTGGTGATTGCAGACCAGACCTCATGGAAGTGTCTGAGCTGGAATTTGAAATTCGTGGGCAATGGAATATGTGATGGGTAAAAGGGAGGACATCTCAAACCCTCGACCAAAACCTCAGAATTGAGGTTTTAATGGTGGCTGTTGTGGGTTTGATGGGGGCTGGGGTGGTTCTTTGCATTTGCAGTTGTATTGTCTGCCACTTTGCTGGTAATCATACTGTCTTGGTTGATATTGCATTTGGTATTTCCTGTGGTATGGTTGGAATTGTGGTTGTTTCTTTCTTAAGGTGGGTGCGTATATACCTAGGGTTCGTAAAGTTGCTCTTGAATCCTTCATTGAATGTAATACTTTGTTTTTTCTGAGAAAAGACGTGTTCTATCAAAACGTAAGTCTTCTATTTTGTTTTGCAGGTCCCTGGGAAGAGCCGTAGAATGTAGCCAAGAGGCTCTTCATTACAGTGCCAGTTGCTGTTGTCCTGGCAGCCATATCTGCAACATCAAGGGATGTCTGCAGCAATGTTCATGCCACGTGTTGACCCTCGGTAAGTAATATTTTATATTTTTTTTGTTGTCAGGTAAGTGTTGTGAATTGTACTAGCTTATCATATATAGTATGGTTATAATTTGAGAGTAAGGCGGAATAATTTGCCACTCAATAAGGCTGCGGATTAATAGACTTTCTGGCCCATGAGGTCCAGCTTTTTCCAGTCCTTGTCTTGTGTGGTGTAGCCGGTTGTCTATTCTTTTGGTTTGCTGCATCTATTACAAGGGAGTTTAGAGGAGGATGGGTGAAAAGAAACTCCATATCCTTAGGTGGTATGTAGGAACATATTTCCTTACAGATTCTTGACCCATTCTAACTCTACGCATTCTGGGATAACCCACCCTCAATATCATATGTGCTCCTCTCATCATCACACTCTGTATCTCTCCCATATAAAGGTGGTTATCCCAAATCTCCAACCTCTTGTTTCTCAGACCTGTAAATCTTTTGACTCCCCCCATCCAGAATACTGTAGATCATGTACTGGTCGTACTTCTCATCCTTACCTTTACCTGTTCCTTCCCAAATGATCTTTACTGTAAACCTAGATGGCCAATCACTTCCTTTATCTAAAACCATGTCTTTTTGACCTTTTTATAACATTCACTCAAATAAAGTATTTTAACTGTCATTTCACTTGTTCGTAGGTGGGATTGATGCCATGTTTGCCATATTATATTAGCTGGGTCCATGAGGGCATCAGCCATGGGGATTGTGATTTTTGCAGGTGCTGTAGTGTTTAATATTTTGAGAAGCTTCTGTTGTGTCTCACTTACTTTTTACAGCGGAATTTCTAATTCTTAGGCTACCCTCTTGGAAAGGACATTGAATTCTATTGAGTCATCTCCTGAATGGGAGGTTGATGATATTACCGCTTCATCCCCAAAGTGGTGGGCTAGTACAATGTAAGTTGTGTAAATAGTACACGCAAAAATATCCCTAGTCCCAAGTGTACTAACAGCACCACCAGGCAAATAGGTAAATTAAGTTACCCCCCCAAAAAAAAATCGGGGGGGGGGGGGGGGGGCGGGGAGGCAGCTTTGGAATAATATAGCAAAACTCTACGTTTAAGTATCTTTCAGCTGACAACACCATAGTGGCCACAGCAAACAACCTGGACCCTGACCCGCTGCCAAACCTGCACTTCCAACGAACTTCCAACAAATTACTTTCAAGGAAAAAGTACTGCAAATAGTTATTGTTCCTGGGAGAAGAGCCCGTACTGGAATATCAAATCACAAAGCAGACTTTCTCACATATTAATGAAGCACCACCACAGTAGCAGACATTCTTGAAAAACTTAATAATGCCATTTAAAAGACTGTATCCGGAGCACTATGATAGACTAAAATATTGTAAAATTGGTTGTCTTAAATAGTGGCCAAAAAGTGTTTTTGAATAATTGTAATAGTGTTTGTGTGTTATGTTATTGTTAAATGCTTATGGTTAAATAGAATGTATAAAAAACAGCACGTTAAATATATACACAGAAGGCAGCAAAAGCTAAATAAACTAAAACAAAATTATAAAGTATAAAAAGAATGAAAAGCTGCCCAAATCTAGCCAAGGCCACGGGGGGATGTGGAAAAAGACGTACATGTGCTTGACTAGATCTGGCCCTGAGACTGTTTTGCCCAGCAATGTACGCAGACTTAGTAATTGGCTATGCAAAGACGTAGATCTGGGTAACCTTGCAAAATCATCAGCAGCAGAGAGTTCCTGAAGCTGTTTCAGACTGGAAAAACAAAACAAAACAAAACAAAAAAACCACCCAAAAGTAAAAACAGAAATAAGAAATGATTTTGGAAGCATTTGTGTGCCTATAAAAGCAGCGCCCCGAGAACAGCAAGGGCGGAGTCGACAGGAGTAGCACCCTGACAAGCCGTCGGACTGATCACCCGGAGGCAGCTCCCCGGTCCTAGAATCTTTGGACCGAAAGAAGGCCACCCTAGAATTGTTTGGGTTGGTAACCGTGCACGAAAACCCGAACCAGTCTGCATTGCTGACTGATGATAACCCGCGGATGAAGTATCAAAACGAATAAGAAATCTGTAATCAGAATGCTATTGCAGCTGCTTCTGCTTGTTGTTGGGTAAATATGTCTGCAAATGATACTAACTGTAGCTAAAAGTTACTAATGAGGCTATCTGTGGGAATAGAAGGAATAGTTATAACCTTGTTTTAGTTTGTAGGATTTGGTATGTTTGCTGTGTTGTTTTAGGCAATTAAAAGACAGTAATTTGTTTTAAAGTATTTAGTAAATAAAAGTTACATAAAACAGTGTACACCAAAATCAGCGGTCTCAGGCGTTCTGCTTAATTCCCCGCACACCACTCTTACATCACAAAAGAACAGCAAGGTGAAACATAAAAAGGGAAGCTTACAAGAAGTGGAAGCTTGAACGGATGACAAGGGAGGCGTATAAAGATATTGCTTGGGACTGCAGGGATAAAATCAGAAAGGCCAAAGGGCAATTGGAATTGCAGCTAGCAAGGGATGTGATGGATAACAGAAAGGGGTTCTACAAGTATGTCAGTAACAAGAAAAGGATCAGGGATGGTGTGGGTCCCTTACTGAATGAGGCAGGTATCCTCGTGGTGGATGATGTGGAAAAGGCTGAAGGACTCAATGCTTTTTTTACTTCAGTCTTCACAGGGTGGGCCAGCTCCCAGGCTACGACGCTGGATAAGGCAGAATGGAGAAAAGAAGAGCGGCTCTCGGTAATGCAAGATCAGATATGGGACTACTTAAAGAAGTTGGATATGCACAAGTCTATGGGGCAGGATGAACTGCATCCGAGGGAGCTGAGGGAGTTGGCCGAAGTGATTGCAGAGTCGCTGGCCATTATCTTTGAAAACTCGTAGTGAACGGGGGAGGTCCCAGAGGACTGGAAAAAGGCAAATATAGTGCCTTTCTTCAAGAAAGGGAAGGAGGAGGATCCGGGGAACTATAGACCAGTCAGCCTCACCTCAATCCCTGGGAAAATCATGGAGCAGGTCCTCAAAAGAATCCACCCTGAAACACTTGGAGGAAAATTGGGTGATCAGGAACAGTCAGCATGGATTCACCAAGGGCAAATCGTGCCTGACCAATCTGATTGCCTTCTGAGGGGGGATTTGATAGCAACCTTCAACTACTTCAAGGGGTGCTCCAGAGAGGAGGGAGCTAGGCTGTTCTCGGTGGTAACAGAGGACAAAACAAGGAGCAATGGTTTCAAATTACAGCTGGGGGAGCTGGAGGTTGGATATTAGGAAAAGCTTTCTCACTAGGAGGGTGGAGAAGCATTGGAATGAGTTACCTAGGGAGGTTGTGGAATCTCCATCTTTTGAGATATTTAAGGCCCGGTTAGACAAACCCCTGGCTGGGATGATTTAGTGGGAGTGGCCCTGCTTTTAGCAGGGGGTTGGACTAGATGACCTCATGAGGTCCCTTCCAGCCCTATGATTCTATGAAACCATTGCTCCTTGTTCTGTCCTATGTTACTACCGAGAACAGCCTAGCTCCCTCCTCTCTGGAGCACCCCTTCAAGTAGTTGAAGGTTGCTATCAAATCCCCCCTCAGTCTTCTCTTCTATAGACTAAATAAGCCTACTTCCTTCAATCTCTCCTCATAAGTCATGTGCCTCAGCCCCCTAATCATTTTCATTGCCTTCTGCTGGACTCTTTCTAATTTGTCCACATCCTTTCTGTAGTGGGGAGTCCAAAACTGGACACAATATTCTGAATAGAATGCAGTGCCGAATAGAAGGGAATAATCACATCCCTTGATCTGCTGGCAACACTCCTACTGATGCAGCCCAATATGCCATTGGCCTTTTTGGCAACAAGAGCACACTGTTGGTTCATATCCAGCTTCCCGTCCACCATAACCCCAGGTCCTTTTCTACAGTGCTGCTACTTTTAATGAATTATGTCCATAACTAATTATCTGAAAGAAATTTAGTTTGGTACGAAGGGACTGCAAGGTCCGTTATTGCAGCGAAGCTAAGTAAGTACTGTCCGAAGTGAAAAAATATATATTTTTTTAAACGTAAGGATGAATAGTCTAAGAAAAGAGGAAAAACGGAAGGAAAAACTTTAAAACAATCTCCTTTTTATCTATCTAAAGTTTAAAAGACGAGGAAGACCGTGAATGCTGATTTCCATCCAGTGCCGAAGGCAGTTGAAAAGGAACTGTCAGGTGGGGGTCGCACGTGCACTGAAGCCGCGCTGGGGCTATCATGAGTCACCTTTGGCACGAGCGCAACTGAGAAGACAACTGCTAAAGAATACTCCAGTCCATGGTGCGAAAAGTACCGACACCTAATGTGGAGCACCACGCGTACACCACATGAAGAACAGTCTATTCCAACTTTCCTTTCCATTACAGGGAAAGGGAAGACTCAATATGTCTGAAGACTATGGGGTTATAGAGGTTCCATAGTACTGGGAACAAAACCATCCCACCTAGAGACCTCATTTTCCTCTCTCCCTTCCCTCCCAATACAACTTCTAAATATGGGAAGGTGAGAAATCAGATTCTACAAAAAATTAGCATTACTTCAGCAGGGAAGAAAAAGATGAACGTTTGATTCCAACATGCTTTATTGTTATACAGCTCAGCTTGTGAAATTTTGCTGTGATATCTCCTGCCCACAAGATGTCCCTGTTCCTGGGCATCCAGCCCCTTTTTCCTTTCTTTTCCTTTTTTTTTTTTTTTTTTTTTTAAAACTTTTTTTAAAAATTGAAAAAGTCATTTTGGGTCAAGAGCCACAAATATAACTTTTAGACCCCTAAAGGGCCACTAGTCTAAACTAGTGGCCCTTCAGGGTTCTAAAAATTGTATTTGTGGCCCTCGAACCAAAAAGGTTGGGAACCACTGCTCTAGACTATTTCTAGTAGTAGTCTCTCAGTTCATAGATCAGCTGAGGTGCAGGAACATCATCAGAGATAAACACTGTGAAATAAGCCCTTCTGAAGAGATCAACAACTCTGTCCTCTGTAGCTGACAACTGAACAGTGTGAGAATGGGCTAAAAAACAAAACCCAGTGTCGTAAGTCAGAAGCATTGCTGATATAGGATCTTGAAGAAGGATATGTAAAGCAAAGGGATAGAAAGATTTCAGGGCTTCATCAATATATTGGAAGCACCTCCCCTTCCCAGTAAGATATCAAGAATAGCACAATTGGATAGTAGATTTTCTGTTTACTTTATTAGGTGCTGAAAATAGATTAAGATACAATAATTAAAACTTATACGTTACCTTTGCCATAATGTAAAAGGCACAAAGGAGGAGCTGATCCAAATGTCTTTCTTTCATTAGATCAGTGCAATGAACTAATGTGTACTCAAAACATGTCCATATCTTCCTGCGCAACTCAATGGAAATATCCAGTTTTAAGCACAAATCACGCAAGCGCACACTTGCCAAATGATAAACCTGAGATGAAAGACAGCACAACAGAGTGAAGCAAACAATCCTGAAATCTAGTTAGTCACAACTGTGTGTCTTAAAAACAACAAAGCATGCCAACAATTAAAGGGAAGAATCTGAGAAAGCAAATTTTTACCTGTATATGTTTCTGCATCTCAGAAACAGCAATCTGAGATGGATGGGCTGTATGTACTCCAACCTCCATGATTGTGTGGCTAGATAAGTGCTGCTACCTGTCAGTTTTAACACCTTTTGGATCCCAATTCCAGCTCTTTGTTTTCTAGTTCCAGAGAAATCCTCCACAGCATCAAACACAAACATTAAAAAGTTAAAGGAGGAAAAACAACAAATCAGAATCCTACATAGGAAAATACCATTTGCTTAACCAGAAACAATTTGTCTTCATGACACAGAACAGATGTCTAGCTCCCACTCCACTAAATTTTCTAGGCTCTTAACCATCAGAAACTAGAAGAGAAAACTGCCATTCCTATGTTTGAAACTCAGTTATCTACAGCTAAAACCATACCTTCTGCATGTTCAAATTAACAAGTCCAGAATAGACAGCATCTATACAGCAATCCCTTTATAGAGCACCAAATCAGACAGAGGTTAAAAATGAGAATCCATCAACTAAAAGCTATTCAGAAAAAAGCGTTTATCTTACAAAAGTTGCCATCCTACCAGTCTCTGAAAGGAGTTCTGCATGGGAGAATGTGCTCAAATACTGAGTTGTCATCTCTGCCTTATAGGGTTCAGAAATACAAAGTCTGATTCAGCTGGCCAGTATGATTTGACGAGCATTGTCCTTAACCTAATCCACCTACCCGATCACATACCTTGGGACCCCTCCAAATGAGCAGGGAGTTGGAAGAGGTCATGTACTTTACTTACACCCAAAGAGAGCTGTGAATTAATCTATAAAGTATTTATTAGGTTTCTTTTTTAAAACACCTAATTCAGGTGAAGACATGAGATGACATTGGCAAATGCAACATTAAAGTTCTTTTTAACTTTAGTTCTTTGCACCACCATGAGAATTTAAAAAAAGAGACCTTTATGTCTGGAAAGAAAGAGTAGACTTTTAATTATCTGCTCTATTAAAAAAATTCACAAGACAGATAGAAGCAAAGAATAAACTTTGTGTGTACAAAGTTTTGAGTTTGCAACCTGTAACCAAAAGATCAAAATTCCCTTAAAAACAGGGTTTCATCAGAAGCTTGGATTTTAGCTTTCCTAGCAACGAGTAAGAGTTTTGTTTATTATGCAGTTTTCCAAGCACAAAGTGAAAGCAGGTAAACATGCATGAAACCACTCTGATTGAAAATGCAGTTTCTGAGTTGGTTGGACATTTATTTGGACCACCTTAATTTTCAGTCCTCCTCAGGTAAGAGGTGGGGATAGCAGCAGTTGGATTGGAAACAGAGAACCAAACTCCATTCTGCCTTTGAAAACTTAAGAGAAGTCAGATTTGCTAAAAGACGTTTGCTTACCTATAACTGTCAGTCTTCAAGATGTGTGCTCATGTCCATTCTTAACATAGGTGTGTGCACACCTCCATGCACGGCCACTGGAACTTTTTTCCCTTTAGCAGTAGCCTTAGGCTTGGCATCCCGCACCCCCTGGAATACCGCGCTCATGTTGCAGTATATCAGGGGCTGCTGGGGCGGAGCCCGCCCAGTCCCTTCTTTCCGCTAGCTCCAAAAGGGCAGGCAGGTGGGTTTGGAATAGACATGAGCACACATCTCGAAGAATGACAGTTACAGGTAAGCAACCATCTTTTCTTCTTCAAGTGCTGCTCATGTCCATTCTTAACATAGGTGAATAACAAGCCTTACCTTGGATGGTGGGAGGAGTTAACAGTTCACTTTCTGTGGGACTACGCTCCCGAATGCTGTGTTGTCCCTGGCATGCTGGACAATTGCGTAGTGGGAGATACAGGTATGGACTGACGACCAGGTAGGCGCTTCGCATATATCTCTAATAGGAAGGTGGGCCAAGAAAGCCGCCGAGGAGGCCTGGGCCCTGGTTGAATGGAATGGGCTGTTATCACGCCCGGGAGCGGCACTTTAGCCTGTTCATAGCATAGTTTGATATAGCCTGTAATCCACGATGAGAGGTCTTCCAGTATCCACTCAACGCATCTCATCTGATCAGCAACTGCAATAAACAGTTGAGAAGATCTGTGGAAGGGCTTTGTACGGTCGATGTAGAAGGCCAGAGCACGCTTTACATCCAGCGTGTGCCACCTTCATTCCTCGTCCGAGCAGTGAGGTTTTGGGAAGAATACCGGTAGACAAACATCCTGGTTGCAGTGAAAATCCAACGCCACCTTGAGGAGGAAAGTCGGATGGGACCTGAGCTGGACCTTATCCTTAAAGAAAATTGTATATGGTGGTTCAGAGGTTAAGGCCCTGAGCTCTGAGACCCATCTCGCTGAGGTTATTGCGAAAGACAGAATTCGGAGGGGACAGGTGGCCAAGGACTCAAAAGGTGGTTTTGTGAGTTGCCCGAGGACAAGATTAAAGTCCCAAGGAGGGGCCGGGCCCCATATCTGTGGGTAAAGTCTCTCTATTCCTTTTAGGAAATGTGTCACTATGGGATGTGAGAAAACAGGCCTCCCTTTTAGGTGTGTGTGGAAGGACAAGATTGCCACCAGATGCACCTGGATGGAGACTAGGGAGAGGCCCTGTTGTTTTAGTGACAAGAGGTAGTCCGGAATTGCCTAGATTGGGGCCTCGACAGTTTGTTTGGGCCCCGCATGAAAAACGTTTCCATTTAGAACTATACGAAGCCCATGTGGAAGGCTTTCTACTCCCAAGAAGTATACATTGGACAGACTCAGAGCAGACTTGCTCTTCACTGTTTAGCTTTGGAGTCTCCAAGCTGTGAGATGCAGCATGGCCACATCTGGGTGAAGGATGCTTCTGTTGTCCTATGACAGGAGGTCCAGGCGGTTTGGAAGCTCCCATGGGGGGAGCTATAGACAGAGACAGGAGTGGGGCAAACCAGCACTGCCGGGGGAATGAGAATAATATCCGCTCTGTCTCTCTTGATTTTTAGGGCTATCCTGTGGAGTAATGGGATCGGGGTGAAGGCATACAGCAGATATCCTGACCACGTCAGAAGGAAGGAGCCGGAGAGAGCTCCCTTCTTCCATGCAGAATTGATCTCATTTCCTGTTCCGGTGGGAGGCGAAGAGGTCCATTTGGGGATAACCTCACCTCTTGACGATCCGGGAGACAATGTCTGGCATGAGGCCCACTTGTGGTAAGGTAAGAAAGTCCTGCTGAGGTGACCAGCCTTTGTATTCTTTATCCCTGGTAAGTATGAAGCTGTTAAGCGGATGTGATGTGCAACAGCAAAGTTCCGAAGTAGGATGGCCTCTGTACAGAGGGCTGATGAGTGCGCCCCACCCTGCTTGTTATATAATGCATTGCCGTTGTATTGTCTGTTAGCACCCAAATCACTCTGCCAGTGATCAAGTGTAGGAAAATCCTGCAGGCCAACCAAACCGCTGAGTTTTGATGTTGATGTGTAGGTCCTTCTCGGCTGGCGACTGCAGTCCCTGTGCTTTTTCCCTGGAGCTTAAGTGGGTCCCCCACCCGAAACCCAACGTGTCCCAAACTAGGGTCAGAGGGTGGTTTGTCTACAAAGGGCACCACTTCATAAACTACCTTGGGGTTCTTCCACCAAGCTATCTGAGACAACACCCTGGCAGGAATGGTCACTATCTTGTCGAGGGAATGAGTGGTTGGGGAATAAACCATTCCTAGCCAGGTTTGCAGGGCCCTGAGTTTTAGACGTGCTACAGGAACTACGTACGTACAGGTTGCCATGTGTCCGACCAGCTGTAGGCAGTGTCTGCTTGTCGTGGTTGGGAACCACTCTAGTTTGTTTTTCAAATCTACCATTGTGTTGAAACAATCTGATGGAAGAAATGCTCTGGCACAACAGGAATCCAAGGTTGCACCAATAAAATTTATGTGTTGCACTGGATCCAGTTTGGACTTCTCCACGATTATAAGACGGTTTAGTCTGGAACAAATGTCTAGGGCTAGAGTCACACTGGACTTGACTTGGTGTTGGGATTTTCCCCTGATGAGCCAGTCATCTAAATAGGGGAATATATTGAAGCACTTGCACCAGAGGTAAGCTGTGACTACTGCCATACATTTCGTGAACATATGGGGTGCAGAGGAGAGGCCAAATGGTAGAGCAGTAAACTGGTAATGTTCCTTTGCCACTACAAAGTGGAGGAAACGCCTGTGTGCTAGCCGGATGGAAATAGGTGTCTTTTAAATTGAGGGCGATGAACCAGTCTCCAGGATCCAGTGTGGGGATAATGGATGCCAGTGACACTATCCGGAACCTCCGCTTTATTATGTGCCTGTTGAGATTGCGGAGGTCCAGAATGGGTCTGTAGTCTCCATTTGGATTGGGGACTAGGAAGGAGTGGAATTCTGGTGAGAGACTGGTTGGTCGTCCTCGAGAGCACCCTTGATGGGTGTCTCGAGCAGCCTTGATGATGCAAGGCTGAAGAGGGGTTTGTATTCTGATGTCATCTTCCCAAATTTCTGTTCCTATCCCTCTGTCTATACAGGGTGTATCTTTGATATTGAGACCTATACTGAGGTTGATATGAGGGTGGCAGGCAGAAAGGACAACGTGTGGAGGCTGGGGTATATAGGCCTAAGGATCTCAAGGTAGCCCTTGAATCTTTTAGGCCATGTGACTTCTCGTTTGTCCTTTCAAAAAAAAAAAAATCTGGACCTTCAAAAGGTACATCCTGGATGGTTTGCTGGACCACCTGAGAACGGCCCGATGACTGCAGCCAGGAGCAGTGTCGCATACATACAGCAGAGGCAATGGATCTACCCGCTGCGTCGGCGGAGTCGTACAAGATTTGTAGAACCGCCCTAGCAACTGACTGACCCTCTTCCAGTATTGTGAGGAAGTCCTGAAGCTATTCCTGGGAAAGAGCTTCTTCGGAGCAATGTAACGAGTTCCACACAGATGCTGTGGAGGAAGAGGAGGAGTGGTGCCTCCGCACATGGTATTGTTTACGCACTGCCTTCCTGGGTGACCTAGAGCGAGGACGACTTCTGTGGTCTTCTCCCCAGTGCCAACGGAAAGAACCGGGACTTTGTGAGGTGGACCGGGAAGTGCGGTCTGGGTCCTTAGGAGGCAATAGGAAGGCCATCAAGGAGTTTGTGGCGAAGAATGCCTCCAGCATGGACGGGGCTTGTAGTAAAAGCAGTACCCCTGTGTCCCCTGGAGTCGGCAGGTATTCCCCGGGGGGGGGGGGGGCATCTGCTGGGGAAACAACGCCCCACGGTCTCCCTGGGGTCTCAGAGTGGAGCTCGACCCCTGTGCTTTCAGAGCCACTGGGGAGCTGCCACGCTCCGGCTTCTGATTCCTCTGCCTGTTCTTAGGCAAGGAGCTACGGTGCCGCAGTGCAGAGGTCAAGCCGCGCACCTGTACCGGAGTCAGTGCCGACTGGGTGCTTCGAACAGCGGATTAGCCCGATGCCGCATTCGGTTTTAGGTTTGGTATCTGTGTCAATGCCTCTTCCAGGAGGAGTGCTTTGAGCCTAATCTCTCTTTCTTTCTGTGTATGGGGTTTAAATCCCTTGCAAATATTGCATTTTTCTCTGTGGTGTAACTCACTGAAGCATTTTAAACAGTTCTCATGCAGGTCACTTAGAAGAACCGCTTTCCTGCAAGTAAAGCAGGGCTTAAACTCTGGGGACCTCGGTGTGATGCCAGGGTGAGCAACTAAAAGAAAATTACTAACTGCTAACACTAAACTATAACTAACAACTAGAAGGGGAATCATCTTGAGGTCAGGGAGTCTTATGAAACAAGACAGATTTCCAGTGGCCACCATAAGGCGGAAAGAGACTGGGCGGGCTCAGACCCAGCGCCCCAGATATATTGCGGCATGAGCGCGGTTCTCCAGGGGGCGCAGAATGCCAAGCCTAAGGCTACTGCTAAGGGGAAAAAGGTTCCGGTGGCCATTCACAGGGGCATGCATACACACCTATGTTAAGAATGGACATGAGCAGCACTCGAAGAAGAATTAGTTTTTAATCGGTTTTGTTTTCTCTTTCTGTAACAAAGCACTCTAATGAATAAATCTCGTTACTAGAGTTTCTGGCTGATCTATGACCAGCTGGAATGCTACTTTAATTAAATAAAGACGACAGAAAACAGGGATGTATACAAATAGTGCAGGTACTATGATTAAGTTTTTGGAAGACAGACTAAGGTTGAGCTAATCAAATATACTCAGAGGGTTTGCTTATGTTTAAGTATAAAGAAATCTGTCACCATGTCTTTCTCTACAATGAAAACAAGAGAAAGGCAGCAACACTCCACATTGAAGTTATTCACGCTTATTCATTCCTCAAATTCTTTTCTTCCTCAGATAAGCAAGCATATTATTCTTTTTTCTGAATACTGTCCAAAAGTATCCAACAAAGCTTTGTGAAGCCCCACATAAGCAGCAAATTCAGTACTGTTCAGTGAACCTAGAATGAGATGTTACTTCCAACGGAAGAGATGACAGAATGGAATTTTCAGGCACAGGAGAAGCCAAAATAAGAGTGTGTGTCTGCACACTGATCAGTTAGGGGAGGAACGACTTCCCATCACCATGTCCAGCCCATGCATCAGAGAGGGATGGTGACATGTCCTGTGTCCTAGTTCAAAACCCATCAGCAGAGAAAGAGCTCAGAGATTTAGGAGAGAAAACACCCTTATTTGGGGCCTTACTCCAGCCTACAGAGTCTCCATGCATTATCTCCTGTCTGAGAATTTCTGACAAAAGCACTAAGAAATAGGAGCTGGTACTTTAATCTGCACCCTCAGCAGAGCTGGGAGCAACAAGAGCAGGAATCAGGAACCAAAAAGCAGCAATAATTTGTGGCTAACTGTTGGACATACTGCCTGTCAACCAAGGAGATCAGAACAACCCATTTTGATCCTAATTAGTGGATCTGAAAACCAATTCTTTGTAATAGGATTTAAAACAATTTTCTGGCACAGTTGTCTTTATTAATTGCAAAGGAAAAGTAACTGAAAAATACAGAAGTATAACAGAACAGTGTGCTGAGAGACAGACAAGTTTAAATATACCGTATTTTTCGGACCATAAGACGCACCTGACCATAAGACGCACCCAGTTTTTAGAGCAGAAAAACAAGAAAAAAATATTCTGAACCAAATAGTACCAGTAAACTAAATAGAAGAGAAAAGGAAGGGAAGAGAAAGGAAGGCAAAGAAGAGAAAAGGAAGGGAAGAGAAAAAGAAAGAGAGAAGGAAAGAAGAGGAAAGAAGGAAGAGAAAGAAGAAAGAGGAAGGAAAGAAGAGAAAGAAAGAAAAAGGAAGACAAAGAAGGAAAAAGAGAAAGGAAGAGAAAGAGGAAGAAAGAAAAAAGGAAGGCAAAGAGCAAGAAGGAAAGCAAAGGAGAGAAAGAAGGAAAGAAAAAGGAAGGAAGAGAAAGGAAGAGAAAGAAAGAAAGAAAAAAGAAGGAAGAGAAAGAAGAAAGAGGAAGGACAGAAGAGAAGGAAGAGAAAGGAAGGAAGGAAGCAAAGAAAGAAAGAAGAAAGAAGAAAGAGAGAAAGAAAAAAGAGAAGGAAGGGAAAGGAAGGAAGCTAAGGAAGGAAGCAAAGAAAGAAAGAAAGAAAAGCCAAGGCCCCTGGTGGGGGAGGACCCTACTGCGGCTCTGGGAAGCCGCCGGTGCGGCGGCGAAGACCCCAGCCCCGGAGGCTGATCCCGGCCCGAGGCCGTGGATTAGCCCGGCCCCGGCCCCTGGACGCCTTTGCAGCTCTGGCCAGGTAAGGGGGATAGTTTAGGAAGCTGGCGGGGAGCCGGGTGGGGGGC
>ML685852.1:5019099-5043919 GCA_007922175.1 Pelusios castaneus | reverse complement strand
CTGGGGGGGAGGGCTGGGCTGGGAGCCGGGCAGGGGGCCGAGCAGGGCGGGAGGCTGGTTCGGGGGCTGAGCCGGGAGGCCGGGCCGGGCGGGGGTCCGAGCTGGGAGCCGAGTGGAGGGCCAAGCAGGGGCCCGATCTGGGAGCCGGGCGAGGGGCCGAGCAGGGAGCCGGGCGGGGGGCCGAGCAGGGGCCCGAACTGGGAACCGGGCGAGGGACCGGGCGGGGGGCCGAGCTGGGAGCCGGGCGAGAGACCGAGCTGGGAGCCGGGCGAGAGACCGAGCTGGGAGCCGGGCGAGAGGCCAAGCAGGGGCCCGAACTGGGGCCCGGGCGGGGGGCCGGGCGGGGGGCCGGGCGGGGGGCTGAGCTGGGAGCCGGGCGGGTGTGGGGTTGTGAACTGGGGGAGGGGCCTAGTGGCTTGGCCAGGGAGTGGGCTGGAGGCCTATAGCCCTGGATCTTTTTGCTGTCCAGCAACGCCCCCTGGCGGGAACACTGCTTGCTGGACAGCATTCGGACTATAAGACGCACCCTCATTTTTCCCCCACTTTTGGGGGGGAAAAAAGTGCGTCTTATAGTCCGAAAAATACGGTAACCAAACATTAAGTAAACAAAGCAGCTGGTTGAATAAAAGATTACCTCACCCACTATGTCTCCCTAAAACAAAATGCAAAGCACCTCTGAGCCAGGATATTTACCTTTCTGTAAAACAGTGCCAGGGAGCCAGTTTTCTTTGGTTTGCCTCCTGCTGACTGATGTGTTTCCTGTACTTGATTCACACGGGATTGATTTGGGGATGCACCAATTAAAGCTTGAGCAGTGAGAGGTGCTTGTCCATGACTCTCCACTTTAGGCTGCTGAGATAAATTCACTGATATAGGAATCAAAGTGATCCCTCCAGTCTCATTTGCAATACCTGAAGACATATAAAGAAACACATTATTTTGAAGCATAGTTTAATTGCAAAGACAATGATAATTCACAAAAACATTTAATGTTAAGACAGATTGTTCTGCAGTGTTTGTTGTCAAAGGGATCTGTTTCCTTGGCAATGCATTCATAAGGGAACAACTATCATATTCTTGAAAATACTTAAAGGGAGGAGCATGGTAAACATCAAAGATCGCTTTTCTGTCTAAAATTATTTATTGTTGGTACAAAATATACAAGAAACATACAATATTCCTATAACTGAAAGCTAGCAATGTCTTTCTTATTTCCTCACCCCTGGTTTATTTTGTGTATTTGACAGCACTTTGTGCATAAAAGTGCCACAGGACTCCTTGCTTGTTTTCCTCAGTTATCAGTTTTCTCTCTCAAGCATCAAATGGGAGAGAAGACAAATAAAAGATTGGGGTTTTTTTTAAAATCCATGAAAAAAAAACCCAGGACCTACTGTTTAATTAGAAAGCATGATCTATCAAAAACAAATATTCCGGAACTGATGGATTTACAGTATCCTTGAGTTGAGTGTCCTTTAACAAAAGAAATGGTTACTTACTGTAGATGCAATGCAGACATGTATTCCAATTAGGATACTAATGTGTGTTGTCCAGTGTATGTATGTGTTGTGTGTGGAAGGGAGAAGGTCTGCAAAAGTATTAGAACCATAGAATAATAGGGCTGGAAGGGACCTCACGAGGTCACGAGTCCAACACCCTGCTAAAAAGCAGGACCACTCCCACTAAATCACCCCAGCAAGGGTTTTGTCTAACCGAGCCTTAAAAATCTCCAAAGATGGAGATTCTACCACCTCTCTAGGTAACCCATTCCAATGCTTCACCACCCTCCTAGTGAGAAAGTTTTTCCTAATACCCAACCTTGACCTCCCCAGCTGCAACTTGAAACCATTGCTCCTTGTTCTGTCCTCTGTTACCATCGAGAACAGCCTACCTCCCTCCTCTTTGGAGCAACCCTTCAAGTAGTTGAAGGTTGCTATCAAATCTCCCCTCAGTCTTCTCTTCTGTAGACTGAATAAGCCTAGTTCCTTCAGTCTCTCCTCATAAGTCATGTGTCCCAGCCCCCCTAATCATTTTCGTTGCCCTCCGCTGGACTCTTTCTAATTTGTCCACATCCTTTCTGTAGTGGGGAGCCCAAAACTGGACATAATATTCCAGATGCAGCCCCACCAGTGTCGAATAGAAGGGAATTATCACATCCCTCGATCTACTAGCAATACTCCTACTGATGCAGCCTAATATGCCATTGGCCTTTTTGGCAACAAGGGCACACTGTTGGCTCATATTCATCTTCCCGTCCACCATAACCCCAGGTCCTTTTCTACAGCGCTGCTACTTAGCTGATCGGTCCCCAGCCTGTAGCAGTGCATGGGATTTTTCCATCCTAAGTGCAGGACTTTGCACTTGTCTTTGTTGAACATCATGAGGTTTCTTTCGGCCCAGTGTTCCAATTTGTCCAAGTCTCCCTGGATCCTGTCCCTGCCCTCCAGAGTATCTACCATTCCCCCCAGTTGGTGTCATTCGTGAACTTACTAAGCACGCAGTCTATCCCATCATCAAGATCATTAATGAAGATGTTGAACAGAACCAGCCCCACGACCGACCCCTAGGGCACTCCCTTGTTACCGGTTGCCAACTAGACATCGAGCCATTGATTCCTACCCGCTGAGCCCGTTGATCTAGCCACTTTTCTATCCACCTTATGGTACACTCGTCCAACCCATACTTCCTTACGGTCCTCTTGTCCAATCCATACTTCCAACCCATTCCTGCTTAGGGTCCTCAATGGGCTAGCAGGGACACTGTTGAGAACAAGACTTGGCTGTCAAAGACTAAGTACTCGATGGCTTGCTGGACTTCCAGAGTGATCCCAGAGTTTTGTGATCAAGAAACCCTTCTCATAGTTACAATAGAGGCCATGATGCTGGTGCTGGGCTGATCCACAAGTCATACCTGTTGAGCTGAAGACTGGACTTTGGCTTTCAACGAGATGAGGAGTGTTTCACTGACTCCAAGAAGGCCAGTGATATGGCTAGGGCACTGGTGGCCAACAGGAACCGTGCCATGGAAAACAAGGCACATCCCCACCTTGAGAGCCATATCGGTCCACTGGTGGCCCTCACAGTTTGTCAGGTTATGTGGAATGGGAAAATGACAATCCTGACTTGGACTGAGAAAAGCACTGGGATCTCAGCATATGATACAGCGGGCTGAATAAAGATTGAAAGTGGGAAAGCCTGCAGTATCATTTGCTGGTAAGAGGAAGGAGATGGGGGATTAAGACAAGGTTGTGTCTGCATTAGCTAATACAGTTGCAGTATCTAACTTTCACCAAAATGGTCACATCCTTAGGTTCTCATGTCACTGCTCTTTGATTCAAACTGCACTGGTGACCCATGCGGGAGTGAGTTTGCCATTGATGACTGAATGGTTTTATTTGATCTGGGTCTCTCAGTCATCCATACCTTTGTTACCACCAAACTGAACAAATACAGTGTTTTAGGACTAACTCCCCCAAATACAATAGAGCCCTTCTGCCTTCCTCTCAATTGCTGCAGGACACAGGAGCTCCAAACACAGGACCTGCAATCAAGTTTCTACAATGGTTTCCTGTTTGATTCTGGCTGTAATTCATGATGTTGGTGATCATCTTCAAAGCCTGAATGGTGTGGAACCCAGCTATTGAGTTAATACCCCTCACTCTATATACATCCATAGCAATTAGTATTTATTAAGATCAGTTGAGACACAAGTTCTAGGTTCTTCCACAGATAATAAAGTAGTACAGGGATCGGTGTGAAATGTACTCCTGTATTAATGAGACAGACAATATTATTGCCAAGTCACTTCTGTCTAGGAGTAGAAGGCACTAAGTGTCTTATTTGCATTCCATGGATTGCGTGCTGTAACTTTCAAGAAAACGTCAAGCAGCATGGTTCTCAGTCCAGGACACTACCCCTAGAATTTGCTACTCTTGGCATCACAACCTACTGGTTTCTGAATGAACTTACAAAGCACTCAACAGACTGTTGTCTCCATTTCTGTGAAAGGTGTACTTAATTTTTATTTTGCTTTTTTAAAGGTTGCCAGGGCAATAGACCTTACAAAAATTGGTAAATATTCAAGAAGTTTTATATGCTTCTTTTGAGATTATGGGAATCTCTCTAATTTCTGACGTTTCTAGAATCTATATCCCCTTATCCTTAAGAAAGTCATGATATAATGAGTAAACCGATGGGAACAACAAGTCACTTACATAAGGAAACAGTTGTATCTTAGGACCTCAGTATATTCAATCCCCAAGCATTATTTTTGTGATACCTCTTCATAAGGCTCCAGGTGAGATGAAACAAAACAACTTCAAACCTTGCCCCAGCCCAGAAGGGATGCATTACCAGGATTATCTGTAAGCAATTGGCCTTTGTTGAGATGCAAGTCCATGCAATAATAAACACTGGAAAAAATGAGAGTCCGGTGGCACCTTAAAGGCCAACAAATTTCTTCAGGCATAAGCTTTTGTGCGCTCCAACCCACTTCGTCAGTTCCATCTGATGAAGTGGGCTGGAGCCCAAAAAAGTTCATGCCTGAAGAAATTTGTTGGTCTTTAAGATGCCACAGGACTCTTGTTTCTTGCTGTATATAGACTAACATGGCTACCCCTGGAACTAATAAACACTGAGTATAACAAAATATATTTTCTCTTAATTTTTCTTTTGAAACAATTTTCTTTATATATCTGTTTAAAATGCAGCACTCTTCAACCTGGATCTACACCATGTTTGGTACCACAACAAAAGACAAGAGCAAGGATGCAGTAAAGCATTCAGTACAATTAAAATGCAGTGAAAGAAGATGAATGGATGTCTTACCATGCAATGGGATTGTAACCTTCTGTCCCATTGTCCCTGTTACAGTAGCTGTTGCCATGGTCAAAATCGGCTGTCCCGGTGAGACAGACACATTTTCAGCAGTGATGCTTGAAGCTGGGGTAATTTTCAGCTTAGTTCCTTCAGAGACAACCTTTTCTAACTGCATTTCTTTTGGGCTGTCATCTCCAAAGAGCCTTCTCTTAGCACTCCCAGCTGTAGGAGAACTGTAGCGCTCATGAACAGAGATCGGTGACAACATCTGCATGTCTAATTTGCAAGAAAAGAAAAAGCATCAATAAGAATAGCAGCAGCTTAATAGAAATATAACATCCAGAATGAGAGAAATGCTTATCCTCAAGCCACAAAACAGAAGTCAGTCTCAATAGAAAGCACCAACTGACAGAACAGTAGCCCCATGTTCCTACGAGATAATACAGATAAGAGTCCTTACACCAGTGGTTTTCAAACTTTTTTGGGGACCCAGTTAAAAAAATAACATGTACATCTTTGAGCAACACATTCCAGTCTTCTGGCAACAGCAGCAGGGGGCATTGTGACCCAGCGCCTGGGGGTCTGTGACCCAATACTGGATCTTGACTAAGTTTGAAAACCACTGCTTTACACTGCTTTTCAATTGCTTTCCCTTATTCTCCACTATTCCCAATCAATTTCATTTAACTGACAATGTGTTTGGAGTGCTCCTCTTCATAGTTCCTAGGCACTTAAAAGCAAAGAAAACCTCCTCCTCCAGTCACATCTTCCCTGTGCTCTAGCTGCTTGGACATCTTGTTATTCTGTCTCTTCCTTTTTTCTCCCCGTGCTACTGTCCCATTAGCTCAGCCCATCTCTACCTCTCCTCACAATTCTGCTCACATTTGCTGCTGCCCAATAGCCTGGCAGCAGCAGTTAAATGGATCAGTGTAGTGCTCGATGGTATCCTTGGAAGCACAAGACAATCTCCTGCTGATGGAAGAAGCTACACAGACAGTGCCTCTCCATTCCACAAAGCAGAAGAGCTTCTGGATAAATGGCAAAGTGAAACTGGCTGAAAATGTGCCAGTTTCACTTTGCTCCTAGCTGTCACCCACCCCACTGTCACCAGAGGTAGATGTATTTTTTTCAAGCTCTGATCTTCTTGCCTTCAATATGCTGCTTTAATTTCTGTAAATTTCTTTGAATGAGGAGTCACACAGTCCAATTGACATAACTGTTTGCTTTTTTTTGTGTGTGTGAGAAAAAATGGCAAGTCTAAGTTGTTGTGTTTTTTAAATAAGTATTTGTTTAAGAACCAGTAGGATCGAGTGTTAAGAAACTGACTAGTAAAATGTGCTGGGAATGGGAGGTGTAAAGATAGAAAACACAGGACAGAACTAAAGTGCCAAGTGGACTGCTGAAGAGATTAGAACAGCAAGAGAAGAGCCGCCAGCTGCCCAGGAGTACAGCTACTCCACCTGAATCAGTGCAATACAACCCTAGGAAAGACACAAAGGCAAATATTACTCTGATTCAGGGGTAGGCAGTGTGGACATAACCAGTAGTGTATCCCTCACTGCAATATAACTGATGGAAGTACAAACAATTGAGTCTTGTGCACTTTTAAAGAGTAACAAATTTATTTATCGCATGAGCTTTTGTGGGAGAAAATCCCACCTCGTCAGATGCATGCAAATGGAAAGAAGACAGTTCCTATACTCTTTTCCTTCCATTTTCAAGTGTCTGACAAAGTGAGGTCTCTCCCACAAAAGGTCACACGACAAATAAATCTGTTAGTCTTTAAAAGTGTCACTGGACTCCTTGTTTGTTTTGCTGAACTAGACTAACACAGCTACCCCTTTGGAACTTAAGCAAGTGAGTGTTATGGAGACAAAGCCACAGAGTTAGGGAGGAGGTTTGCAGATGGGAAGTTTGAAAAGCCTTTCCTCTGTTTTGTAACAAGAGCCCAAATAACTAAGATTCTGAGCAAACATAATTTAGCGTCATGAGGATTTTCTCAGTGTACTATTATTAATGGTTTGCAGTGTTATGTACAAACACACACATCAGAAGCCCTCAACTTACCCCGTCGTAAAGTCCCACCAAGGTCCGTGCGAACTTCTTTCACCCGAGGATGCACAATAGGAGATATTGGCATCATGGGGAGGTGCCCTAGCCCACCTCCTCCATTACCTGCTTCAAAATTACTTGGGAATATTACCTGGGATATAAAAGATGCCAGTTTAAGAATAAATCTGCACCTATTCATAATATCTGCCATTATTAGAAGAGTGCCAGAGAACACTGTTTTAGTTTTTATATTTCACTTCTAGGATATTAACCAAATGCAGCAATTTATCTATGCAAACCATCAGTCCTGGATAAGGAGCACACTTGCATTTTTCTGGTAATTTATTTCCCTTTCAACATACTTCTTCACAGGTTGGGACCTTGTTTTCCGAGGCTTGTAGAGCCTTCCACAGGGCAGAGTCCCTGGTCCAGGCTAGACTCTCCAGAATCTGTTCTTCAATGCTGTTGAGGTGCTTCACCATGTCTCTGGAGAGTCCTTCCTCAGCCCGTATCAATACTTCAATGACCTAAAGAGAAGCAAGACATTTTAATCAGCCACACAATAAGCAAAACTACACCACCCATCCCTGACCCTACTGTGACAGAGCACCCTGAACATGACATCGCTCCAGAATAGAAAAGGCTTTAGGCACAACTGGGAACAATTAATCTCTTTCTGTTGCGGGATTATGGCGTACCTGGGTGGTAATTACTAGACTATTTATGTAACTGGCAGTAATTGGGAGGATATAAGCGAGAGGAACAGAAAGCTGAAGGGGAGCTGAGAAGGTGAGCTGTACAAAGGAGAGAAGCAATGTGGAAAGCTCCTGCTGCAGTATGCCTGTGTCATGTTCTCTTTACAAAAGAACTGTGGGGAAAAAGGTATGTAATGAAAGGGAAACAGCTTGCCTGTGTTTATGATGGTGAGACTACATGAACAGTTTACGAATTGTGGCACCCTGTGACATTCACCAACTCACCATTCATTTCACGATCTAGTTCAACCCTCCCCTTCTTGTTTTTAAAAGCTCCTGTTTCTGTTGCATAGCTTGCATGCTTCTGGTCTGTTTCCTGATGCCTCTACACATCCCGCACCCCCTCTTCACTCCAAAACACACAATCTTGCAACAGGCAACAGTTGAGGCAAGAGCATTCTTTGCTGGAGTCCAGCTCTCTAGAATAGCTTCCCTGCATCAATTCTCCATCTAATTCCAAGTCTCAGATGGCCTGTGTTATACAGAAGGTCAGAGTAGATGACTAATAGCCCGTTCTGGCCTTTGAATCTATGAAGACATTTCCTACTTTGTTATATACCTGTTTCTTTCTCCCTCCCCTCTTACATCTTCACTGAACAAAAATATAGTTTAGTAGGTCTCAGAATTTTAGGACTCAGTATGAAAGACTTCATATGAAATGGTGATTATATATATATATCAATACCATCATTACCAGATTACAATTAGATTTAAATCTGATTAATAGGTGCTCTTCCACATTATAAAAATGTGATGTTCACAAATATCATTACCTATCTATCTAAACCTTCATTTGAAAAAAGTTAAAGCTCTTAAGGTTGTGAAGTTAGCCTTGCGAAGAACAAATAGACACACCTCTCCCTTTGAAGCGATGGGGAATGAGACACCTTACTGGTGCCCCAGCGTACTCACATGTCCAGCCCAGCACGAGTGGTGCAGTGTTATCACTTAAGGTGCTACTGGGAGGTGCTGAGACACTACAGCGATGAGGGGAGTTTAAGAGCCTTTACCAAACAGAAAATGTGACTCAAGTGTAAATCAATGCTATGGAATTTACATCTGCTGTGAGGCAAACTGCCTGTTCCACTGTGGTGGATGCTGGCCACTTTCTCATATGGCAGATCAGGGCACCAACTGTTGCCCCTGTCTCTGGGCATCAGTGTCTTTGTAGTGCACAGCTGGGGGGGAGGAGGGGTAAAGGGACCCAGGTCTGCCATTTATTCCAAGCCCTGCCTCCTGCTCAGAGGCTCTGAGTAGAAGCTATGCGCTGCTGACCTTATTTGCAGCTGCATTGCTTTCCCCTGGGCTATTTCCCCCCCTCTGATCTCTTGTACCTTTCTTAAGGGGGTAGCCATATTAGTCTAGTTCAGCAAAACAAAGAAGTCTGGTAGCACTTTTAAAGACTAACAAATTTATTTATCACAAGAGCTTTCATGGGAGCTTTCGTCAGAGGCTTTTAGTAGGATTTTCTCCCACTTGCCACCTTCCCCTCTGACTGGAGCAAGGGTTTTTATTAGGACTCTAACTGGGCCTTAATTGGCCTCAGGTACTTTTAACTAATCTGTAATAAAGCCTTCTCAGTCTACAGGGAACAAGGCCCTGATCATTCTGGGGCTTATATATCTTCCTTCTATGACCCTCCTTGCCATTTGGCCCT
This sequence comes from Pelusios castaneus, assembly GCA_007922175.1. NCBI lineage: Eukaryota > Metazoa > Chordata > Testudines > Pelomedusidae > Pelusios > Pelusios castaneus. The sequence goes on along the minus strand of ML685852.1, from coordinate 5,034,641 downwards.
GCTGTCTCACTACAGCTAGAAATCAATTGCCTGTGCCATGGCTCAAAGCTTCTATGAGCTGCAGCACTATGTAAACTGAACAATCTTATTTTAGGTTTCACTGCTGTTTTTCAAATCCCTATAGGAAAGTGTATAACTGAAAAACATGATTCCAATTTCATTCTGTTGAGACTTGGGAAAACAGTGAGCACCAGCAGAAGTAGGCCCCTAGAGCTACTGGCTGAGGAAAGGGACTCTAAAATGAAGGCTAAGGAATGTTTCCACTACTCTATCCTTCCAGCTACCTGAAAGCCACATGTCAAGGGCCAGGAGGCTATGGAAGGTTGTTGGGATGGGAAAATGGGCAGGCAGGGAGACATTCCTATTATACCACACAGACAAGAAAGGGTGGAATCCCCAAGGAGGATCCAGGAACAGCACTTGGCTGGAGTCGCAAAAAAACCCTTGTTTCTCAAAGACCGACTTCTCACTTGGGTATCACCCTGAATAGCAGTGCCCCCCCCCCCCCCATCTTAACAGGCTGTGGCTTGACCTGTGATTATTAGGGGCTGGAAATCTTTACTAGGTCTCGGAATGTTTGTGGGAGAGGCCAAGAGAAGGTAGGTTAGTAAAGAAGAAAGGTATAGAATCTGGGAGAGTGAGGAGTGGAAGAATAAAGGTGACAAAACATGTGGGTGGAATTGGGGAAAAGGAAGAGAAGACAGTTTGTGCTCTGTTGCAGGGAAGGAAGTTAAATAAAGACAGGAAGAGAAGGAGGATTTAACAAAACAGGGATATATCAAATAGGCCTGCTCAAACAGTATTCAGCAAGTTATTTTGAACTACCTTACCAGTATTAGTTGAATAATTTCCCTTAGACTTCTATGTTATGTGACCAGCTGGTGAAATATTTATTCAGGTTAAATACTGGTGGACTTACTGAAGGTATAGGTTAGGATCATTTTATTCCACTATTAGACCAACCAGTGACAAGTTAGGTTTACAAATCATTTGTTAAATGGAGAGTTGACTGCCAGCCTGTTCCCTGGCCTGTTGCCAACCCAATTAAACAGTGCACACCTGCTTTGTTCCTTTGCATTACAAGGGAAACAGTATTACACGTTTTGGCTAGTAGGTGACAATTCTTGGTAGCATATTCAAGGGCAGCCTCAGACTAAAACAGCAGATGTGCTAGAGCTCTGCACTAACCCTTCTGCTATACCTACCCTAAAGGGCTTCACTGTCTAGGACTGTAAATCTAATACTAAACAGAGATACTCAGAAGTTTATAATTCAGATCTGAGTATTTGAACATGATGTTTATGCTTACCTTATAAAAATAAAATGGTTGGAGATCAAGAACCTCAATAATCCAAGGGAAAGTTCGCAGTGAGCTATATGCAAATAGCACAATCTCCAGACAACACGCCATCAGGGAACGATGGAAAATATCTTGCTCCAAGAGAGCCTAGAGAGGATATAGAAATGGGTTTTCAGCCATATAATTGCGGAATTAAACATAAGATACCAGAAAGACTGAACTACTGAGAAAGCATAACATTGATCTCTTGTCATACATACAAAAACTCTTCCCACACTAGCTGAGATGATGATTTGATATGCTAATGTCTGCAATAAAAAAATAATCTAGAATAGGATTTTTTTTTAAAGTTTTGTTTGGCTTTAAATCAGACCCTGATTTAACTATCTATTAATTAAAACTTAGCTGCATTAAAAGCTGACACATGGGGGGGAAAAAAAAAAAATGAAAAAGCAAGCACTGAAAAACAAATCAAGGGACAAAGGATATAGAGTCTAATGCCAGAAGGGCCACGTGATCATTTAGTCTAATATCTTGTATAACAAAAGCTAGAACTTCTCCAAAATAATTCCTAGAGCAGATATTTTAGAAAAATAGACACTCCATTTTAAAATTGTCAGTAGCAGGGAATTCATCATGATGAATTGTTCCAATTATTAATTACCCTCACTGTTAAAAATTTGCCATTTTTTTCTGGTCTGAATTTGTCTAGCTTTGGCTTCCAGCCATTGGGTCGTGCTACACCTGTGTCTGTTCCCCAATGGAGAAAGATAAATAGATAAACTCCAGAAGCTCAATCACTCTAAAGGCGTTTGCTAATCCGTTAATCATTCTTTCGGCTCGTCTCTGAACCTTCCCCAATTTATTGTCATTTAACATGCCTGTTCCATTCTTTGCAGCAAGATTTGCTGTTTTATAAGCCGTACAGGTACTGACACACTGGAGAAAGAAAAGCAGGCAAATCAATTGTAATACAACTAGCATTTCTAATTTAGGACAGTTTAAACTACAAAAAGGAAACTTTCACTGGCATACTTAATCATCGTACTGTTCAACTTTACATATTTGTTCTCTGAAAGAGTAATGACTGTTTCTTTTGTCCTTTCCATTGCTTTCTGCTTTCCAGAAAGTTTCAGATAGTAAAGACTGATTTTAAACTTGTTTACTTAGTTATAATATAAGCTGAAGGGGAAGCAGACCTAGAGAGCCAGTAAAACTGCTTTGATGCTATGGGTAAAAGGATAAATGCCTGCTCATCAGGAATTAAAGCAGGGTGTGCTCTCCGCATCTATAGCAAAGCAACAGAAACCTTTTCTTGCAGGGTCAAGCGAACAAACAACTTGCCCAGCAGCTATGTTCTAAAAGACTGTTAGTAGGTATGGGCCCTTTCACATAGTTCTTATTGCTGTCAAACGCTAGTCTATTCTGGCACACACCATGTATCAGACACACAGAAGTTAGGAAATAAGGTGGTATCAATATTAAATGCAGATGAAAGGAATCATTTGGGACACGGAAGAGAAGCATAACAACCTACAGAAGAAAAACAGTTGTGGAGAGAAATATTTCTAAGTCACTTTTCTTGATCAGTTCAAATTACTTGACAATCCAACTTTTGATTTAAGATGGGATAAGAAAAGTTCACGTTTGTTGTAGTACAGCAGAGTTTGTAGGATGTAGTACACAGCCATAAGAAAATATGAAGAAGGAACTGTGTTAGTTGAAAGATTTTTAGCACTTGTGGCAAACGGGGTGCGTTAGGCCACCATGGGTCTTGCGCTTCGGGGTCTGGTAGCCAGCTGAGGCACAGCTCTCCTCCCTCCAGACTCCCCGTAGGGTAGTTCCTCCGTCCCTCCTGACCCTAAGGGTCAGATTCTCTACCCCACAGGGCCCTGAGGCCCATCTGAGCTGGCTTGCCCTAACTGGCTGTACCTCTCAGGCCCCAACAGCAACTACTACCAGTTAGTTCAGCTCTACCTCACTCTGTTGTGTTCTCCTCTCTTTCACCCATTCAGCCCCTAGCTCCGCCTCCAGCCACCACACCCCAAACACTCCTGCTGCCTGGCTGCAACAGAGGCTTTTTATCTGGTGCTCTAATAATTGGTGTTAGATGCTCCAACTAGTCTCAGGTACCTTAATTGGCATCAGGTGCTCCAACTGCTTCCAGGTGGCTTAACTGGTGTCAGTTGCTCCAACTGTCTCCCGGTGCTCTAACTGGCTCAAAGTAGCCCTGCCATAGCTACCTCAGAAGAAGGGATTTACTAAGCCTGGGGCTAATACATCTTCCCTCCAGCATCCTCCTATAGCCCTCAGGTTTGACTCCGTCACATACTCAACAACTATTGAACTTAGTAGCCCATCAATCCATTATTAGCTAGTCAAAAGACTAAGGAATCAATGTTGCCTTCAGACTGATTTAAATCTGTATAGATTTACCCAAATACAATTGTTTTCTGAAAGCAGTCAAAAGGATGAACTTAAAAAGAGACTCTTCTGTTCCAGTTCTCTACTCACTGTCATGTCCTTCCCATGCAGCCGTCGTGTTTCTTGTGCCATTATCGTCTCCAAAATTTTGTAATACAAGATTTCTGCTAGTTTTAGTCTATTAACAGCAAAATCTGCAATTAAAACAAAAACACTGCTGAAAGCTTGTATTCCTAGTTAGCAGTTGGAGGGGAGATTGAAAAACAGTCTTGATTAAGTTAACCAGTACTTTATTTTCCATACCAAAAACAACATGAGTGTGTGTTAAGCCAACAGGAAATACCATCCTGGAAGTCTTTAGTAATGTTATGTGAAACAAGCTTTACATGCAATTAACATATTTCACACTCTCTAGATACTCCAACTTTAAGAATGCTTATGTGTAAGGTCTCCAGTTTTGTAAAATCTTGAATTTCAAACACACAATTAACAGCCATACAGTTAATTTATTTAATTAAGAAATTTTCTCCCACCTCCTTTTTATGTAGTTTTTGTGTATGCTATTTCCTTTTAATTTTAATCTCTTAGAATAAATTGTGGTAGATGAATGCAAATTTACAGTATTTTATTAAGTGTTTTCAGTACTATTTCTTTCTAGTCCCATTTCAAACTATAACCTTGTATTCAACTCTGTACAATGTTCTGTTTGGTAGTTATTGACTTGTTGCAATGAAAAGATGCAACATGTTTTGAATCAATGAGTAACAAGCAGGTCAATATTTTTAAAGTTACTGTTGCCTTTACTAAAGCACCCCTTATTTATTAAAATAAACTTAAAAAAAACACATCAGTTTGAAACAATATTCTTACCATCTATTGAGATGTTTATAAGATGTTCACCTCCACAGAGGTGGGATTGATGTATTAAAGAAACATACTAAATACAGGAAATATACTACAGAGACATTTACCTCTTCAAAATATTGATCAGCCTGGCTCAGTCAATGTGGCGCTGCAGTAAGATTAGCACATTTCTATGTACAAAGTTGCCCTACCACTGAAAATACATAGTTTTCACCTACGCAAATCATTCATTTTACTTAACATATAAAGAATCAACCAAGTACTTTTTCTTCCATAAATGTGTTGCCTTTGATACACAAGGGATGCACTTGAAACTGCTTATTTCATATGCTGAAACATTTTATGCATTTCACATATTCCTACCTATGTGAGATCCTGGCTGGTCATCTGTTGATTGAGTGTAGCTCCAGCAGAAAGCCTCACCTATTTCTTTTACTTTATTCATGATGTTTTCCATAGGGTTGCGTACACAAGACCTATCGCAGGACCCAAACAAAGGGAAACCTCATTTGTATTATTACATAAAGATTTAAAAGGCCATTAGCTTTCCTCTTGACAGCCAATGTCTTGTCCTTTGATACATTTTACACTACAGACAGCACACATTCAAAAAGGTTTAGAAGCTAACCAGAAAGAGAGAGTTTGTGGTTTCAATGCTACTTCTTGCTTGCAAGTTCTATTCTGAATAGTAATCTTGCCTTATTTCTTTCTATTCTGTACATTCTGTTCAATAGTGATGGACCTGCTGTACACAAAGAAAAGATGCAACACATGCTAGAAGAAAAAGAGTAGCTGTAAATATTTTTAAAGGCCATATAAGATTTGATAGTTAGATAAAACTGAGTGTACACAGAGTGGGATCATGCACGCTACGAGGGTGTGATTTCTCAAGCGCACTAATGTATTGCATATTAAATGGGCGGAGTAGATCCTACTGGTGCACACTAAAGATTTCCTAATGCATTTTAGCATAGTAAGTACCAATACTTCCTACATTAAAGTGCACTAACAACATTTAGTATGCATCAGCACATACCGATTAACTAACTCCATTATCATTTTGTACATGAGTGCTTGATAAAGAACATGCTTACATAAACTGAGATCTGTTAATGAGAGAAATGCACAAGCTCCCCCCTTTAGAAATAATAATTTGCTTTTGTTTGTTGGTTTTTAACCTTAAAATAGAAATAATGTTTCTTAATAGCATTAAATTGCTATGCAATACATTTGGGCAGAGATATTGTGGGATTTTTGTTTTATAAATTTTAAAATTGTTTGAGTTTTTACTTTTTTCCACCACACAATTAAGACCAAAAAACAGGGAACAGGGAGAAGGCATCTATTGAGTCAAATATATATTTTAAAAAGAAATGGATGGAAAGTAATACTAGTCAGAGTATATTACTTCAATAGTTTGATAGCCATATAATATTTGTACCACGGATAACTTGGGCTACCAATAATTTACCTTTCATAGCCCAATTGATGATGATATAATCAGCATGTTCCCCTAGACTGTCTATTTAGGAATAGCAGAATATAATGGATTTAATTATACAACAATGGAATGTGTCACTATTAAATCAGGAGCTCTCTTTTTTGATATGCTTTGAAATACTGGCATGGCACCCTGGTTGCACTAGTCTGGACTTGCCCAAAGGCAGGAGTGTTCTGCATTTCAGACAGCTAACTCAAGCACAAAAAATGTTTTCCGTCACACTGAAAGGCCATCAAAGGTGGAGACAGTTGCACATATTGCTCACAGACAGTGGCCTTATTTAAGAGCGGATGCAGCTATGTGCAGGGGGACTGATCATTACCACATAAAGGCTTGCTGGAGTGACTGTGCCAAGCCAGAAACATAAAACTTCAGACACTCAAAAGGGGTGAACTCAGAATAAGGCAGGGGGCTCATGGCTTGTTATTCGCCAAGATGTGAAATTCTCAAATGCTATAAGAGTAACATCACTGCAGTTAGGATTCCTCTAATAAGGCTGAGTTCCTCCTTTACTGCCACATTAACTTCTTGAGAGACAAACTAGAAGCCCAGAGAATTGTCCAGAGTCTTGGCGGAACTCTGGGGGTACAGATGTAAGCAAACCAGGAGAGGTGGGAGGGGAGTGGGTCCTCAAACACTGGTTTTCAAGTTCTAGGGCAGCTGGCCAGTGGTGTCCCAAGGGCAGGTGTTAAATAAGAGATCTGAGCCTGGGAACTGCCCTAGAAACCCAAAGCAGAGACAAAGAGTTTGAGGGAACGGGGGGAGGTCACAGTGGATAATCAACTGATGAGCTCCCAATGCAACACTGTGACCAAAAGAGCTACTGAAATGACTGGATGTGTAAGTGGTGATATCAAGCAGAAGTAGACAGGTTAGATAACCTCTGTACTTGGTACTGCTGCTGGAATAATATGTCCAGTTCTGCTGTCCCCAGCATGAAGAACACTGAATATAGGGATCAGAGAAGAGAATGGGAATTATTTAAGGATTAGAAAACAGTGACAGATTCAGAGAGTTCAATCTGTTTAGATGATCAAAGAAAAGGTCTGAGATGACCTGAATACTCTGCCTACATGGGAAAACAAAGTTTTGTAACAGAAGGTTCTTCTTTCCAACAGATAAAGATATCATAAGATCCAATGGCTGGAAACTGAAGGTATTCAGACACAAAATTAGGGGGCAGATTTTTAAAAGAGGGTAATTAACCACTGAAACAATTCATCAACTGTTACGGCAGATTTTTCATCACTAGACATTTTTAAATCAAGACTGGATGTTTTTCTGAAGAATATGCCCCTAGCCAAACAGGAATTAACTGAGGGAAGTCCTAAGGCCTGTATTATACAGGTCAGATTATATGATCAGTGGTCCCTTCTAATTTTCTAATCCATGAATCTATGAAATTAGACTAAGGTGCATTGGAGAAGCTGAATGTTGAAGAGTAATGGCCGGCTTTAGGCTGTGTTCAACTCCCTTTCACAATTCCCACTTACAGTTTTCTTTTAACTGACTATGACTTTCCTATCTTCCAACTAAACTACTCTCTTGCTTGGTAGATGACTTCTATTAGACTAGGATTTAACTTGTCCCTATTGCTTATGTTAAAAACTAGATTTTTTTTTCTGTTAAACTTGATACACCAACAGCGTCAATCTACTTTAAATGTACAGCAGATACACAAATTAGGATTACCTGATAAGTAAAAAACATGTGGCCTTATTAATCTAACAGTAAGTGATGAGAGGCTTTAAACCATACTTTTCTAGACACACAGATCCATGGGGGGAAAGAAATATAAGGGTTAGTTCCTCATAACAAGGCTTTTCAAACAGAAAGGCCAAGACAGGTCAGTTTTTTGCCACAAGAACCTTAAGTAAGCCCTTTAAAGAGGCCTGAGTACAAAACAAAACGTAGGAGTCTAACACACCCATGTCTGAAGAGAAGGGTCACCATTTGTAGTGAAAGCAGGGTAAAGTGATATGCTTACTTAAAGATAGCTATAAGCTGTTCACTTGGTGCATTTTTTAACCCAGCCACAACGCTCTGTAACCGGCTCACACTTTGTGTTGCTGAGGCGACAGGAGTGATTACTGCTTCCTTCTCTCTCAGGTATCTCCTTCCAGTCAGTGGAGTAGAAGGTGCAAATGACCTTTTCTGCCAGATAAAACAATTCTAAATGATTCATTATCTTAACAAATGTTTTAGGACACAAATAACTGCAAAGTCATTCACAAAACTTACCATTATAAACCAGGCTGAGATTCAGAACAGAAGTGTTTTTAAAGGACAAGTTCTATAAGAAATTACAAACTTAATGAAACCCCCAAACTAAGAGCCAGACTAAGCCAGAAGCTGTTTTAAACAAGTAGAGAAATAATAAAAAAAAATAAGACTCCTACACTTCTTCAGCGCCGCCATCTTTCTCCCCGACACTGCTGCTGAAAGTGCTGGCAGCGGTGGGTTTTTTTTTGGTGGTGAGGGAGTCTTTTGCACAGTGCTGCCGCTGAAAGAATCAGAACAGCTGCAGCAGTTTTTCAGCAGCCGGGGGCCTGTGTGCTTTGCACCACCACCACAAGTGGCAGTGGTGGTCTTTTGGCAGTGGGCTTCTTCACTGCCACACACCTAGGGGTGCCTCACTTTCTGGGCTGGCAACAGATTTGCCGAGGCCTTTCATACATGCTGTTACAGTTCAATTCCTAAGTTGTCCTCCCCATGCATCACATTTGGATTTAAACTAAGCGTATGTTCTACAAAATGTACTAATATTTCAAGTGAAGCAATGACATCCCAAAAAATCCAAAGCAGGATTTATAGACACTGAAAGACTATATATAGATAACCAACCTATTTAGTACTACCCTCTCAAAGCCACTTTCAAAGACTGCCTCTACTCCCCTCCATGAGAAACACTCCCCCCCATTCTATGCTTGCCTCACTCCATTATCTTCAGAGCTTAGTTCACTCCTTAGCACAAAAGCTTCACCTTCAGAACACTGAGCTTTTTCTGGAAGTGAATTAATGTAATTTTAAGAAACAAGCTATTTAATAAAAATAAACAAGAAGTCCTGTCGTACTTTTAAAGACAAATTGATTTGTTTGTCTTTAAAAGTGCAACAGGACTCCTTGTTTGTTTTGCTGAACTAGACTAACATTGCTACCCCTCTGGAACTTGTTAAGCTATTTAATATTAGCAATATTTTGGGGCAGATTCTCTGCTGTAGTCAAGGAGTATTTGACACCATATGAGGAGGAGAGACATGTAGGACTAGAAGGGACCTCAAGAGGTCCAGTCCCCGGCACTCAGGGCAGAACCAAGCATTATCCCCACCCCTGACAGGAGTTTTGTTTAATACTTCAAAATCTCCAACAGAGATTCCACAAACTCCTTATGCAATTTATTCTAGTGCTTAACTACCCTGACAGTTAGGAAGTTTTTCTTAATGTCCAACCTAAACTGCCCTTGCTACAATTTAAACCTCTTCTTCTTGTCCTACCCTTAGAGGTCAAAGAATCATTTTTCCTCCCCTATCCTTGTAACAGCAATTTATATACTTGAAAACTGTTATACCCCCCCTCATTCTTCTCTTCTCCAGACTAAATAAACCCCTTTTTAAAATTCCAGTCTTGCCTCATAGGCCATGTTTTATAGACTTTTCATCATTTTTGTCACTTTTCTCTGGACTCTCCCCAATTTGTCCACATCTTTCCTGAAGTGTACTGCCCTGAGCTGGACACAAGACTCAGTAGAGCTTGATCAGCGTGCAGTAAAGCAGAAGAGTTACTTGTTGTGTCTTGCTTACAACACTCCTCCTAATATGTCCCAGAATGATGTTTGCTTTTTTGCCAGTGTTACACTGTTGATTCTTACTTAGCTTGTGATTCCCCATCCGCTCCCAAAGGTGCCCAATTCACCACCACAGGAATGCTTTGTGCAAGTCTCCTAGTCCAAGTTAAACCAACCTGAAGGCTAATCTAGCTTGCACCAGATGCCTGCAACCCCATTATAGTAGCTGTGAATCACCACAGCATGAAAGAACTCCACCTATCTCATCTACTGAAATGGCACTGAAGCTGCTACTCTACCACTTTAGGATCCCTTACATAGGAGAGATCTTCTGGGGAAGGGATCCACCTATTTTAAAGCTGCTTCATGCCAATGAAGTAGCACAAAGTGGCTGGAGTAAAGCCATGGACCGTATTCCATTTCCACTATTCAAAGTATGACTGGTGTAAGAAACAATTATTTTTTGTAATACAAAGATGGCTACTTTTTTATAAATTTTGCAAGATCAAGATTAGGTAGCGCCTTCAAAATCAGTGTGTGAAGAGAGCACGAGAAAGTCTCCTTTGTGCTCAAAAATGGGCAAGAATGAATCTAAAAATCACTGCACTCATACTAAAAGTTAAACAAAGTCCAATTGCTTCATACCATTGGAGAATGTTTCTAGAAAACTGATCTATTTCAGTGCTAGCCTCTAGGAACAAATGCTTTTCCAGCTGTATCAAACTTATTTTTGAAACTGTTCAAACAGTATAAAGCTAAAAACACCTGCCAGCTATAAGTGACACCATCCAAGATAAGAGAGGTAATATCTTTATTTGGCCAACTTTTGTTGGTGAGAGAGAAGCTTTCGAGCCACACAGAGCTCCATTCCAAGCATCATAGCTACATGCAAGAGGGAAACAGATTGTTTAGGATAAGTAGTGAGCACATATAGGGAGGTTACTCACCTTGGTGCAGTAACTGGACTTCTTGGAGATGAGGATCCCCGTGGGTGCTCCACCTGAGGTGCGCTGGCGCGTGCCGAGCCACCTGCAGAGATTTAAAAGTAGTGACCGTTGGAGCTGCGTGCGAGACAGCTGTCTCGCGGTGTCCCTCAGCGCCTCTTTAGAACGCGCGGCTCCAACCGTCATTCCCTTCTCTACGTAAATCTGGAGGAGCACTCCGAAGTAGAGAGGGGAGGAGGGTGGGTGGTGGAGCACCCACGGGGATCCTCATCTCCAAGAAGTCCAGTTACTGCACCAAGGTGAGTAACCTCCCTTTCTCCTTCGAGAGGAGTCCCTGTGGGTGCTCCACCTGAGGTGTATGGCAAGCAGTGCCCCTAATTGGAAGGTGGGGCTTCGGAGATTTGTCCATGCATCACAGAGAGGACTGATTGACCAACTCTAGCATCAGCATGCGTCATGGTGTCAATTGCATAATGTCTGATAAAGGTATGAGGCGAAGCCCAGGTCGCTGCTTTACAAATCTCAGCGATCGGAACATTGTTCATGAAGGCTGTAGTTCTGGCCATAGCTCTCATGGAATGGGCCCTCACTACAGATGGTGTAGGAACACCGGCTGCCTTATAAGCCTCTTGTATACATTTAGAGATCAGTTCCGATACTCTGTGTGAAGATAGTACTGTGTCCTTGCATCTATTAGCTATTGCTACAAATAGTCTTTGCGATTTTCTAAGAGCTTGTTCTGTCTATATAGAAAGCCAGCGCCCGTCGGACGTCAAGGGTGTGCAGGCGTGCCTCGTCTGCGTTCACATGAGGCTTCGGGAAGAAGACAGGTAAGTCAATGATTTGGTTTATATGGAATGATGTGGCAATCTTTGGGAGGAATCTAGTTTGGGGTCTTAGGGTGACCTTGTCCTTGTGAAATATAGTGTAAGGGGGATCTGCCATTAGAGCCTCTATCTCGCTTACTCTCCTTGCTGATGTAATAGCCACTAAAAACATAACCTTCATTGAGAGGTGTACGAGTGAGCAATTTGCCAGTGGTTCGAACAGTGGCCTGGTGAGAGCTTGGAGGATCAGTCGAAGGTCCCAATTCGGAGTTGGTGCCTTAATATCAGGATATATATTCTGTACGCCTGCTAAGAATCTCTTCACTATAGGGTGTGAGAATATGGTGTCCACGCCTGTAATAGAGTGGAAGGTCGATATTGTGGATAGATGGACTTTCAGTGAGCTGTTTGATAATTTCAATCCCTTCAGATGCAGCAGATAGTCGAGGATTGATGGGATGGATGCCTGTGGTGAATTAATTTGCCTAGATTTGCACCATTCAACAAACCTTTGCCATTTTTGGAGGTAAGTACGTCTCATAGATTCCTATCTACTATTCTAAAGTACTTGCAGAACTGGATCAGAGCATTCTAATTCCTCCTGCGTGAACCATGCAGGAGCTAGGCTGTTAGATGTAGTTTCTGAAGGTTGTGATGAAGCATCCTGCCCTTGTTCTGGGAGAGAAGGTCGTGTGTTATAGGAAGGCGGATTGGTGGTTGAATCGACATCTCGGTCAGTAATGTGAACCACGGGCATCTTGGCCATGCTGGAGGTATCATAATTACTTTGGCACTGTCGTTCCTTATTTTGATTAGAGTCTTTGTATTAGTGGAATCGGTGGAAAAGCACATAGCAGGGTGTGAGACCAGGATTGGTGGAAAGCATCCCCTAGGGACCTGCTTCCAACTCCCGCTCTGGAGCAGAATCTCGGGCATTTGCGATTCTGGTAGGTTGCAAAGAGGTCTATCTGCGGGTAGCCCCATTGATAACAAAGGGTTTCCCAGACCCTCTGGTTCAGTTCCCACTCGTGATCCATTGGGAAGGTCCTGCTGAGCGTATCGGCCACAGTGTTTCAAATGCCAGGTAGGTAAGAGGCTGAGATTGAGGCATGGGAGGCAATGCACCAATTCCATAGCTTTATCGCCTCCACACAAAGGGAAGGTGATCTTCCTCCCCCCTGCCTGTTTATATAATACATACAAGCTATGTTGTCCGTCATAATTCTTATGTGCTTGCCTCTGATCTGTTCTACGAAGCAATTGCACGCTCTTCGGACTGCATGCAACTCTAGAATGTTTATGTGCAAGTTCGTCTCTGTTGCTGACCACCTCCCCTGAGCTGTATGGCCCTGGAGAGCTGCACCCCAATTTGTTAGGGATTCATTGGTTGACATGCACATAGAAGGTGCTGTCTTTTGAAAGGGCACTCCCTTGAGGAGGTTTTGAGGAGATTTCCACCAACTCAGAGTGTTCTTTATGTCCTTTGGTAGTGATAGAATTTTGTGAACCGGCTGTCTTTGAGGCCTGAACAGTCTTGCAAAGCATAGTTGCAGGGGTCTCATGTGCAACCTCGCATGTTCGACTATGGCTGTTGTAGCCGCCATGTGACCTAAGAGTTTCATGCACGTGAGTGCTTCTATGGACAGGGCTGTGCATACGGTATCTATCAATGCACTTATGGTGGTGAATCTGTCTTCTGGAAGGAAGGCTCTTGTGCATCTGGAGTCTATGTTTGCTCCTATGAACTCTATGGTCTGTGATGGGTTCATGACTGATTTTTGCCAATTTATGAGGAGGCCCAGCTTTCGGAATAGGTCTATTGTGAAGTGCAAGTCTCTTCTGGCCTGAAGCTCTGTTCTTGCTTTTAGAAGACAATCATCCAGGTAAGGGAAGATTGTGATTCCCTGTCTTCGTAGAAAAGCGGCCACCACTGAGAACACTTTTGAGAATGTTCTTGGGGCTGTTGAAAGTCCGAATGGTAGGACTGTGTATTCGTAATAGTAGCTCCCAACCTTGAATCTCAAAAACCTGCGGTGTGATGGGTGTATAGATACATGGAAATACGTGTCCTGAAGGTCGAGGGATGTAAACCAATCGTTGGGTTCCAGAATAGGGATGATTGAGGAAATGGTCGTCATTCTGAACCTTTCTTGTTTACAAACTTGTTGAGCCTCCTGAGGTCGAGGATCGGTCTCCATCCCCGTGATTTCTTCTTTATTAAGAAGTATGGGGAGTAGAACCCCCTCCCCCTGTATTCTTCTGGCACCTGTTGTATCGCACCCAGTCGTAGCAGGCGTTGCACCTCCTCCTGTAATAAATGTACGTGAGGTGTGTCCCTGAAGAGGGATGGGGAATGGGGGGTATAAGTTGGAGATTTTATGAAGGGGATGGTATAACCGGTCCTGATGTCGTCTAGTACCCATCTGTCCTTTGTGATGGTCGACCAACGGGGGTAAAAAGGTCTGAGACGATGTTGGAAATCTATCGTGAGCTCTGGAAGTTGTACGTGGTCTATCGATCCCTCGACCAGACCTTCAAAACTGCGGTTTAGCTGGGGGGTTCTGAGACGTCCCAGAATGATTGTTGTTTTGTCTGCGTCTCTGGGTACGCTGCCTACCTCTGGGTGGATCTTGTCGCCTTAGGTTTTGTCTAAATGCATATTGGTAATGGTATCTTGTGTTATAAGGTTGGTATCTGCTCTGACGTTTCCTGCCAGTGTTGGGGTAGATAGCAAAAGTTTTTAGCGTAGCCCTGTCATCCTTTGACATGTGCATTGTGTCATCCGTCTTATTGTAAAACAATTTGTTTTTATCAAAGGGGAGATGTTCAATTGTTGACTGTAGTTGGCAAGGGAGATCAGCAGAGTGCAGCCAGGCAGATCTTCTCAACACAATACCTGTTGCCATGGATCTTGCTGCTGTATCCGCTACGTCTAGTGGGGCCTGCAGAGCCGTGCGAGAGATGAGCTGACCCTCTCTTATAATAGCGTGGAACTGACATCTCAAGGATTCAGGGATAGCGTCAATGAAATCTGCCAACTTCAGGTAATTGGTATGGTTGTAGTTGGCCAGTAATGCTGTGTAATTGGCAATGCGCATCTGTAGAGATGAAGTGTACACCCTTTTGCCAAATAAATCGAGCTTCTTATCTTCCTTATTGTGTGGCGTTGTCTTATTGTATTGCTGCTTGTTCCTGTGATTTGCAGCTTCTATTACCAGGGAGTTTGGAGCTGGGTGTGAGAAGAGAGATTCAGAATTTTTGGCTGATATATAATACTTTCTGTCCGCTCTCCTGTTGGTTGGAGGAATTGAAGCTGGAGTCTGCTATATCAGGTCGGCTGGTTCAACTAGGGCATTGTCCATAGGCAGGGTGACCCTTGAGGTAGGTTTCGTTTGCATGATGGTCAGGAGCTTGTGGTGTGAGTCACTGACCTCGTTCATTGGAATTTCCAGGGACTCCGCCACTCTCTTAAATAACTCTTGAAATTGTTTCGCCTCATCAAGCGATGCAGCGGACGTGGATGGAATGATGACTTCGTCCAGTAAAGATGATGTGTCCTGACGTGGGGAAAGCGTATTGTGATCGACAGGATCCTCGTCAACATCCTGTGACTGGGATTCAGGTGAGGAGGCACGTAACTTGTCTTGCCTGCTTAAAGTTGAGGTCGGTCCGTGACTCTTCTTCCTTTTATACAGAGATCCCGACCTATGAGTCATCCAATAAGGAGGGTAGGTGAACATAGAGGCATACCATCCGTGATCGAAATTGGGATATGGCGTTCTGCCCTGAACAGGGATTCTCAATCCGTGCCTATACAGAGCCTCACTGTAAGGGAGGTCTCTTGAGGCTTCTCCCTGTGGTTCTTCTTCACTGGAGTAGTCGGGGGGGGGGGGGGGGG
>ML685852.1:4926850-5018699 GCA_007922175.1 Pelusios castaneus | reverse complement strand
CCCAAAGACACTTGATCTGCCAGTGCCATGGTCCTGTATAATGTTCTGAATACTCAGGAGACGGGGATCTTGTGTCCCTGCCTGGCTCTTGATGCTTGGTCTTTTGAGAGCTCTTACGAGCTGAACATGGTGCCGAGGCTTTTTCTTGTGGTGGTCTCCCTGGTGCTGAAACTGCCTGTGGCTGCGGGAGAGCCTTGGGCTCCATCGGCTCCAGCTGATCTTGCAGCAGCTGACTCAGAGGTGCCTGTGGCACCGAGACCTCTGTGAGGGATTCCTTCGAGGTCTGAGAGTCGTTCCGCACGGAGGAGTCCTGTGGTGCTGACCCCTGTGGTGCCTTGCTGTTCGGCAGCCTGTCAGAGGGGTTTGTTTCTGCCGCAGCAGTCCCAGCTTTCTTTTTACCCTCGGAGCTGCTCTTTGTGCCTGAGGGACCAACAGCCTCTTTGGCACGGCTCCTGGAGGGAGACAGGGAGGGCTGCCTTTTCTTTTTAGCCTCTCCCTGATGAGGTGATAAATGCCTCTTTTGTCGGAGGCTCGGGGAAGCAGTGCGGCTAGTTTCTGATGCTGGTCTCAGGGACTTCTCCATGAGGAGGAGTTTTAACCTCAAGTCCCTGTCTTTCTTTGTCCTGGCACTCAGGTTTTTACAGTGGGGGCACTTCTCAGAAATGTGCCCCTCACCCAGACATCTTATACAGACGGCATGACGGTCTGAAGCCGGTATGGAGTCTCGGCACTTTTCGCACCGTTTAAAACCGGGGGAGCCCGGCATAGTCGGAGAGTGCAAGCTCCGTTTTTTGTTTTGTTTTTTTTTTTTAAACTGAAAGTTAAGGAATAAAGAGAATCCCCGTGAGGGGAGACTAAGAGAAGTGAGGGAAAAAGAAAGAAGAACAGAGAAAGGGTTGTTTGTTTGGGGTTTTTTTTTTTTTGTGAGAGAGATTTCTCCGGTGTGTGGACTCCAGCAGTAGAGAAGGGAATGACGGTTGGAGCCGCGCGTTCTAAAGAGGTGCTGAGGGACGCCGCGAGACAGCTGTCTCGCACGCAGCTCCAACGGTCACTACTTTTAAATCTCTGTAGGTGGCTCGGCGCGCGCCAGCGCACCTCAGGTGGAGCACCCACGGGGACTCCTCTCGAAGGAGAATAAGGCAGAGGTTCTCAAGCTGGGGTGCACAAAATGTATTGAGGAGGTGCATGAGAAGCTTTAGGGGAAAAACCCCAAAAACGTACTGCACACATTTAACCCGCAGCAATGAGTAACTAGACAAAGCTGAACCCTCCAAACATATCAGGCTCTCACGTGGCACTGCGATTTTGATGGATTTCCCTTATGCTCACACAGCATGGCCACACTGTTTAAACAGTTAACCAATATAATATTTTACATTCCTAAGGGGTTGCACAAGATGCCCAGGAACTGAATGAAGGCATCCCAACACGCTGCAGCCCTGCTACTGCACAGGGTCCTGGTTCCTTTAATTGCCCCAGAGTGGGCCCCTCCAGAGCTGGGGCACCATTGGCCCCTGGGGCCCACAGAAAGAGGCAATAAGGTACCTCTGTGCCCTACCCACCCTGTGAGTCCATCTGCCCCTGCCAGCCTCCTGGCCCTGCCCCAGTACTGTGGACACCCTTCAGGCCTGCCCAACCATCCCCAAACTCCTCACCCGGGCGCACAACAGCTGTTGCTGCCTAGTTCACTGCTGCTCAAGTTGGTTCTGTCAGCAATGTCTAACCCCTGAGCCACCAAGGCTCTCCCCTCCAAATGTGCGAGTCCCAGTCCTTCCCCCCGCACCGTCCCTCCCTGCAACACACGTCCCCACTCACACTCAAGTGTGCAGCGAACGGTTAGATGGCTAATGCAGTTTGTAAATAAGACTACTAATTACAATTTAACCATTTGATATTTTACATCCCTACAGCATAGGACAAAAAGAGGGGCTAGCAGGTTACAGACTGTTGTAATAAAGCCATAGATCCAATGTCTGGTCAGTCTATGATTTCTAGCAAAATTACAAATTTAAGCTCCCTACTTCATTTTTTGAAAGTGTTGTAAGTGGTTTCCTTTGAGGCTGAGGACTGATAAGTAAAACAGTGATCAGTCATGGAAAGTGTTCACCCACAGGCAATGGGAATCTTTTGTCTTATTTTCCTGCAGGAGTTCATTCAAGAGCACAGGGATGGTCTGGTCACACCCACATTGATGTTATTGGGGCATTTAGTGTGCTGGATGAAGTGTTTCCCATGTTGTGATAGGGCATGTGAAAGGTATTTTGTGGAGAATGCTGTTCATTATAACAGTAGAGACAGGTCTGCAGACTTTGCATCCTGGACTTTCTCCTCAGTGTGTATTCTGTGGCACCAGAATGCCTGGCTGTAGATAACATTTCTTGGCAGGTGCGTATGTTTGCGCATGTGCACGTGGGGCGCATTACTGACATTAAGAAGGTAGATGTGGTGATCAGTGGGTTTCTGGTATATGGTTATCTATATGGTTCCATTGCTGAAGCCGACTGTGGTGCAAAGGTATTTTTCTGACAAACAACAGGCCTCGAAATCTGCATATGTGACCAGCAGCAGTGAAACAGAGTGTTACATTTTGTTACCTTTTCAAAATGTTGCTGAAGATAATACTCCCCATGAGCTCTTGTTGTTTTTCCTACTGGCATATCAGCTACAAACTTTCGAGGCGTTCCAATTTCCTCTTCTGCATCTGCTCCTAAGAACACCCTCTCATCAAAGTCACCCACTGACAGAACATACTCTTCATACTCCTTATTCAATGCTTTGCTGGAAAAGAAGTCAAACTGCATTTATTGATGGTTAAGCTGTTAGAGTCACCAGATAAAACAGCCAATAGAATTATGCTAAACAACTGAAACCAATGTATTGTCAAAACGTATTAATTTTAGCAATAGCATCACCTGTGATTGGAACCTAATCAGTATCAGTAAGGGTGCATACGCATATGCTAATGCATGCCTTGATTTTCTTTTTCTAACACCCTATCCTGATTCCCTTTGGCTCCCTGCAGAGCCTGGCCTCCCTTGCTGCTGATGATTTCCAAGACTCGGTTTCCAATAAGCACAGGCGTTAGCTCTGCCCCCAATTGAAAATGAAACAGTTGAGGACCAGAGTTAAGATGTTTCTTACGTATATAAAAGGTTTAACTTATTACTGTTTTAAGAGCACCATACAGCACTTACTTGTTATCTGCAAAGCAGCAAAAATCCAAAAGACAGTCTCCTTTTAAAATCTGGACACAAGAGAAAGGAAAAATTAGATTATATGTAACACAATTTAAAACAAGTAATAGTAAAATCAAAACCCATTCAATTCCAGAAGAAAGAAGGCATGTTGTAATGCAATGGACAGGATCAGAAACATTCTCTGCATTTTTGCCTCACAAAACCAATGAGAATGAATCTGTTGTACAGGTGACATCTCAGCAGTATAAGCCTATTCACTTAGACAGTGTTTTGCTAGGCCCTACCCACAGGAGAACTATGCTACAGACATTTTCCCATAGGTAATCTACAAACTTGTGTTATAAAACAGCTCTAACCTGATTAAGGCTAAGCTTGTGAACAGGGACTGCAAACGGGAGTTTGCGAGAGAAGGAGAAGGAGGCGAAGGAGATCCCCTTGCTGAAGAAGCAAGGGAGAGCGCGAACCTTGGGGAGAGTGAGTTGCTGACTGCGTGTGCTTGTGCGTGTGTCTTTTTTCCCCACAGGTGATTTCTGTGAATTGCAGTTACTGTGTGAGTTGGGATTGTGATTGTGTGATTGTCTGGGGGCTGTTTGTACCATTGTTCTCTGCTCAGCCCTGATCAGCTCAATCAGCCTTGTGATCACCCTTCCCCTGTGTGCTTAACGAGGGGCAAGGGCTGACCCAGGCAGAGAAGGCCTTAAAAGCCAGTGACTGAGTGACCAGGGGGAGCTTGTGACCAGGGACTGCAAACAGGGGAGTTTGCGAGGGAGTTTGGGGGAAGTTTGTGTTTTGTGTAGCTACTATGGTGAAGAGGACCCGCGCGGCTTGTGCCAGCACTGCTTCTGTCTCCTCCACCTGCGCCTGTATCCAGACAGCCATACTGACCATGGATATCTCTACCCAGATCCTGGCGTGTACTTGCAAGGACTGTGGCCTGCATTTCCCCACTCTCAGACGGTCAGGCTGGGGAGATCATTCAATGTGACAGGTGTCTCCTGGTCTCTCAGGAAGCAGGTGGGGGAGTTACAGGAGGAGGTGGCCAGGCTCAGGAATAACCATGCCCTGGAGAAGTTCCTGGATAGCATCCATGAGGAAACATGCAAGGATGAAGAAACTATCCAGAGGCAAAGGACTGCTGCCACACCCTCGGAGAAGGATGAGATGGCTCAAGCAGAGGGTAGACACTGGCAGCTGGTTACTTCTGGCAGCAGACAGTGCTCCACCCCTGCTCCCATCCCACCCTCCCTTGTGGTAAAGAACCGCTATGCAGCACTACAGACGGGAGATGAGGTGGAAGACGAGAAGCCATGCACCCCCAATGTCGGAGGATCACAACCATCACACCCAGGAGAAAACGTCGGGTTGTGGTGGTTGGGGACTGAGGGGGGACGGAGGCACCCATCTGTCGCCCAGATAAGGCCTCTCGGGAGGTATGCTGCCTGCCAGGGGCCCGTATCCGAGACGTTACAGAGGGATTGTCGAGAATCATCCGTCCCTCTGACTACTACCCCATGCTACTCATCCATGTGGGAACCAATGATACTGCGAGAGGTGACCCTCTGCAGATCAAAGGGGACTACAGGGCTCTGGGAGCACGGGTGAAGGAGTTCGGTGCACAGGTGGTGTTCTCCTCGATCCTTCCGGTCAAGGGTAGGGGCCCGAGCAGAGACAGATGCATCCTGGAGGTGAATGCCTGGCTGCGGAGATGGTGTTACCGGGAGGGCTTTGGCTTCCTCGACCATGGGGTGCTGTTTCAGGAAGAAGGACTGCTAGGCAGAGATGGACTCCACCTATCCAGGAAGCGGAAGAGCATATTTGGAAGCAGACTGGCTAACCTGGTGAGGAGAGCTTTAAATTAGGTTCGAAGGGGGAAGGTGACCAAGGCCCACAGGTAAGTGAAACTGAGGGAAACCTGGGGGAAGGGATGGAACTTGGGGGATGCTGGGGCTGTAACAGCAGGAATAAAAGAGAGGGTAGTTGGAACTGGGGGAGGGAGATCAAATAATTGTTTTTTATTTCCTGATGAAGTCATAATACCTCAGGCGAGGGGGAAGGAGGACACCGGGAGAAATTGCAAGGAGGAAGATGCGACAGGAGGGAGAATCGACAGGGCAAAGTAGGGCAATGGGCCCAGTATCTTAGGTGCCTGTACACAAATGTGAGGAGCCTGGGAAACAAGCAGGAAGAATTGGTAGTACTGGCACAGACAAGGAACTATGATATAATTGGAATAACAGAAACGTGGTGGGATAACTTGCATGACTGGAGCACTGCCCTGAATGGATATAAATTGTTCAGGAAGGACAGGCAGGGAAGAAGGAGGGGAGGGGTAGCGCTATATGTAAAAGAGCTGTATGACTGCTCGGAGCTCCACTATGAAAGTGGAAACAAGATGGTTGAAAGTCTGTGGGTTAAGTTTAGGGGAGAATGCAACAAGGGGGGTGTTGTGGTGGGTGTCTGCTACAGACCGCCAGACCAGAAAGAGGAGGTGGATGAGGCGTTCTATGGACAACTAACAGAAGTTTCCAGATCGTCGCAGGCCCTGGTTCTTATGGGGGACTTCAATTATCCTGATGTCTGCTGGGAAGATAATACAGCAGTGCACAGGCAATCCAGGAAGTTTTTGGAGAATATTGAGGACAACTTCCTAGTACAAATGCTGGAGGAACCAACTAGGGGCCTTGCACCTCTAGACCTATTGCTCACAAACAGAGAAGAATTGATCGGGGAAGTAGAAGTAAATGGCAACCTGGGCAGCAACGACCATGAGATGGTAGAGTTCAGGATCCTGATCAATGGAAGGAAGGAAACAAGCAGAACACACACCTTGGATTTCAGAAAAGCAGATTTTGGCTCCCTTAGGGAGCTGATGGGCAGGGTCCCATGGGAGGCGGATCTGAAGGGGAAAGGTGTCCAAGACAGCTGGCTGTATTTTAAAGAAACCCTGTTAAAGGCACAGGAAGATAACATTCCGATGTGTAGAAAGAACAGCAAATGTGGACGGCGACCAGCGTGGCTTAGCAGGGAACTCTGCGGGGAGCTGAAACATAAAAGGGAAGCTTACAAGAAGTGGAAGCTTGGACGGATGACAAGGGAGGCGTATAAAGATATTGCTTGGGACTGCAGGGATAAAATCAGAAAGGCCAAAGGACAATTGGAGTTGCAGCTAGCAAGAGATGTGAAAGATAACAGAAAGGGGTTCTATAAGTATATCAGCAACAAGAAAAGGATCAGAGGTGGTGTAGGTCCCTTACTGAATGGGGCAGGCATCCTCGTGGAGGATGATGCGGAAAAGGCTCAAGTACTCAATGCTTTTTTTTTAGTTCAGTCTTCACAGGGAAGGCCAGCTCCCAGGCTACTACACGGGGTAATGCGGAATGGAGAGAAGAGTGGCCCTCAGTGATGGAAAGTCAGGTATGGGAACACTTAATGAAATTGGATGTGCACAAGTCCATGGGGCCGGATGAACTGCATCCGAGGGTGCTGACGGAGTTGGGGGAAGTGATTGCAGAGCCGCTTTGAGAACACGTGGCGAACGGGGGTGGTCCCGGAGGATTGGAAAAAGGCAAATATAGTACCTATCTTTAAGAAAGGGAAAAAGGAGGATCCGGGGAACTACAGACCGGTCAGCCTCACTTCAATCCCCGGGAAAACCATGGAGCAGGTCCTCAAGGAATCCATCCTGAAACACTTGGAGGAAAATAGAGTGATCAGGAACAGTCAACATGGATTCACCAAGGGCAAATCGTGCCTGACCAACCTGATTTCCTTCTATGATGAGATGACTGGATTTGTGGATGCGAGAAGAGCCGTTGACGTGGTATACCTTGACTTTAGCAAGGCTTTTGATACTGTTTCCCACAGCATTCTCGTCAGCAAGTTAAGGAAGTATGGGTTGGACGAGTGGACTGTAAGGTGGATCGAAAACTGGTTAGATCAACGGGCTCAGCGGGTAGGAATCAATGGCTCGATGTCTGGTTGGCAACCGGTAACGAGTGGAGTACCCCAGGGGTCGGTCCTGGGGCCGGTTCTATTCAACATCTTCATTAATGATCTTGATGATGGGATAGACTGCGTGCTTAGTAAGTTTGCGGATGAGACCAAGTTGGGGGGAATGGTAGATACTCTGGAGGGCAGGGACAGGATGCAGGGAGACTTGGACAAATTGGAACACTGGGCCGAAAGAAACCTCATGAGGTTCAACAAAGACAAGTGCAAAATCCTGCACTTAGGACGGAAAAATCCCATGCACTGCTCCCCACTACAGAAAGGATGTGGACAAATTAGAAAGAGTCCAGCGGAGGGCAACAAAAATGATTAGGGGGCTGGGGCACATGACTTCTGAGGAGAGACTGAAGGAACTAGGCTTATTTAGTCTACAGAAGAGAAGACTGAGGGGAGATTTGATAGCAACCTTCAACTACTTGAAGGGGTGCTCCAAAGAGGAGGGAGCTAGGCTGTTCTCAAGGGTAACAGAGGACAGAACAAGGAGCAATGGTTTCAAATTACAGCTGGGGAGGTCAAGGTTGGATATTAGGAAAAACTTTCTCACTAGGAGGGTGGTAAAGCATTGGAATGGGCTATCTAGGGAGGTGGTAGAATCTCCATCTTTGTAGATTTTTAAGGCTCGGTTAGACAAAACCCTGGCTGGGGTGATTTAGGGGGAGTGGTCCTGCTTTTTAGCAGGGGTTGGACTAGATGACCTCGTGAGGTCCCTTCCAACCCTATTATTCTATGATTCTATTTAGTCATGGATATTTTTTAGTAAAAGTCATGGACAGGTGATGGGCAATAAATAAAAATTCATGGCCTCTGATCACTCCATGATTTTACTAAAAACACCCATTACTAAGTCTTAGCTGTTCTTGTGGCCCCACTGTTCTGGGAGCCATCAGCTGGCCCTGGCCACCCACTGTAGCAAGGCACTCAAGGCTGTTGCTCAAGCAATCCCTGCAACTATTGCTGTCCTGGTGGTCCCCTGGACTGCCCCAGGACCTCTGTTCCCTTGGTCCCAGGGCCGCCCCAGTGGAAGTTAGAGAGTTTGTGGGAAGTCATAAAACCTGACTTCCCCTACCTCTGTGACACATTCACAGTCTTAAATATGATTCTCAGACCAAAAAAAAAAACCAAAAAAAACCAGCCCAGGTATATTTAAACATTGCTATGACTAATCTCACTCCTTCATAGAAGAAAAATGTTTAAATAAAAATGCCCACTTCTGCCGAAATGCCTGACTACAAAAACCTGAGCGAATTGCTGTGTCCATTTGTCTATATATTATATCCCCACTTGTTTAAGTGCCATCAAAAAGACAAGGAAAGAGAATTTCTTTATATGGATGCTACCATTGCGATAAACTCAAATTAGTACGTACTTTCCTGTCAAAGAGTTTTGAAATATATGGTTTAAAGTAGTGTTCCTTTATTCCTTTGGCTTCTACCATAAGTCCATCATGTAGTTCACAAAGCGTGGCAATGATGCAAGGAGGTTCTTCAGAGGCCTTGATTTCGGCCGTATGAAAATCTGCTGGTAAACCTGGGGAAAAAAAAAAAAAAAAAAAATCAGTAAGGTCAGACGTGATCAATTATATTTGAAAGAGAACAAGCAAGAAAAAAAATGATTCAAATTAAGTTCTAATGTACCTCTGAATGATAGGTTTAGCAAATCTCTTCTATCTGGGTACAAAAGGGCATTTGCAAAAATCAGGTCCAAGCAGCACAGAAGCAAATGATAGGAATTTACTAAGTCATCTCCAATCATACGGAAATTACCTTTAAAAGAGAGCATAGCACATCAAATAAAACCTCAGATTTCAATCACTCAACACGTATATAATGCAGGAAGCTAATGAAAGCAGCTTACCCTTGGTGTAAACAAAGAGTGTCCAGCAGAAGTTGAATAGTTCTTTAACACTACACTTCCGTCTGTCAAAAAACAAACAAAGAGAACAGGAAGAAAGGTAAGAGTTCAATTCTATAATATGAGGTTATGCTTGTTTGTTTTACGGTTATAGTTCCGTTATTTATTCATGCAAAAAATATGGGCAGAACTACTTCCAATTTTGTTTGAAGTTGAAAAGCAAATTAATGAAAGTCAAAATTAATCAAGTTATGTGATGAATGCCTCCTTTATCTACAGAATCTCTATTCCAGCACAAAAGAACTTTCTGCAACCCCACCAAGTCCTGTTTTTGGATCTTGACGATGACGACAGAGGAACCACAGCCGGGCCAGGGGCCCTGGTGGTGGCAGGGGCTGCAGCGGGGCCAGGAAGGCTCCGGCATGGCTGGTGACTGGGCTGGGGGTGTGGCAGCTGCGGAGCCAGGAAGGCCCCAGCAAGACTCGTGGAGGGGCCACAGGGGCAGTGGCGGGGCCGGGAAGGCCACAGCAAGACTCGTGGAGGGGTCGTGGGGTGGGGGTGGCAGGGGCCAGGATGAGGTGAGGTTGGGAAGGGGCCAAAAGTCAAGGATGGGACCCCCATCCTTGACTTTTGCCCTAGGCCCTGAAAATCCTACGACCGCCTCAGCTTGAGAATGTGTAACACTACAGAGCAATTCAGTCGTCAAGTTAAACAAGACTGTAGTTATATGAATCTAAAACAATCATTTTAGGAAGACTAATTACAAGAGCTGGTATTTGACCAGGACACTGTGGCCAATACCCCTGCTCTTGAAACAAGTGCTATGGAATTTTTGTTAAACATAAGTAATCAGAAATTTTGCTCTAGGTTTAATCTGAAGAATGGTACCTCCAGCATCACAGCACCCGCTTAATGCTCACCCACACAGGGGCACTAACTTAGTGTTGGCCAAAGTTCTGATATCTTGCAATCAAATGCATGCAGGATAACCAGACTCTCATGCAGAGCCCTACTGACATCAATGGAATGCCACAGGGACATAGAGAGAAGAGTGGCATCTATCAAGTCAATACCTTTCCCTGCTTTTTAAAGCATAAATCATAGTCTTACTATTGCTTAAACAGAAGTTTTCTGTAAAATAATTTAAATCTCTCAAAATACCTCTGTTTCCTGCTTCTTTGTGGTTTAGGTGTTTCTTCATAAGGGTTTTGAAATACATCCAAAAATATTGGTTCAAATTTTTTGAAAATCACAGTTGATACTTCAAAGTTTCTCTCCAGCCTCTCCATTCGCTCCCTAAATTCCTGTGGCAGGTCTGACATGTCCATCCACTTTTTCATTTTACTAAAAAACTGAATTAAACTTAAAGAAAAACATTTGATTATATTGTAATCTCCATCCATAAACAGATCACTTTAGACTTTTTAAAAAAATTCTTTATCTTTTACTAAAAAGATGCTTTTGGTCAAACCAAAGTCTGACTAATTTATTGCTTAGTAACTGCTTTCATGACAGTAAGGATAAACACACTTTGCTAGACTGTACTGCTAAGTATATTCTGCACAGTTAATTCTCACTTTTGGATTTCTTTTGGCTTCTGCTCTCTAACAGGAATTCATTTCAATCAGAGAAGGTGGCTCTCATTAGTGGGGTCAGAAATAGTTGAGGGGCAAGTAAAATGCAATTTTCATAATCAGGTGCTTAATTCTTGATTGAAGAATTAGGTGTTGAATTAACACTGAACCACATACATTTTAATGTAATTGTATATCTCTAAGCACCCAAGCTTTCATCTGGATTGCATGCTGATATTGTCAGCACTCTGAATTCTGAATCCAGCAATTTGACTTCAAACCTCAGTAAAATATGCCATGTATTCAGTTTCATGAAGAAAGGGGACTTGCTCATGGTCAGTAATTATCTACATAGGGAAAAATAATAGTACTTGGAGGCTATTTAATTTATACGAAGTATAACATGATCCAATGGCCAGAGACTGTAAATTAAAACTGGAAATAAGATTACCAGAAACTTTTAAGAGTAAGGGTAATTAGTCAATAGAACAGATTACCAAGGGAAGTGATTAATTCTTCATCACTTAGAGCAGTGATTCTTAACCTGCGGTGCGCACACACCCTGGGGGTGCAAGATGCCCTTTCTGGGGATGCGAGACATGCCAAATTTTTTTAGAAGGTAAATCATCGAAAACACATGATTTTTGATAAGGGGTGCGATAACATATTTGAGAACCAAAAGGGTGCAGGCTGCAGTAAAGGTTAAGAACCACTGACTTAGAGTCTTTAGATCAAGACTGGATTTTCTTAAAGTTAAGTCTAGTTCAAACAAGTTCCTGGATCAGCTGTAGAAGTCATTGAATTCTCTAGCCTATGGCTATGCAAGAAATCAGGCTAGGCAGTGTTTCCCAACTTTTTTGGCTTGAGGGCCACAGATATTGTTACAACCCTCTAGATCCAGGAGGGACACCAGCACCTAGGGACCCAGGAAAAGCACTTTGCTGTGCTGCCTTCTACAGCTAGAGGGAGAGGAGCACTGATCTCCTGTCTCCTTGGCTGCAGCAAGGAGCCTGCACTCGTCTTTTAGCCACACGACAACGTGCTTCTCATGGGTCCTTAGGCGGCAGCTTACTTCTGCAACCATTGGGAACGAAGTGGCAGGCCACTTTGAAAACCTCTGAGGGCCACAGGTTGGGAAACACTGGACTATAATCCCAACGGTCCCTTCTGTCTTAAAAATCTATGAAAACTAAACCACGTGGTGGACTTTTTATTTGTGCAATATCAGTGATGCCCCACTACTTCCAAGGTTATGAGGAAAGCACCATTTTGCTTTCAGTGAGAAGGTAAGTACAAGGGCAAACAAAAGAGGAGCATAGTTGGGGGAATAAGAAAAGAAGCTTTGATTATACAGAAGTGCTTGGATCTCCAGAAAATCAACACCAAAAAAACTCAACAGTACCTTAGTTTGGCTGACCGTAGTATCCTGGTCAGTGAAACACAGTTTCCTTCCATAAGGCCACTTCCAACAGTGGGAATTATGCTTTTACGACAAGCAACATACAGAGCACAAGCCAACCAATGCACCTCTTCTCCCTGTCAAACCAGAAGTAAACAATCAATGGACAAACTTTTCCAGGTCAGCAATGTTCAATTTGCAGTCTCAGCTTTTCATCTACTTCAAGTGTGTCCAAAATCCTTTCGGATAACAACAAGAAACAACATTACTTGGGGTTGGAGGGCTTTTTATTGTACCTGGCTGGGCCAAGGGATCCAAAACAGCCCAAAGAGGATTAGAGGGCTATCTTTAATGTACACAGAACAGAGCAGACTATGGGTGACTGTTCCTTTAAAAACTGAGATCACAATGCCTGCAATATGATTTGGCCACTTACTTCACGATGAACCACTGTATAGTGCAGACCCCTGAGGTCTCTACTGACTGCACCTCTACATTAAAGACAACAGCACTGTACTATTCCACAAGGCCAAAATCTGGCCACTGATTAGCTTCTTTCCTCGCCTGGGACTAAGCTTGGAAGCTACAGGTGGTGTCAGGAAGCCAGCAGACTTATCCAAAGCAGAGCTATTAACTTGCTGTGATGGTGTCTGGATTCCCAGAAGTCTTTGCTGGAAGATTTCTTCCTCTACCTCACCTCTAGCATTCCATATCTTGGAATTTTCCCTCCTCTCCTTTCAGGGGGTAGGTGTTTTGCCTGTATATTAAATCTCATCTGCATGGGCAAGTTACACTGGTTTAAGCTCAGGTATGAATTAAAACTAATATTGTTTGGACCCCAGAGGAAGTATGTCAGAAACTCTCTTCCAACCTCTACAGAAAGCTAGTAGCATTTGCACAGAATAAAGGCCAGGTCTACCCTAAACAGTAAAGTCAACACAAGGTAGTTTATGTCGACCTACTTGCGCATGTGTTTACACTTCAATTCCACCCTGCCCCCCACCATGTAACTGCCATTCATTCAACATAGTATGTCAACTCTAGCTCTGCGCGGAGGTCAGCACAGCAGGAGTGTAAACTCTGCATTCTGTCGAGCCTACCTGCCCCTCTAGCAGCTGTTTGTTCCATGAAGCCCTGTGCTGATCACTTTGGTCATCATTACGATTAAGATTCTGTCAAATGGGTATTTTTAGTAAAAGTCAGGGGTTGCTCACAGCCAATAAACAAAATTCACAGAAGCTATGTCCCTGACTTTTACTTAAAATAGTCTGGGGAGGAGGGAAAGCAGAGAGCTGCACAGACTTGCAGCTGCTCCAGCCTCATCACTGCTCCTTCAGCAGACTGATGCTGCTGCTCCAGCTCCAAGGGCTGACCTACCAAAAGAGCAGCTCGGGTTGGGACACCAGTCAGCTGTTTGGTGCTCCCAAAGCTGGCCACCGGCTCTGACAGCCTCAGTGTTGACAGCTACTCCAGTCTTTCCCCAGAAGTAGTCAGAGGTCTGGCAAGTCACAGAATCCACTACCTATGTGACAGAATTGTATCCTTAATCATCACCATGAACTTGACTGCCCAGAGGTCACGAAGACTGGAAGCCACCCTCTCCTATTTAAAGCTCAATGGATTTTTGAAATTCCTTTTGCTGATTGCTCAGCTTCGTGAGTACACCTAGCAGCTCTCCATTGTTGAGTGCAACTGCCCAGCTGACAATGCCATCTACTCACTCCAGCCACACTCCTTCTTAGGCCATGTACACACGATCACTTTATTGCGCGGTAAGGCTCCTTACCGTGCGATAAAGCTTCCAGCGTACACACGAGCATTTTGCCTGCTGCGCAGCAACAGCCTCTTGCCCCGCAACAGGTAAGCCACCCAAATCGAGGGTGGTTAGGCTTACCACGGAACAGCTGTTCCGCGGTAGAGCTCGTGTGGCTTTTGACAGCCACCGGAAATGTCCCAGAGTGCCAATCGAGGCCACTCTGGGACACTGGAGCTGTTAAACAAGTCAATTTCACTGCTCCCTTAGAGCAGTGAAATTGACATGGTGACAGCACCCCACTGCATGCTTGCTGCCAGGGCTTGAGGGGGTGGCAGGGGTTGTCGCCGGGAGGCAGCTGTCCTGGAGCCCAGACCTGAGTGCCGCTCGAGCCCCGGTATGGCAGGCAGCTTGAGCCCCAGTCTCATGGCCGGGGCTCAAGCTGCTGCCAGGGCTCAGCTGCCGCAGCGGCTTGAGCCCCAGCCATGAGACCAGGACTCAAGCCACCATGCTTGCCGGTTCCTGGCGGCAGCTGCTGCCACCCAAGAGCCGGCAAGCCCTTGGGGAAATCCTCAGGGTAGTGGGGCTCAAACCAACACCGGCATTCCTGGCAGCTTGAGCCCCGCTACCATTGAGGATTCCCTCTAGCCGCCTGGCTTAATCAAGAGGGAATCCCCTGCGGCAGCAGGGCCCTAGCCACCAGGATTGCCGGCACTGCCGGTGGCTTGAGCCCTGCTGCCACCCAGTTTCCGCAGCTGTCAACTCTGGTTGACAGCTCCGGGAACCCAGGCTGCTACAGTGCATATGCTGGGATAGGTGCCCACCACGCACTGCTCTTTATCCCACAAGAAGAAAAAATAGTGTGGACACTCTGCTCCGTTAGAAGGATCACAGTGTGTACACTCTCCCTTGCAATAAAAGTCACCTGACTTTTATTGCACAAGGAGCTACTTGGGGACAATCCTGTCATGTGTACATAGCCTTAGGGTAGATGGGAGATATTCAATTTCCTGGGCTTGTAAGGAGAAAAGCCTGTGCGAAATGTTAACATCTACGAGCAGATTACTCAGGGGATGTATGATAAGGGGTAGGCCATGGACTAGCTGCAGTGTCATATGAAAGCCAAGGAATTGCAGAAGCATACCAAAAGAACAGGAAAACCAACAACTGGTTTGGCGTCAAGTCAGAGACCTACTGCCTTTACAAAGAGCTACATGCTATTCTCAGCAGAGACCCCACCACCATCCCTAACAGCACCACAGATACCACCAAGGACCCAGAGTCACAAGCCTCTGTCATGAACAACTAAGAAGAGGGAGATAGGTGACTGGTGGCTCCAGCTGCACAATGAGCTAGGACCTATTTTTGATTCCACTGTAGTCTAGCATGAGCCTGGACAATGCAGGGAAAGGAACCTCAGGTAAGCATGTAGAGAAATTTTCCCATACAGGATTGTCCCCCACAAATAGCAGGATACAATCTTTTGGCTTTTCATTAATTTATTCATTGCAGTGGTACAATGAAGAGAAGTAGAGCTATTATCTGCTTTTCATTCTCTTCTAGAGTTTGGCCAGAGAGCCATGCCGACCTGTTGTTTTTTTAAATTAATGTGTACAGGGATGTCTTTTGAATCCTCCTGAGACAGTACAGATGAAACTTTCATGGAAGTACTTTGCAATTCTCTGCTCAAGGTTTCTAGGGAAGGCTGCCTTATTTCTTCCTCCACGGTAGAGCAGTTTCCCCACCACTCAGTGATAACTTCATTGTAATACACAGGCTAGCAGCAGGTGAGCCTGAGTGGTTTGGGGACACCAGCTGTGCAAGAGCCTTTGTTACCCCCAAGAGTGAATATTAGTTCAAATCACCACCAACTGTGGAAACCAGTGCGAACATTCAGTGTCATTGCACTGTACTATTAGAATCCTGCAACCAAACTCCTCCTTCCTCATTTCCCTTTCCCCCTTGGTGAGCCAAACTCATGGCTAGTGCAATAAGTGGGGCCATGCACAAGCAATTAAAGGTGAGACTGTAGTGCTCAAAACTTCTAGGGAACAAGGAGAGTATGGTCAACATCTGAAGTTTCACTTCTGTAGTGAATGCTCTGACAAAGTGTGTTTTTATCTTCAGCTGCTACCACTGCAGCGCCTTCAGTGTCTCCCCCCTCCACACCTGCAGAACCAAATCAGGTGGAGAAAGAAAAAAAAAAAAGACATGGGATGACATTTTTCAGAAGATCCTGCAAGTCAGCGCGGCTTTGGCCGGTAAGCACACAGCCTGGAGGATAAACACTGAAGACAGCCAGGAGAAGGAAAGAATGGAAAGGACAAAGGCCCAGGAAGTTCCAGCAGAAAAAGGAAAGGGTGATGGACCAGGATACAGTCGAGCTTCTCAGGAAGCAAACACAGATGTAGCAGATTCAATAATCATTGGTTTGACTCCCTCTGCAGCCCACTGAGAATGACACATCAGGGCCTCCCATAATCCTCCCAGTCTTCCACAACACTCCACATCGCCTCAGGAGCCACTGCAGTACTCTTCGCACTGCCCCTTCCCCAGTGGACATTAAAGACAATCACAGCTTGATAGACAAAGACCTGTGAAAGCCACAGTTGATTAACTATGTAGCTGAAATGGACATGAATGTACTTTCCCCTGTTCATAAATTCTGTTCTCTTATTAAGTTTTAAATATATTTGTGGTAAAATTGTACTGGGCTTTTTTTGTGCTGATTTTGTTAATAAAGTTATATTATTTGTAACATAATTCATCTTTATTAGTTCACAATATATACCGCCAACTGCTCAACAGTTCTGAAAGTAACAAATTGCCTGTTACTGCACGTCACACAACCCATATGACAAGTCTCAAACAAAATTAGTGGGTGCGCTAATAATGTTATATTCCTACCTATACGGCAATCATCACACGATTCCTACCGGATTACAGAAGAGCAAGGGGGGGGTAGAGCATATAACACACGTTACTCAGGCTCACTGGTAAAATGGTCTTTCAAAGCTTCCCTGAGCCATATAGCTCTGCACTAAGCTCTTCTAACAGCCCAGGCATCTGGATGACCTAACTCAGCAGACAGCTGCTCCACCCTGGTGGAAACTTTTTTCCTTTGCTGCACACACATTACATAGTACATCGCAGGCAGCTATAACCATTGGGTTATTTTCCTCACCAGGGTCCAATCTTCTGAGTTAACAATGCCACAGCCAAAAGCACATTTGTCATTCTGCACTGGCTGAGTCAGCAGTTGAATCATTCCTTGGTGCTGTCATGGTTGTCAGTTAAAGCTTCATGAGCTAGGGCAGGGGTGGGCAAACTTTTTGGCCTGAGGGCCACGCTGGTGGTTAGGTGGAACGGAGAGGGGATGGCCAGGGTGCTCCTGGGCCCAGAGGGTGGGGAGGAAGAGGTGGTAGTGGAGAGCAGCAGCAGTGCTCTAGTAAGGGCCCCACTGGGCACTGGGGGAAGAGGTTGCCATGCTCCGGTCAGGGAGCCACCACTGCGCCCCTCTGGTGGGAAAGGAGTGGCGCATGGTACCTGTGCTCCAGGTTGGCCAGCCAGGATGCTGCCACTACAGGGGGTGGGGAGAGAGGCAGGGGGAAGTGGACAGACTAGGAAGCGGGAGTGGTTGCTGTGCTCCTGCCAGGGCGTGGCCACTGAACATCGTGGGAGAGGGGTGATGGGAAGGAGCAGGTCTAGGAGGGGGGAAGCGGCCACCACACTCCTGCCAGGACACCACAGGGTCCATGAGATAGGAGAGGGTGGGACTGGGTAAGGAAAGCAGCTGCCAGGCCAAAGCCAGGCCCAGCTGAAAGGCCAGATGAAAGACTTCCATACGAGGGCTGCAGTTTGCCCATTTCTGAGCTAGGGGAACCAGGGGTAGGCCAAGTCCCCCAGGACCATTTCTGGCATTTCAACATCCTAAGTGGTTATCTGCCAGTTGGGAAAGAAAGTCCCTCCTTGTAGCTTTGTGAACAGCCCTGTTTTTAAAATGCAAGTGTCATGGACTTTCCCTGATGCTAGCGGAGTGTCCCAGGCAATCCACCAATGCTTGCGTAACCGAAGAAAAGTAACCCTTTCTGTTGATGTACTCGGTAGCAAGATGGTATGATGCCAAAAAAAAAAACAAAAAAAACCAACCCCAGGGATGTGTGTGTTGTCTACTACTCCACTACAGTTTGGGAACCCACTGCTCTAAAGCCATCCACCATGTCCTGCATTCTGCCAAGAGTCACAGCTCTGCAGAACAGGTGCTGATTAATAGCCCTACACTTGCATCACAATGACCCCCCAGCCTCCTGTCCCTCCCACACACCCTAGATCTCCTGACTTCAAATTTATTCTCAATTGACCAGTAGCAACCTGGGATTGCTGTGATTGCCACTCACATCTCCACTGTCAATGAAGCTCTCATTATGGTGTCCCTGCTCTGGTGGGTTGCGGCAAGCTTGAACACAGATCCAGGAATGTGGCCTTGCACCAAATATCTGCAGCCACTGCTTGTTGTCATCCCAAACACGTATTATGAGATTCCACCAGTCAACACTTGTTTCTTGAGCCCTGCAAGCTAATCCATGAAAGCCACTAGCAACCTTAAATTGGTTCTTACTATGTCCCACAGCACTCTATCTTCCAAGGAATCGCCATGTTCCCCACTGATTCAGTTCTTCTTGAAGCTCTGTATATACTACAGGATCATGCAACTTGTGCTTGCTATGTTCATAATAGTGCAGAGCCATTCAGGCTCCTTGCTTCGGTCAGACATGGGTTTGTGAGGTTTTGGGGAAAAAAGACAAAAATTTTGGGATATTGACAGCTGCAAACTGGGAAGTTGACCCTATATTCCCAGTCACCCCAAGTGACTCGTTTCAGCTTACCATGCATTGCCAAAACTTCCCAAGACAAGGTGAACTGTACAATGGGTTACCTATTCATGGTGCATCACTCCACATTGATACAAGCAATCCAGGTGCGAAAATGGAGCAGCCAAGCATGCACATGTGCAAGCTATGCATTAACAGTAGCAACTGTATGATAATGTTGGTGGTGTAGACATGGCCACAGTATCTCTTGCTCCATCCGGCTGTCAATCACTGATTCTCTGCCATAATCTAAAGTGGACCAAATTTGTGGGCTGATCTAATTTGTGCAAGCAGTGAACATATCCCTAAGGATCATATGCCAGCTGAGACTAGCCCATATGCAGCATGCTCCACCTATTCTTACTCCCCACACCCTGCATCAAGATGGCCAGTAAGCTGTTTTTGCCTGTGCTTTGTTCTCTTTGCAAATAAAAGGTGAAAACGTGAAGGACAGGGCAAAAAAATTCTGCCTCAAAGTACTGATTGCAGCCTCCTAACTTCTTTGAAAAAATCTGTTCAGCCCTCAGGCTAATAGATTTGGACTTCTCTACTCTCACTTTTAAGATCCACATCATCCTAGTGCATGCTGAAAGTACAACACAAACACATTTACCTTTTCCCACAAAGGATAAACAAGAGCCCATTTAAATAATGTGTATGAACCTTCCACTTATTGCTTACACAGTTGTTTGTTGAAATACAAATTCAAATCTCTTTTTCACAATAGGAAAGAAGTGCTGATTGACCATTCCAGGACAGAAGTGATCTTTGAAAAGGAAGGGAACACAGAAGGGATTAACTCCTCCCCAAAATCAGTAAAAAAGTACCACAGAAGGTCAAGAGAAAGATGTACTAGAATAGAACGGTCTCTCAGACCTTAGCAGAATAACCCACTAATACTTAAGCTCCAGAGGGGTGGCCGTGTTAGTCTGTATACACCAAAAAACGAGAGTCCTGTGGCACCTTAAAGACTAACACATTTCTTTGGGCATAAGCTTCCATGGGCTCCCACCCACTTCATCAGATGCAGCTGCTGAAGTGGTTTGTCGCAGAGGAAAGTTTACGCCCAAAGAAATGTGTTAGTCTTTAAGGTGCCACAGGATTCTCATTTTCCATTAATACTTGGGCTTGCTTCCGTTTCAAAACTAATCTGGATTAAAGTAGGGTGTGAATTTAAGCCAGGTGACAACAAGACATTCTTATTTCCAAATAAGCATCAGGCCTGGTCTCCAGCCACTCCTGAATAGCTTCGGCCTGTTCCACACTCAATGCTTACACCAGAATAACCCCAGCAACACGCCCAGACTGACAGATGCTCGAAGAGGGCTTCTGTCAACACGACCGATCCGCTCCGGTCTCGGAGAAGTGTCGCCACTTGACAGCACACGGCGCCGCTGCCAGGCCGGGCGGACACCGCCCTCCGGGGAGGAAACGCAGCAGGGCGTGTCTGAGTCACCGGCTCCTGCCCTGCGCTGCCCGCCGCACTGCCCCGCGGGGCCGTGCACCGAGCCGAGGCGCTGACACACGCGTGTGCCCCCGGCCCCGCCCCGCGCCTCGGCTCGGATAGGGGCGGCCCGGCCCGGCCCTGACAGCCTGCAGCCCAGCCCGGCGCACTCGGAGCGGCCCGGCCCGGCCCGGCTTGGACCCGCTTGCCCGGCCC
Source organism: Pelusios castaneus (assembly GCA_007922175.1). Lineage (NCBI taxonomy): Eukaryota > Metazoa > Chordata > Testudines > Pelomedusidae > Pelusios > Pelusios castaneus. Next base: position 4,998,386 of record ML685852.1, on the reverse strand, counting down.
GGCCAGGCCCCTGGAGCGCAGCGCACGAGCCGGGCCGCGGTTTACCTCCAGGCTGTACGTGCCCCGCAGCGCCGTGAAGTCCTGCAGCGCCTCGGCGGCGCTGGCCGCGTCCAGGTTGAGGTCCTGGCAGAGGCGGTCGATGGCGGCTCCGGGCTCCCCAGGCGGGGCCTCCCCCCGCGACATGGCGGCCCAGCGCCGGCCCGCGGCCCCAACCGTCCAGTCACGCCGGGACTCCCGTCCCATGAGCCCCTGCGCCCCGCGCGCCAAACCGTCTCACTCGGCCGGCGCTGTATCCCTCCGCCGGGGCTCCACCTGGGGAGCAGAGGCGGGCGGAGGGATACGAGGCGCTCACCGCCGTGTGGTGCGTCTCGGGGTCAGTTCGCTCCCCGGCGGGGCGGCCCTGTTGCCGCGCGGGGTGACGCGGGCGGGCCGGAGCCGGCTGAGTCCTCGGTACCCGGCCACGCACACCGCCCCGGCCGGGTCGCAGGGGAGGGAGCCCTTGGCGGTGGGAGCCCGGGACACAGCGCCTCGCAGACAGACAGACAGACAGACTGACAGACAGACAGACAGCACCTTCCTGTCTCGGCCGTGTCTGGCCCGGCCCTGCGCTCTGACAGGAACCGGCCTCAGCACATCCCATGGCCGCAGACTGACTGACTGGCCCGGGCCTGGCCCTGCACAAACTGGCCTGAACCAGTGACGTAGCAAGGGCCAAGCTCAGGGTTATGCTCCCTTGGGCACCCCACACCTTGCAGCCCCCCCCATCCTGGGCACCCCACACCTTGCAGCCCCCCCCATCCTGGGCACCCCACAGCTTGCAGCCCCCCCCATCCTGGGCACCCCACAGCTTGCAGCCCCCCCCATCCTGGGCACCCCACACCTTGCAGCCCCCCCCATCCTGGGCACCCCACACCTTGCAGCCCCCCCATCCTGGGCACCCCACACCTTGCAGCCCCCCCATCCTGGTGCCCTCCTGCAGCCTGGCTACTGGGGTGGCCCCGTCCCTGTTCTACACCACTGGCCTGAACCAAGGCTCAGAACAGGTGTGGAGGCGCCTGCCTAGGGCCTCTTCGCCCATCCCAAAAGCTGCACCTTCCTCCCACCCTGCAGGATAACCATGGGGAGCCAGGGCTGGTGGGTGGCCAGCCATGGGGAGCTGGGGCTGATTGAGGGTCGGACAGCAGTGCTGCTGCTCTGCATGAGGATAAGAAGCTGGCCTCTAGGGTCAGCTTAGCCTGGTCCTCAGGGATGATGAGATCTGGAGGGATTAGGGCTGCTCTCAGCACTATGCAATAAGGAATTTGTTTTCCCGCCTTGTAAATGTCAACAACTCTATGGGGGGGGGGGGGGGGAGGGCTTCAAAGTTGATATCAGCCCCTGATGCTTAGTGGAGAGTGGGGGCTTAGAGCTGTGGAAAAGTTTTTGTAGCTAACTAGGAAATCCATAACTTCAGAGAAGTTCTCTCAAGGAATGGCCCTGTGTGAGTTGTGAACCGTTCCCCCATGTACTGGATTAGGGTTGGTTGATTGAGGTTTTTTCTTTTTTTAGGGAAGATCAGATATTTTAGGGGAAGTTCAATTTTTTTAAACTTGGAAACTGTCATTCTGAAGTATTTAGGCTCAATATAGAAACATTTAAAAGGTTTGGATACTACAAATATTAGACTTCAATTTTTATGCAAGAAACAGAGTTAGAGAGCTATTTAGAAGCCTAGAGAAGAGGGTGACTGGATGAATTACTAGTGGTAGAACTGTGGGTTGTGTCTGGTGATATGACTGTTACTGAATGATGAAGTGAGTGGAATTGTGAACTACTAAGAAGCTTGGTTTTCTAGAATCTAGAGATTTCTGGAAGATAGGTACAGCATCTAATAACGTGGTTCTTTATAAAGTGCGTTTTGTTTGCAGGCATGTATGAATGTATGCCACTCAACATGCCATATATTTTAGGAAGTTGTGTGAAATGGAATGGACAGATGTAATGAAACCTGGTACTCTTTCTAAATTAGTGAACACAATGTACAAAAAATGTCAGTGACAGTAGCTATTGAGTTGCAAGAGATGGACTTCATTATTCATGGAAAAGAGGGGGAAATATTTATTTATTTAAAGATCAAACATGTTGCTGAATGAAGCTTTCTCCACTGAAGTGGAAGAGCAGAACATTGACAGGCTGATGATCCTGCAAGTAAGATATTTTTACACTATCATTATCATCAATGAAATGTAGCTGTCGTCCCCTTGCTTTCCAGCAGCCCTTCAGCATCAGGTTAGTTGAAGAGCAGCCTCTTTGTTTCAAATTATGTTAATTACAATGGAATAAATGGTCACAGAAAGTAAAAAATGTTATCATGACCCTGTCATTGTACAGCACTAAATAGTCAAGCCTTATTTGCGGTTTGGAGTACAACATCGGGTCTGCTTTGTCCTATGGCAATAACCACCATTAAACATAAAGAGGCAGCAAAAGAAGGGAAAACATTTGGAATGTGGGCTATGAAGAGAAGCTCTCATTTTATTAGTATTTCTTACTCCCTTTCCCTTCAGCCATAGAGAGTTTTTATAAAAGTTTGGCAGCCTTTTGGGGTTTGGCTGCAGTGTTTTCATTCTCCCACAAAGTAGGTTTTCTTTATTTTGTTTGTTGTTTTTTTAAATAGGAGGGTATGTGAGGCTGAGTAACACATCCCCTCATTTTGTCCATCAATCAGGTTTCTCTTCGCCCGTCCTCCCCCCCCCATATGCCAATTTTGGTCTGTTAATTTCTGGTTTCATTGTCTTTTTGTTTATCACAATCTCAGCACAGTCCTATGGTGGTATCAGTAAAGATCTTTTTGTTTGGACAAGTATAGTATCTGTCTCCTTATGCGTCTTTTTCTAAACAATTTTATATAAAAATCTGAGCTCGTCTTCTGTTACCTTGGATAATTTAGGGTGCAGGTCTCTGTGCAACAACGTCCAAAGAACTGCAGAGATCAATTGACCATTAGAAAAATGTGTTTTAAAAACATGAAATGGAAGGACTTGAATTTAGGAAAGCTTAAAAAAAAGTATGCAGTTAATAGCTTCATGGTCAGTGTAGCACAAAAAGAAAAATTTAAAGAGGATTAAAACACTTATCCTTGGATATACCTTTCCAAATAAATTTAAACTTGCAAGTACTACAAGTGAAGAAGTAGAGGGAAAATTAAAAGAATGAATAGTTTATCTATGGGGGATTGGTGACTGAACATCTGAAATTAATGGATAGTTGCTATAAGCATCCATATAGGGACAAATAGTTAGACGATCTTTTTATTAACTTTTGTCTGTCTGTATGCCCTGTGCTTTCCCACCTTTCTCCAGCAGATGGCATAATGTTTTTAGGTTTTAATGGCAAGCTGCACCCAGCACAGAGGTTGCAGGGGATCTGACCCAGGGGTTAGAGCAGGAGCCTCAGAATCTAGTAGTCAGTGGGTTGAAGCCCACGTGGGGTTGAAAAGCTGCTGTTCATAGGTTTTGATTTCATCTACTTTTAGTCTTGATTGAAAAATAATATAAAACAAGTTTTTTAGACCAGATTACCTTAAAACCAATACACTAAAAGGGACAAAACAAATCCAGAAGTCATTCTGATTGGTCAGACTTGTACGAGGCATTTTAAGCACTGTGACTGCATGTGTTTGCAAAAGGTTGGCTGGCCAGTGTAGCACGTACAGTGGCCACCCAACCTTTTGCAAACAAATGCATTCATGGTGCTTAACATGCCTCGTACAAGACGTCTGACCAATCAGAATGACTTCTGTACTTGTTTTGTCGCTTTTAATGTGTTGGTTTTAAGGTTGTCTGTTCTAAAAAAACTTTTTATATATATATTTTTTTATCACTTGATACTAATGATTCTTTGCCCAAGGAAACTGCAGAATCTTGTGTTCAACTTGCTGAAGACACCATCCAAAAATGCAGATAAAAATGACATAGTGGTTGTCAACATTTGCTTAGACAACAAAATAAAATTTGAGGCTCTGATCCTGCAAATTTAACTTTACACATAGGAGTAATAGTGATTAAAACTATAATCCCCATGCACCATGTTAAACTTTATATTAGGTTTTGTTTCTTTCTCTAAAAGTTAACACCGTCCTAAAACACACTGTAGAAGTTCACATATTTTTTCCAACTATCTGCCTCATGGGTTGTTGATTGAGAAAGGAGGATTGATACTTGGCCCTCATACAAAGCCAGATGAGTCATATCCTCAATTGTATTAGAAAAGTTTGGGGAAGATATTCCCATGCAAAGCTTGTCTATTTTGTCTAGTTTAACTGGTAGGTGACTATTCCTTTTATGCAGTAGATGAGTTGAACCATGAAAGGATTATAAGAGGCTGGCTGTGATCAGAACAGTATGCAAGGTAGGATTTTTGCAATTGCATTTTGTACGGGCGTTTGGGAGCAAAACAAGAGGCAGTGAGAACACAGAAGAGATTGTAATGGTTGAGACAAGAGGATCAGAGATGATTTCAAAGCAGTATTTTCTACCCAGTAATTACAAACTTTGACATGCAACTTTAGGCACTTAAGGCCCCAGTGAGATCCTCAAAGCCCATACTCAGGTGCTACCTAATGCTGTGGACACTTAAATTCCCTAGGCAGCTAAATGTCTGTCAGCAGGCATGTGCAAAGCCACCTAACTGCTGAAGTCATGCCTAAACCTTAGCAGGATTCTCAAACTAGTCTTTTCTCCCACCTGTCTCATCTGCAAGGCCCAATCTTGTAGGTGTTCTTAGCGCACACTGCATGGAGTGTGTGACTCAGGTTTCAAGTCCATGCTCTGAAGAATATTTATACGAAGTGGAACAGCTTCAATAGGAGATGGTGACCAACACCCTCTGCAGAATACCCCATGGTCCAATCTAGTCCACTGGTTAGAGCATTCACTTGGGGTATAAGTAGAGCCCTGTGTTTTTTACAAATGTGAAATAATAGGAAAGAAAATTCAAAATAACATTTTAAAAGCCTATTGCACAAGGTAACAGCACCAGTCTGGTATGGCATTGCTAGTCTTCTGTCATGATGATGGTGGGGTGAAAGGGCCAAATTTGAGCATGTGGCATTGCAACATAGCACAAGGGATTGCAGCACCTCTCTGGAAATTGGCCTAGCCGTCCCTCCACCATTGATGGAGAAGCTGGGCCAGACTGTACCAGTGCTGTGACCATGTGTGCCAGGTCACAACACATGGAGTAAGCAGTGGGGCCTAGCACTATGGGACCCAGGGGTCACCACTGCCCTCACTTGGGTGAAAATGGGACAGGCAACTCTTCACCCTCTGGTCCAGCCCCATGAGACACAGGAGCTGCCACTGTATGGGATGTCTACAAGCTCACTCTCCAGCCACCCCTTCTCACTGTGCTGAAGCAGGCTCATTCTCTCCATCCCCAATCCCACCCTCCTCTGGTGGGATAAAATGAAATAAAACTATATTCCCAATAAAACAAAAATACATAAAAATGGGGTTCTAGTTATGAAAGACCCAATAGGGTAGAAGGTGGTGGTTATCTCTGCATCTGTGTGTTTGAGAGATTCCAGGAGATGACCCATGGCTCTGAATCCCAAAGAGATTCATATATTCTAAGGCTCCAGTATGGCACAGGCCATAGACTTTCTCCAACATCATTCCTAACACAGATATTAAAAAAAAAAATAAATAAATATTAATTTAAAAGTTATCACTAATGGGTGATCTACCACAACCCATGGTAAATTTGGTCCAATGATTAATTACTCGCTGCTACTAAAAAACTGCCTTATTTCCAGTCTGAATTTTTAAATGTTAAATATGTTACTAATATAGGTATTTTTACACTGTAATCAAGTTGTCCCTTAATCTTCTTTTCTTTGTTAAGATAAATACTGAACTCCTTGGCTATGTCTACACTAGAAAAGTTAAGTTGACTTTATAAGGCTGACAAACTCAACTTTAAGTCGATTTAACAAAAGTCAACAACTTTTCTAGTGTAGACATAGCCCCTTTTTGACCTTATTAAGTCGACTTAACAAGGTCGACTTAGGCGCTAATCCCCGTCCACACTGGTTTAGGTTGACTTAAGGAATCGACTTAAGCCTTAAGTCGACCTAAAATTAGGTATTATTAAGTTGACTTAAGTTTTCCTTAAGTCGACTTAATAAAAGCCCAGTGTGGACAGGGAATAAGTTAGGTCAATTTAAGCCTCCTTAAATCAATCTAACTTGTGAGTGTAGACACACCCCTTGAGTCTATCACTGTCACATTGTGGGGTGGTGCAATAAGACCAGAGAGAGATTCTGTCATTATACCTGCCCTGCAAATCTGAGCATCTTAAAATGTTCTGTTGCTATAACTCCCCTGTCTAGACACTCCCAGCCAAACATGTGCTGAGCTTCTGTGTGATATACTGCCATTGACCAACAACCTACTTGTTATACCACAGCCACCCTCTTGCCTCCACCAGCCAGATGACTTCATTACCACCCAGTCCTCAGTCTTCCCCAACCCAGGTGTTCTTGAACATCCAGCCCTTTTCTGGACCATTCAGCAGAATAATAAGGTTCGTTCGCTCCTCTGAACCGACAACCTGCACAGCTTATCACCTTAACTGGAATTAGCTATCACTAATTCAAATACAGCACTGAATTGGTTTAGATTAAAAGTAAAACAAGGTTATTAACACAGGAAGAGAGGATTTCAGTTAGAAATGGTTTCAAGCAAATAAAAGTGAAAATGCTTTCTAGAGCCTAAGATTTTAACAAAACTACAGTTTTGGTTCATAGACTCCTAGACTTTAAGGTCAGAAGGGACCATTATGATCATCTCATCTGACAACCTACAGTGTACACAACACTGGCCACAGAACCTTACCCAACTGCTCCTTTAAAAGATCCCAATGTTTGACTGAACTATTGAAGTTCTCAAATAATGGTTTAAAGACTTCACAGTACAGAGAATCCACCAGCAAATGACCCATGCTGTAGAGGAAGGTGAAAACCCCCCAGGGCCTCTGCCAATTTGCTCTGGGGGAAAATTCTTTCCCACCCTGAAATATGGTGATCAGCTAAACCCTGAGCATGTGGGCAACACTCACCAGCCAGACACCCAAAAAAGAATTCTCTGCACCAACTCAGAACCCACCCCATCTAACATTCCATGACAAACAATTGGGCGTATTTACCACTAATAGTCAAAGATCAGTTAATTGCCAAAATGACCCATCATGCCATCACCTCCATAAACTCATCAAGCTCAGTCTTGAAGCTAGCTAGGTTTTTTTGCCTGCACTGGTCCTTGGAAGGCTATTCCAGAACTTCATTTCTCTGATGTTTAGCCTTGGTTTCCTTAAGAGTCTTCCCCAGCCTGGCATAGTCTCCCTTGATACGTTGCAACAAGAATCTAGCTATATCATTTGTTCCCGTATGAAGGACAAACATTGGATTCTTTCCCATTCCTGTTAGGATCCTCTTCAGCCTCAGGTCCACATCATGTATTTTAGCACCCGACAGACAGCACACCCTTCTGTTCTCCAGATCAGCTCTGCTTATAGGCCTGTCTGTTCTTCTCAATAGGGAGTCCCCAATCATGTAGACCTGCCTTTTCCTGGTGGTGGTGCAATTCTCTAGCCTATCCCCTATTCTTTCTGACTGCAAGTCATCTCTTCTACTATTCTCCTTTGCAACCCTTCCTGTATCCTCCTGGGGTTCTTATTTGGCGATATCTCCACTGGTTCATCGACTCTTTGTATAGGACTAGCTCTTCTTCCTTGCCCTCCCAGCTTCAATTTCCACCTGCTGTGTCCTGTCTCCATTTTCCAACTCCGCAAGCCTGTTCCTGAGCTCCATTTCTCCTTCACTAGCCTGTTTTTTCCTCTGTCTGGTTCTTATAGTCATATGCTTTCACTGGCCACTTTCCTCACTCAGCATTCTCCCCTGAGTTCTTTGGTCCTACTTCCATCTGCAAGCCTGGGCTTTTCCCTTCAGCCTCCTCATGCCTTCATTATCTATTATCCGCTTGAACACCCTTCTTAACTCAACCAGAGTTTCCACCTGCATCTCCAAGCTTTGGCGCTTCCCATCCAGCAGCTCTATCAGGTGGCACTTCATAAAAACGAAGTGCTTTTGAGGTACATCCTCCAGGCTCATGTACATCCCCCAGCTTCCATACAAATCATCTTCATTGTCCCATCCACTATTTTGGGTCACCACCACTGCTACCTCTGTACCTGCCGTAGCCTTCTCACCTATGTCCTCTCAGTGAGAGAAAAAAGAGAAGACCTCCCCCCACCAGAAAACATCCTCAAGAAGCACAGTACCAGAACACCACACATGATCGCCCTACTCTCCCCTCATAAACTCCCACTCAAGCTCCCCTGTTTATAGCTCTGTTTGCTGGCTTCTGTGCCACTACAGTTCAAAGATTCTTACACTGTCTTCCAGCAAGATGGCCGACCCCCCCCCCCACCAGCTACTCAGGATCTTCCACAAAGTCCAAAGTGCTCTGTTCCTTTGTCAGAAAAAGATAAGTGTTCCTTGCTTTTTTTGCAGCAGTGTTACACTGTTGACTCATATTTAGCTGGTGGTCCACTCTGACACTCAGATCCTTTTCCACAGTACTCCTTCCTAGGCAGTCATCGCCCATTTTGTAGGTGTGCAATGGATTGTTCTTTCTTAAGTGGAGTACTTGGCACTTTTCTTTATTGAATTTCATCCTATTTACCTCAGACCATTTCACCAGTTTGTCCACATCATTTTGAATTGTGATCCTATCCTCCAAAGCACCTGCAACCCCTTCCAGCTTGGTATCATCGGCAAACTTATGTGTGTTCTGTATGCCATCATCTAAATCATCAGTGAAATTATTGAACAGAACCTGGACCCAGAACCGATCCCTGCGGTACCCCGCTTGTTATGCCCTTCCCACATGACTGTAAACCGTTGATAACTACTCTCTGGGAGCCGTTATCCAACCAGTTTTGAATCGATCTTATAGTAGCTCCATCCAGGTTGTACTTCCCTAATTCAAAAAATTACACTCTGCTGCTTCCTGCAGTCTGAGCTGAATATAAATCTTACTCATGGCTTTTTCTATTCCTGTGGTGCTGCTGTTAACCAGGTGTTGTGTCCTATCAGGGTGGCAATGTATCAGCTCTGGGTGGAGTTTTAGTATCTGTGGAGCCCTTAGCCCTCAGAATGAATGGTACTCTGTAAATGCAAGTGGTATTCTTCTATCCTGTATCAATCATATCAGACAGAAATCAGCCTGGTGTTTCTTCTTATCTGAATGGGGGAATTTATATGCATAAATTCTCTTAACTTCTATGAGAGTCATCTGTGTAAATTTACAATTGCCATATGGGGAGAATAAATCCTTGACCCTGAGAACCACTTGTGCGCACACACACACAGTAAAATAAAATGAACAAAAGCAGCATTAACGCCAGTACCCAAACTTTGCTCAGTCGTCGTGTGCATTAGCTCAGGCTAGCCACCTTTGTATGGAGGCCCAGCCCCTGCTGAGTACAGGTTCCAGTACCCAGTTATGTCTAGCAACAATCTGGCATCAGATACCTGGGCTTCCAATGTGAAAGATGAAGACAGCTGCAGGCTGTATGTTGGAACTCCATTTGCTGTCTTTGGACCCCTCCAAATTAAAGGAACTTCAAGAACAGATGGACAATGTCATTTATCTTGATTTTTTTCTTCAAACTTCATGCCTTCTTTGGAGGTGGGCTGTTTTTCTCCATCACTTCGATACGTTTTGTCCCCATGCTTCCCAATGTAAACATACCTCAAAATAATGGCTACAATGGAGGCATAGAGAGCAGCTCTATTACTCCACCCGATGTGTGCTCATAGGCGAGGGAGCAGTGATGAGAAAAGAGCTTCAGGTGTCACGATTGCACAGCACGGAGTACGTGCAATGGGCAGGGCAGGCCCAGGAAGCAGGACTCCTCGCATTACTGCTGACTTGTTTGTGACTGCTGCTAAATCACCTAACTTAGCTTTTCAGGGGATCTATTTACCTAGCTGAAAAATGGAAATAATACCACTACTTTTCTAAAGCACTGAGCCTTAGATTCATTATTACAAGCATTTATTTGCACCCACTAACATGGTACAAGGTTTAAACAAATGGAGACACTGAAGATCTCAACAGGGGAAACCAAAGACCTGCTCCTCATCTGCAAAATTGTTGTGTTGTGCAAGTACGAAGGATTATTACTGGCTCTTTGGCTTTTACGAACAGTTCTCTAGGCACCTAATGAAGGAGCTCGGCATAGAGAATCTGCCAACTGCCAGCTGCCTGCCAGCCATTCATTTGGGTACATTTCAACCTGCTATGGAGCCTGGGCTGCTCCACAGCAATAGTTGTTCATGTAGCATGGCGGATGAATGAGTGCAAAACTGAAGGGGAGGCAGCAAACAGCTGAGGGCCTAGTCAGTAAACTAGCTCAACTGCAATCAGTCACCCTGCATACAGCATGTGATGGAGAATGCCTCTGTTCACATGATTGGGGGGCTGACAAAGGGTTGCTGTGCATTGACATTGTTCATGCTGGGAAACAAAAGCAAGTAATGCTTAGCACTGAGTCAAGTGAATCAAACATTCACATATATTTGCTGAAAAAATGATATACATCTCTGGCAAGGCTCCGCCAAGCTTGAAAGATCAGCACCATCTAGTCACTACATTAAAAAAATAAAAATGTGACTTTTAAATCTTTTTTGTTTTATCCACGTCCAAGAGCACAGAAAGTTTATTTGTTAGCACATTTGGTGGATAATGTATCTTTGTGTGAGTGTCCATGAAACTGGTGAAAAGCTGATATTTGTTCTTGGATATGACAATGGAAAATAGTAAGAAGCCACTTAAGCCTTACAGTGTAAATAATACACAGAGTTTCTCTATCAGATTGCAAAAAGGATCACACAACAGCAGCTAAAGAGAGGCCGAAACACCCAGAGACTTAACATACATGTTTGCTAAGTAAGAACAAGGTACAGGGCATGCTGGCTAACTAAATACATTTCAGGTTGAACCCTGGTCCTTATTAGTGCAATTCTGGAAAAACAACCATCCCATATAAGAAATGGACTCTGCAGAGATTTCTATACCCATTCACAGTAAGGCTTTGAAGATATATGAAGTTTTATAGCATTTGTATTTTAAGGATTTAGGGCAAGTACATGTTCTACTGAATAAAAAGAAAGTTAGTACTTAAAAGGTTCAAAAATATATCAATCAAGTGATTTTTTTACATAAATAAATTATATTGATTTTGGATTTAACAGCTGAAAAACCCTTTCTGCTTCCACTGGAGGCAAAACTGAACAAACTGTTAGTTAAATAGAGATAGCAGCATTTCTAAGAAATCTGTCGATAGTGATACAGTATCTATGCTACAAAGGTGTTATTAAATAGAACACATTTAATGATCTGATTTTTTTGCATTATGATCAGTTACACAATTAAAAAAATTGCATCCAATCTGATAAAGTGGGAATATATTCCTTGAAAATAGAAACTTTTAGGTCATGGGTAACAGACTTCTTTGAGATGCTAATTTTAACATGTACATAATTTATAATCCCAAATGTATAAAAGACAATGACAAAAAGCATCATAAATAAATATGCAAACTGAAATAGTTATGTCAAAACATTTGGACCATCTGATAAATTAGCAAAACTGTAACAGAAAATAAGTAAAAAATACAGTAAATGGTGACGATCAAATGTGAAACTGATTACTAGCGCACTTCAGCTCCCTCAAACAGTCTGCCATTTCCTGCTGCACCACTAAGTGTTTATTTCAAGTCTCAAACCATGAGCTACAAATAAGAACAAGCCCAAGTGAAAAAAAATTAAATGGGAGCAGTGAGGAGAAACGACTACACAGTTTACCTGTGGAGGTGTCTCAAGATACAGAGCCTTGGAGAAGTGATCATGTTAAAAAACCGTTAATTTAAAATGCATATTCAAGAATTATTTGCCAGTAAGGGTGCTGGGAAACACTGTTCAACAACAAATAGAATAGAGAGGAATGGAAAGAAGGAGCAAAAATGATCTCTTCACAGTCTAACCCTAGAAAAGGAAGATCAAGCTTTGAAAACTTCAATAGTCCTTCTCAAAGCACTCAATTGTAGAACCAGCCTAACATCTTTCTGTTTGTTTTGTTTTTAGAAAAGATATCACTTCTGGGGGAGGGAGAACTGTTAAAAAATGTAAAAACTCAAAGCCTCAGTATTCATATGAGGGCATTATATGAGTGGCCTGTACATTGTTGGAAAAAACTCTTTACAGGACTTCTGATGCCATATATGAGAACTGACTTCCAGCAGAACGGTGAAGTGACTGGTAGCTTTAGGTACAGGAACCCCAATGAATGACACGCAGATGTACAAAATCTTTTTAGCACAAGCTGGAAAAGTTATTTTAACTATCAAGGAATGGGCAACTGATATTCCACCTAACAGAAAATAAAACTTTGGTGTTAAAAACAATATAAAATAATGTCTATGTAATATTTTCACTTACTGCAGTTTGTCTCCAAAACTCTGAGTGAAAGGGGAGGAAATTATATCACTACCAGTTATGTTTCTTTTTTAAGAAATGAATATATGCATTTTCAATCATTAGTTATATACGTCTGTCTATACTACTTAGTCTAGTAACCATGATAAAATAGGGAAATACTTTAAATCAAAAATACACATTAGCACTTACTATAGCTGTGCTTTTTACCCCAAAATACAGTTTTATTCATTCAGTGTCACTGTAAAAAGAAATACCCTTGTCTGCATTGAGATCAAGAGATGAAAGTACTTTCTTTTGCTCCATTTTTGCTTTTTCCCCAGATAAATGAACAATTTTGGGGGTGACCAAGTGCTTGGATTTACTATGGTTGATTGGGATGAACAACTGGATAACAGAATAAGAATTCTGTGCCTCCCATACTAACTAGACAACACTGTTTATCTAATAAAGTGGCAGGACCCTGCAACTATTAACATGTAATATGTCACCATAGTTTTCTTACAGGGAATTAGGTAGATAATATTACTCATGGAAACACAGGTTTTAAGGTAAAGTGGGGGCAGGAAGGTAAGTAACAAATATTTATGGGATAAGAAACTTACAAGCCACAATCTTTTTCTTAATGAAACAGAAGTTCTAATTGGTATTGTTAATTTCTTTTAACTCCTCCTCCTCCACTGGTACATCATGTTCTTTCTCTGATGACAAAGATGGTGTTTGCTCTGTACAGTTTTGACTGGTTGCAGCTTCTTTTTCAGCCAGTGAGACAGTTTCTGGTTCTGGATTTGTAGGTTCCCCTTTAGCTTTCTTTCTCTTCCGCTTCTGGCTTTCTAGATTTGTTGCCTCAGAGTGTCTGGTCTGCTGTATGCCTGGCAATGCCATGCCAATACCAGGGGAAAGAAACATAGATGGATAGATCAGTCCAGGTGACATTCCTGGGATAAGAAATGGATTAAAAGCTACAGGACTACTGGTAGTTATTGCAGATTCTGTCTGATCAGAAAATGAACTAGGACCCGGCTTGTCTTCAGACAGAGGTTTTTTTGTCACATCTTGGCTACTTTGTTTGTTCTCAGTAGCTTTTTCTGTGTTTGATGAACCGCTTTTAGTTGTGCTTGTTAATGAAGCTGGAGCAGTTGAAGTACAAGTAGTTGTCATTGGCGTGTTGAGAAGTCCCCCAACACCAAACATCTGCGGTACGGTGGCCATGCCTGGCAGCATCATAGGCAACATACTAAGGGTGCTTTTGACATCCTCACCGGCAGGCACTGCTGCAAACCCAGCAGGAAACCCCACCAGCCCAGTTAAAGGGATGCCTTGTATGTTTCTCATGTTCTGAAGACCCACTAGATCCATTCCAGCAATAAGTCCATTCATAAATAATGGCCCCATTCCAGAAGAAGAATCTGCTACAATGCCTGGAGCTTTAATAAGTTCACTTCTTGGCCTCCTCCCTCTTCGTCGAGGCCCTGTATCTCGAAGCACAGGCTCAGTGAGGACACGATTGAACTTGTTTTCTGGGAGGAATCCCTGAAAGGGACAAAAGAAAAGAGAGAAAGCCCAGAGGTTATTGGAGCCCCAAAGAAAACTCAGCTCACTGACACGTGCCTACACCTGTGTTCCCAAAGTTATCAACACACAAGCCCCTATTGGGATGATTCAGAAGATGGGATTTGAGAGGGACATAGAACCTTTCCCACCTCCCACCCTGCCCCTGGCTTGTTGCTGCAAAGGAGACCGAAAGCTCATGGGGAGAGGAGGAGAAAGCACTTTTTTCCCTGGGTAGACAGCAAAATTTCTGTGTTCCCTGAGCTTCCTGTGTGGATGAGTTCTGTTGCTGAGACTTGATGTCTTTAATGACATCAGAAGCACAGTGACACAACCCAGCATCCGAGTTGCTAAATCAGATCCCACCCCAGCTTTAATTCTGGCTGTATCACCAGGTGAAAAACTCATTTCTTAGAACATCACTTTGTAGACTTTTAAAAGCCCTACACAACAAAAAAGCTGCAAAAAACGTACATGCAAGCAGAATGTGCTTGTGTTCTGGAGCTTATTCATTACTTAGCGCTTTAATGTATGGTGCAAACCATTCTGCAAAGATATTAAAAATCAGGGGTCTTCTGGACTCTCAGATATAGGGTTAAACCACACACTCAACCTGGTCAGACTGTCTCTGCTGAAATGAAAAAGTAACCACTAAAAACCTGCTATCCAGCATTCTCATCACAAACCTTTTAATCTCTTTCCTCTTGCACTCAACTAATTCCTGTAGTTTAAAGACAGCAAGTAGGTTGCAAATGATGCATGTTTAGATGAGAAACATTTTGCAACTAGACTTGAAAGGGGTCAGAGCTCCTTATACTACATGTGTCCTGCAGGCGGCTCAAAATATATTGGAGGTTTTCATGGCACAACTAACGCACAGAAAAGTATGTTTTCTACTCAGCCTACCCCTGTGCTTGTGGGAAACTGCGTGTGTGATTGGATTTGGTAGTTGCAAACATCATCCCATGCTAATGCTAGCTTGTGGGAGTGCAAATGCTAACAGACACGCATGTGTTAAGGTAACTGAAAGGATGGTGAGCAGGCATGTAGGCCATGGCATCAGCAGAGTATGGAAACATGTCTGCTGAAAATGTATACAATAAACTCCACAGCCAGAGGGGAGCTGGGCCATCCTGCATTGGTGGCTCTGTGTTTCTTGAGGGAACGGGGCAGTCTGTCACTCTCTAGTGCCAAGGAAAAGCAATTCATAGAGCAGTGCAGAGCTTCCAGCTGTCCGTGTTCTCCTCCTACCAAGTGCCGCACACAACCCAGGACGGGACCATGTGAAAATGGAGTAACCCCACCCAAACATCAGCTGACTCTTCTTGCAATCCCTGTTCCATGGCAGTTTGTAGCTCCTGGGGGCAGTGACTCAGATTAGGAACAGAAAAAAAAGCGGGGCAAGTTTTGAAAAGTGCCTCCTTGCATGTTTGGCCTGTTGCATGTTCCTTAGCAAATCTGGGATTTGCAGGCACAGAGTTTGAGGGAGTTGATTGAGAAGCTGAGCTGAGGCCATTTTGAAAATTTGCCCCCTTTGGGCACATTTTGTGCATTTTCTGTCCTAGCCTGACCCCATGCAAGAGTGTTCTCTCTGTGCCATTCCTGGTGCTTGTTCATCTATTTCTAAACATCCAAAGCCTATTTCTCTCTGTTCAGTAGATTTTCTTGATATTTAGCCTAAACTTGCCTTCTTCTTTTCCCCTCTTAAACATTTCCTCTCCTGCTTTTCCTACTCACCCATCACCAATCTGCAGGGGGCCCAGCTCCCTCTGGGCTGTCAATTGGCCACAGGAGGCAGAGTTGGTCTTGTAGATTTTCCCTCCCATGTGTATAACTTAGGCCCTACCTTCCAATTAAGGAACCCTCATTGGAAAAAAGGAGTGGGGATGAAGAGGAGAAAGAAAAGATGACATGATACAGATTTCTCCAAAAACTCTAACTTACTGAAAGCTTAACAATGTCAGCCCAGTCTGCTGCAACAGCATACTCCAAGTTTGCATCAAGCCACCTTGGCAATTCCTTCAATGCTGGTGCCATGGCTCCCCCTAACTATAAAACACAGTAAAAGGATGACCTCTGTTCCGGAAAGAGTCATGCAAAGTTACATAAGACACATGATTAAACTGTTAGGCATATGCAAGGGCATTCCTGCTGCTCACCAACACTCAGCAGCTAGGATCATTTCTGAAAACCAAACAGCCTGGATTTTTCTTTCCTTACGCGACATGGGCAAGTCAAGTTTCACCCGCAGACGGTGCTTGGCGTCCAGGGAGGTTTACGGCCCGGTCATACTCCCGTGTACGCTAAGGAGAATTTTGTCACTGGAAGGAAGGGTTGTCTTGGCCTAAGGCACTGTCCAGTTACTCAGCCAGGAACTGAAGCTAGGGACTCACTGGGGACATGGGGCAAGTCACTTTCTCTCTGTGCCTTCGTTCCCTAAGTGGGAAACAGGGAGAAGGGCGTTGGCTTCTCCTGCTCTTTGGTGCAGGGACTGTCTGACTCTGCATTTGTCATTCCCAGTGCGGTGAATGCATGTATTGATGCTGATGAAAGGGGCTGGACTGTAAGCTTGCTCTGTGCTGCTTCTAGCCACTGGCTCAGCCCTGACCTGAGGGGGGAAAGGAGTTCAGTCTCAAGGGCCTCTTCCATCTTCAGCCTCCATGCTATGCCTGCCAAGGAGAGGATCCAGTTGTGATGACGGTGGGATGCTCAGGAGCTGGCCTGAACCCCAGCAGCTCTGTCCACACAGGGCCCCAGCCAGCCAACCCAGCTGTCTCATGGCTGCAGCACAGGGACGCACGAGAGAAGCTGAGCCAATGTCTTTCGAACTGACCGTTTTGAGTTTTAATTCAAAGTGATTATCAGTAAAGTCACTTGGCTCTGTTTTAAAATGGAATTTGTGGCCAAATTAAGGTCCTTCCTCGCTGGAGGGGAGGGTACAAGAGCTCAGTTTCCTCAGAGTCTCCTCCTGTCACACAGGGTATTCACTGCAGGGCCAAATCTCTGATCTTGACTCACACTTCATGCTACTTTATCGAGACTTTTAAGACAAGTGAGAAAAGCCCCCTGAAACCTGCCTCCTCCTGCACACAGCAGAAATCTGGCCAGAACTTGGAAGGGGATTAAAACGCACTTCTCAATCAGGGACAAAAGAAAGACATTTGCACCACATGGAACCAGTACAATTGGGGAAATAACCCCAGGAAACTGACGGACAAGGATCAAGTCAGGCCCTGGAGCCAAGAGCAGGCGCGACTTTGGTCCTGGAGCTTTACCCATTGCTGTAGTGGGTACAGGGGCTGACTTTGTTTTGCTGGGGGGGGCCCTATCCTGGCTCCACCCCCACAGGGTCATGCAGGGGCAATCCGATCCCGCCCCTGCTGCCACCAAGACCGTGGGAATGGCAGGGCAGGATTGGGACAGTGGGGGTTGGGGGACGTAGGCAGCAGGGACAGGAGATAGCAGGCTGGGCCAATACACAAGCCCCTCAGCAGTCCCAATTCTGACCTGGGGGGTCCATGGGGGTTTGCAGGAAGTTTCTGTGCCAGGACACGAGCACTGCCCGTCACCAGGACTGGGGGAGGGGGAGAGGCATGGGTGACGGCGGAATGAAGGCTGCTGGGGGTGGGTCATGGCCAGCAGGGTCAGGAGGCAGCAGGCTGGGGCTCGGGGCCCCAAATCACTCCCTCCCCAGCCCTCGCCTTAGCTTAGCCGGCTCCCTCTGGCAGGCTGGGGCTGGAGGGAGCCTGTCTGGGAGCTGCAGCCTTGTAGCTGAGGGAGACACAAATGAATGCAGGTAGGAGGATGGGGCAAGGTGAGCAGCAGGGGCTGGTACTGCTGTCTGCTAACGCTCAACGCAGTGACCAGCCGAATCCTAACTTCAGCTGCCCTTTGGGTTCGGGGTCCAGTGGGGGAGGGGGGACGGGGACACGACATGGCTTGAGTTGGGCCCTGGGCTGGGGGCTGCCAGAGGCTGGAGCAGAGGCCCCTGGGGCCAGAAAGACTCAGCCCCACCCTGTTGGAGCAAGGAGGTAAGCTGGGGGAAACAGTTCACAGCTAATTGATTTAACCTGATTAAATCCATGGGGCAGGAGAGACTGCAGCCACAGGCCGTGGGTGAAATAGCTGAGCTGCAGACTCAGCCAACTGTTAATCACCCCGACCATCCCAATGGGTGCTGAGCACCCACTGTTTTTTTGTGGGTGCTGGGCCCCTGAACACCTCCGAAGTTGGTGCCTACGGCTGTGGGCCCCATGTGCCTTCCTAGGACAGTCTGTATCCTGTTGAGTCAGTCATGGGCTGTCAGTAGCTCAATGTCTCCCCTGACACACTTCTCGCTCAGAGCAGTACGGATCCACATGTCTGTTACAGACTTTGGTTACCATCCCCTCTGCCTCCCGGGATTTAAAATCCAGGTGGAGCAGCTGGGTCTCTGCCTCCCTCTGTCTATGCTGACCAAGTGCAGCAAATGTCTTTGCTTACCCTCCTTCCTGTCCCTTTATGGACCACCGGCACCCGCTCCTCTCCTGTGAGTGAGTTTATGTCCAGTTTGTTGGGGTCTTTGCAGCGCTGCCTCCTCTGCTTGGGTTTGTCTGCAAAACTCTGGAAGGCAAAGAAGAGTTACTGAGAATGGGTGGCTAGCAACCTGCCGGGAGACTGCCCAAGCCAGGCTGATGGTGTGAGGGAGGTGCACCTCCACAGCTTTCTGAATGAGTGCATTTCATTCTGCAAGGTCAGAAGATGCTCTCGCTGTGTCTCAGCCTAGACTAATCTCTGGCTAGTATCTGTGCGCACCTAGGAGAGCTGCCTGTCTGTAAATTCACAGCGGAGAGATGATGACAGATCTCTTTTAAAAGTCCCAACCACAGTTCAGAAAAGGAAAGTACATGAGTGTTCTCAGTGCACCAGCATGTCATGTGCCTGTCCCTCTGTCTGTCTGTGACCAGCTGGCGTATCTCGTCTTACAGCTGGACTGGACGCTCTTTGGGGTATGGACTGTCTGTCTGTTCTATGTTTGCTCAGCCCCTACTGCAACAGGGCCCTGGTCCAAGATGCGGACTCCTAAACTCTATGGTAATACAAATAATTAATTAATCAGGCTTCTTCTTTCAGATGTGCTTCGGATACAAACCCTAACCCAACCCCCTTCTAGCCTCAGACAAAGTCCAGGGAGTGGGGGTGGCCCCAGAGTTAGTGCACAGGACTGAGTTGAGAGGCCAGAATTCGAGGCTGAGCTCTGCCCTTGACTTCTTGAGTGACCTTATAAAGTCCCTTCACCTCTCTGTGCTTCGGTGTCTGCAGCTAGCAGATGACATCAGTTTGATGGTGACCAGTCTCTTCTCTGCATTACGGCTATTGGGCTAACAAGGCACCTGTTCAGCCCCTATTCATAGAGGAGCGGATCGGGCATGTTAACACAGGCCTCAGGGTCCATGCACCTGGTTTGCCAACCAGCTGATCCCACCTCGGATACTCAGCAAAGGAAATGCCCTGCTTGGTCCCTTCTCAGCAGCTCCTTACAGACTAGTCACCAGCCTCATTTCAATATGGAGCCTCCAGTCTCTTCCCTCACAGGGGATCCCAGAACTCACTGTCCAAAAGGTTTCCCTGTAATTCTGCCTGTGTTTTGCTTTGCATAATTTCGTCCCCTTCTCTCGCCTGTCTTATCTGCTGCACGCCCACTGAGCCATGGGCATGCTGGATCCCTGCTCTTCAGAAATGTGAGCTACTGTTTCTATTGCGACGCTGCACGCAGTAAGACAGTGCTCATGTCCGGAAGCAGAGAAAAACATGCAGCTGCCTAAATCAGAGTCAGAAACCAGGGCTCTTTTGCATAGAAAAAGGCCCTAGGCCCAGTCCTGGCCTTCACTGAAAGCAGTCTGCACTGCCAGAGGAGCACACAGCACATTAAAGCTGCCAGATACATGAGGATTGCCCCACAGAGCTGGGGGACACAGCAACACCCACGGGCATAACGGCCCCCCCATGGGAGGGCCAAAATTGGCTAGAAGTGGAATGTAGCAGGAGGCCCCACTCAGGTGCGTTGAGTGCCACTGCCGCAGGACCCCTGAGAATTTAGCCTCGTGCATGTCCCTGGTCAGGTGTTCTTGAGGCTCTGCCAGCTGTGCAGGAGATTAAGAACAAACTCTGGGTTCCTCAGTTCTAAGCACCTGGCCCTACCAATGCACTACCCACATCAGCAGCCAGTCACTGCCTATGCTCTGAGTTCTCAGGGAATCTTTGCAGCCATCAGACTGCAGTTCCAGGTTCACAGCCCCTCAGCACCAAGACACATGGATTTGTATAGCCATCCTCAGTATCTCTCTCGACTCTCCTTCCAAAGCATTTCATGGTCTGCACTGGAAGAAGAACCAGCTGTTTATGAGTCTTTGAGAATAGATTTGATGTTTTTTGAACACACGCTCCCCTCCCCATAGCTCCTAGATAACAGAAATGGACACACAGAGGGGGATGGTTGATCACGGGAGCTTTCCTCAGACACTCAGAGCATGAGTTTCAAATTTCATCCTCATTTCACTTTTAAAGGCAAGAAATGATGTTCTCTCCCATCCTGGCTTTTGTAGTGTTGTGGCTGGGCCAATTCATAGATTCCACTGTGATCATCTAGGTTGACCTCCTATAACGTACAAACCAGAGAACTGCCTCACAATAATTCCTGAAGCAGATCAGTTACGAAAATATCCAGACTTAATTTAAACCTTGTCAGGGAAGGAGAAGCTACCACAATCCTTGGTAAGTTGTTCCAATGGTTAATGACTCTCACTGTTAAAAACGGACACCCTGTTTCCAGTCGGAATATGCGAGCTTCAGCTTCCAACCATCGGATTGTTGGAGCATTCTCTGCTAGCCAGAAGAGCCCATTATTAAATGTTTGTTCCCCGTATAGGAACATGATCAACTCAGCCCTGAACCTTCTCCTTCTTAAGCTAAGTAGATCGAGTCCCTGGAGTTTTGCACTAACGGCAGGTTTCCTCAGCCCTCAGGGTCTTGTGGCTCTTCTCTGAACCCTCTTCAGTTTATCAACCATGGAGCCAGCGTTCCAGCGGGGGTCAGTGCCAGGAGTGACGGTAAAATAACTTCTCTTCCCTCCAGATTATCTACATGGGCTCATGTGACACTCAGAGCTGGACCCGAGGGACAAGCCACTGCTATGTTCTGGTGGCCTGAGCCTGTGGAGTTTTGTGCTGGTCAGGCCCAGGAGCCTGTGCCAACGCTGAAGCTGCTGCTAGCCCAGGCACCGTTCCTGGCCCCAGTGGCTTGAGACTTCCTGACTTCAGTGCCCTCACAGGGCTGAGTGGGCCCTGCCTGCTGGCTCCTGCTCCATTACAGGTCTCTTTGACTGAGTTGTAATTTGTCATCTGCAGCGACCCAAAGGAAAGGGGAGCTGCCAGCACCATTTTGGGGGCTCTACCCCTGGATTCCCAGCTCTGGCCATTCCCCACCCCCTTTTGTGAGGTACTGACCTAGTCCCTCAACGTCCCAGTGCAGCAAAGCTTGCAGCAGGAGCCTGCAAACCAACTGGCAGCTGTCAATGCATTTGGCAGGACAGGGCAGCTTTTCAAGCATCTCTGCCTTGGGTGTGCAATAAAGTGCTTTAGCCTGGCAGAAAATAGATAGCTGCAGCTCTGGAGACAGGCCCGATCCCTTCCATCTGGGTCTAAGGACATTAGGAAGGAGGCGGCATCTACACTGAAGCCTGAGGCATCCCCCCTACCCCCTCAGAGACCCCCTTACTGTGCTGAAGCCAGGGACATCAAGTGTGTAATCCGACTGCTGCCTGAGCCAGTCCAGGAGACTCTTGTTTGGAACGGCCTTCTCTGTCCGGACGCTTGTGGCAGTGACTGTATGCGGCGTTGAGGTAGCGGTGACCTGCCCATCTGGGTGCAGGCTGCTCTGTGCAGGCTGGGTCTGGTCTTCCTGAACATCCTGAAGAAAAGAGAGGAGAGAGCTCGTGTAAGGAACGCCACCATGCTGCACGCTGCTTTCATCACTTGTGTTGCACAGGCACAACCCGTCCCTGCAGATCCTACTGGCCTGCACTTGCATCTACCAGGAAGAACATCTAGCCTCACAGGTCCCACCCCCATATACACGAGGGGTGAGAGAGCTGGGAGATGTGGGACCAGTTTGTGCTTCCCAGAGGAATAATGTGCTGAAGCAAACAAAGATGGAATCTTGCTCCCTGGGGAAAGCCTCTCCCCACATCCTCTCCGGGGAAAAGAGACTCCTGCCGGCTGCATCTAGACATAGTGCATGGCACTGTCTCAGGCAACGGACTTTCTGCATCCCAGGCTGTGGGAAATCCACCGAGTGGGGTTTGCAGTGGTGCAAGCCACACACAAACTCTGCTCTGCCAGGTAGGCTGGAGCTGGCAGACACCTCCCCAGAATGCTTGATTCACTGCCTCATCCAGCCAGCTCCTGTGGAGTCCCAGAAGGAACCTAAAACCTCCTTGCCACAACAATTTGCTGCCCTTCCCTGGGCATGAGAAGAGGACCAGCTGCCTCATCCAGTGCTGGGGTGGTCGAATACAGCCCAGTGCCTTCCCTAGGCTCCCCATCCCTGTGTTGCGATAACTGGGCCTACAAAATGACCCTAAGTGTGAGCAGTTCATAAACCATCACAATAACCAATGCCAGCAAACGGGGATGGGAAAAGGTGCAAAACAAGAGACTGACTTAGTCCAAACCAAGTGGCCTCTTGATATAGCTCAAGGATGGCGCTCAGATCACGTGGTGAATGAGAGCAGTGAGAGACAGAGTCAATGAACCAGAACTGGGGGACAAAACAAAACAATGAGAGGATGGGCTATTGTGCCCACCAGCCCCTTCCGGTGTCCTTAAAATATAAGAGACGCTGAGAGACAAATGCAAAGAGGAAGAACTGCTGACTGAGGGGATGCGAATCCTGGGCGACTGGTGGGGTGGGAGTGGGCTAACAGCGCGCTGGCTGACTGCAAGGAGAGAGAAGGAGAAGGAGTGAGTTTCTCTGCCATGGCACCACCCGCACTGTCTCCTGAGACCCCAGACCGTCTTCATCCTAACCCTGTCTGGACCAGGGCAGAGAGACGGCACCTCCACTGGTGCCAGCTAAATCCAGAATAGCGCCTGGGATGTGAAACGTCATCCCCGTCCCCAACACTCCCCATGGTCCTTTTCCTTCCCAGCTCATTGTTCCTCCTCTTCCTACTCTACAAACAGTATATTTTGCAAAACTGCTGTGAGCCTCTGACGAGAGAGGCAGTTAGAAGCAACGCCCTCAGCAGCCCGATGCTGATACAAGTTGGCCAGATTTTAGTGGCTGACCAGACAGCGTGCAGAGTGCCCACATTTCTCTACAGCCAGGCTGGAAGGAAGAATCAAGCTGAAGCTGCACTTTCTATCTTTGCTGTTCTTTTCTCTCCCCCTCTGGTCCTGTCTGATCTCTGGGAAACGGCAACGACATCTCCACCCCATCTCATGTCTCCTGTCCCCAAAAGGAGTCATCACCACCTTTCGTAGCAAGCAGGAGATTGTCAAACAAGGCGGTTTGTCTTCTGAACGCCAACTCAAGAGAAAGAGAACAAGGCATGTTGATACAATAAAGCCTTATTTAGTACAGTCCATTTCAAATGCTTCAACTGATCCACCCCTTTTCAGTATCTTTAATAAACGCTTTAATGGTGTGTCTCCATGGGACTGTACATCAAATGCGGAACCTTTTTTACTGCTGGACAGTGACTGAGTCACGTTAATGCCCTTCTGAGCCCCCTTATTCCAGCTCCCACCTGGAGGTCAGTCCTTAATGCTTGGCAGGACTCAAGCACTCAGCGAGTGTGTCCTGAATGGTGGCTGGGGGAAGCTCTGCAAGCCCCTTCCTCCCTCCCCTGCAGGAGGCAGGTGTGCCTGTCTGGGGCTGAGTCTGGTACAGCTCCAGGCTGGACTCAGGCTGTCACTGAGGGGTGTTGTCCCGCCCTGGGCCAGGCAGTGGAGCTAAGCAATTAGTAAGAGAAGAGCTGCAATCCACAGGAGTGGTCAGGCTCTGGCCACTGGCTGCTTTGGGAGGGGGCATCATTTACGCACCTGCAGCCCAGTCTGAAGACTGCTCTCCTTCAAGAAGATAAGGTCCATCCCTTCCACATTTTTTCTCCTTCCCCGTCGTCTCCTCATGGCAGCATCATCTCTCCGGAGGCTTCCATTGACGATCTGCCCTGTGACGGGATGGATTAGCCCTGCCTGGAGGATGCCAGACAAGTCCATGCCAAGGGACCCCTGCAAGGAGTGCACGGCCCCTAACTTGGGAAGGGTGCTGTTCAGTGGGAAAGGAGAGGGGTTTCCTGGGGACCCCTCGGATGCTCTGGCCAGGTTCCCCGCCGTGTCCCGCCAGCCATTCAGCACTACGGGTGGACGGGGGTGCGATGCAGTTAGCTGGTCAAGGCTTCTATGTGTGGCGTCTCTCTCCAGCTCAAACTCATAGGGTTGCCTGTGCTTTCGTTCATCCTTCATAAAGGCCGGAGGCAGGAAGCTTTCCTGTGTGCAGCAAACCAGAGACACGATCACCACTATGGCCCATCGCACAGGCCTCAGGACATTCAGAGCAGCTGTGAAATCCATTGCACACGAGATTCAGAGAACTGCCGGTCAGGAGGGACCACAAGGGCCAGCTAGTCTAACTCCCTGCCTACCTGCAGGATTTGGGAAGCCTAGACCACTGGCAAGAGAGGACTCCCGGTGTTAGGAAGTGGGGGAGGGGAGTATATGGAGACTGGATGGATGAGCTGGGCTCCTCGATATCTCTGATGGAGCCTTGAGGGACCCTTTGTCCCCAGCCTAGTAGGCAGCCACCATTTCCCTGCCAAAGGGCTGGATGGAGTGGCGTGCAGCAGGCGTGCTGGAACTCAGTAACCTGTAGGAGGTGCTCTTCCCAGCGGCAAGCCTGATCCTGGCTCCCACACCCTGCCACCAGCTGTTGGCCCAGGAATCAGAGTCCAGCCGCCACTCAGTCAGCGCACAAGCAGGGTCTCTGTGCTAGGGAGACAGATTGCAGAGCACGCTACTCAGGGAACCAGCCAAAGGCACATCCCACTGGCATTTCAGGAGCGCACCGTGCTCCTGGCTAAGCCAGGACAGAAGGCTTTGGGAAGTAACACTCCAGCTGAAAGAAGGGGAGCAGAGCTGCACAGAGATGCCTGGTGTCCCTGGGCAAGGACCTCCAGGGGCTGTTGTGATGGCATCAGTAAATAAACGTAGCCCCAGGGTTGCTGTGACTTGGCCCCACCCACCTGCCGGGTACCTGAGTGAATGCCAGCAGTGGGTTGGGGAAGGGTCTCTGAGCTGCACCCGGCAGTGCACAATATACTGCAAACTGCAGAAGAGCAAGAGCCAGAGAAGAGGGAGAGCTGTGGAGTTCCCCAGGCTGGGAAGCCCTGAACACCGTGGACATGGGATCTGGCCACATCCCCGACCCTCACTCTTTGTACCTGTGTGACTAACACTCCATTGCTGAAGCTGGGATCCGGGGCTTCGGGCTCATCAAAGCTGTTCCTGGGGCCTGTGCTGTTAGCTAACACTGGAGTGGGCATCGGGGCTTGTGTTTCAAACTGCTGATTAGAAGATGGCCACTTGCCCTTTAAGACGACGTGACAGATGTTATCTATGCGGTTAATGATCACTCGGTCCTGTAAGCAGAAGCAGACAGCTCAGGGGCCTGGAAAACAGGAGGGTCATGGCATGCATGGGGTAACACTGGGCACTGGCCTTGGGTTCCAAGGGAACTGCGGTGAGCCCGTAAGAGTGACTCTTCTCACAATTGTGATAGGGACCGCTGCTTTCACCGGGGCTGTTCCTGAAGGCTCTAGATATGCACGTGAACCTGTGTGCCTGGATGCAGAGCCATGCACGTGGACATGGGACACTGAATCCTGAAGGGGAAACAGCCCAGGCAGAGGGCCTGCTCCATGTCAGGGCACCATTTCCACCCCACTTCACCCCAGTGTGGGTCCCTCTGCTGTCTCCCCAGATGCCTGACTGCACATGAACTCCCAAACTCTGTTCTGCTGCTCCAAAAGCACAGCCCATGGATTTCTGGAATGAGGAGGCCCCAAGACAGGTGAGACACAGTACACCAGTGAGAAGAATCAGAGAATCTTAGGGCTGGAAGGGACCTCATGAGGTCATCTAGTCCAACTCCCTGCTAAAAGCAGGACTGTTCCCACTAAATCACCCCAGCCAGGGTATTGTCTAACCGGGCCTTAAATATCTCCAAAGACGGAGATTCCACCACCTCCCTAGATAGCCCATTCCAATGCTTCACCACCCTCCTAGTGAGAAAGTTTTTCCTAATATCCAACCTCAACCACCCCAGCTGCATCTTGAAACCATTGCTCCTTGTTCTGTCCTCTGTTACCCTCGAGAACAGCCTAGCTCCCTCCTCTCTGGAGCACCCCTTCAACTAATTGAAGGTTGCTATCAAATTCCTCTCAGTCTTCTCTTCTATAGACTAAATAAGCCTAGTTCCTTCAAGTCTCTCCTCATATGTCATGTGCCCCAGCCCCCTAATCATTTTCGTTGCCCTCCGCTGGATTCTTTTTAATTTGTCCACATCCTTTCTGTAGTGGGGAGCCCAAAACTGGACACAGGATTCCAGATGTGGCCTGACCAGTGTCGAATAGAGGGGAATTATCACATCCCTTGATCTGCTGGCAATACTCCTACTGATGCAGCCTAAGATGCCACTGGCCTTTTTGGCAACAAGGGCACACTGTTGGCTCATATTCATCTTCCCGTCCACCATAACCCCCAGGTCCTTTTCTACAGCGCTGCTACTTAGCCGATCGGTCCCCAGCCTGTAGCAGTGCATGGGATTTTCCATCCTAAGTGCAGGACTTTGCACTTGTCCTTGTTGAACCTCATGAGGTTTCTTTTGGCCCAATACTCCAATTTGTCTAAGTCTCCCTGAATCCTGTCCCTACCCTCCCGCGTCTACCATTTCCCCACTCATGCAACACATCCACGCACAGATCCCAAAGCACCACACAAGCACTCAGTCAACTCCCCTCCGCTCACTGTACCGTGGGGACTGCACTGGGGAGTGTCGGGGTGCTGGCAGCAGACACGACTCCTCTTTGACTAGTCTTTACCTATGGAACAGTCCAGAAGGCTGGCAATACGCTACAGGCAACATGCCAGAGGCTCCGCACATGGGACACAACTCAGCGGGACTGGAGCATAGCGGCCAAAGCTTCCTGCTCAGTGGCTAGGCTCTCTCATTCGCCCCATGGGTCCAGGTGCCCCATTTCCAGCTGTGTGTAGATCATGCTGGCACAGGCTACCCTCCTCGCTTGGGCTCACCAGCCCATACCATTCTGGGGTGATGCCCCCAAGCCCTGCTCCCAGTAGTGGGACTTCTGTGCATTCAGTCCCCTGGCTGCTCGCTGGCACGGACCAGCGCAGCAGAGGAAAGTGGTTGTTTTACCCAGGGAATCAAATGTGTGAGTGGGGGGTGGCCAGGCAGAGGAGCTGGATCGGGGCAGCCCCAGTCTGTGACTGGTTCCATCAGGAGCAGAAATGAATTTTAATCCACCTTAGGCCACTCAGAAAAGGAGTAGAGCGTCTTCTCCTGCAGCAGCTGGGCGATGGTGGGCGCACGGGCATCCCGCAGGTCGTCCATCTCTCCAGGCTGGGCACAGGGGGAGCTCTTGCTCTCCTCTTCCGAATACTTCTCTGGGCAATCTAGGCAGAGTGACAGAAAGCAGTCACCATCACCACCCTGGGTCCCCCCACTGCCCAGCTGGGGCTGTCATTGCCTCAGGTCCCCCAACACTCAGCTGGTGCTGCCAGCACTCTGAGCCCCCCACACCCTGCTGGCACCCTGGGGCCCCACTCTCCAACCACTGTTTGTGGCAATTTTCCCCTTTGTGTGCAAGGGGCTGAGGGGATGGGTCAGCACCACTGGCTCCAGCACCGGCAGGACTAAGAGCCAGCCCCTGGGACCAGCAGGAGTTTTGTTACTGACCTCACGGAAGCTGGGATTGGCCCAAATCCACTGAACAATGAACCAGAAAAGGCCCAGGCCAGCCATGTTGGCAGGAATGGATGGACACAGCCCTGCCCAGTCCTGGCAGGGAGTTCAGAGCAAACGAGCCCCATGCCACAGGACAGTGCCCAGTCCTGGGTGGGGTAGAAAGGGCAAGGTGAGGCCCCCCTCCATGGGTCAGGGCAGCAAGGACACACAGCAAAAGACCTCCTGGAAGGTCCGCTGGAGTCTCTGTTCGCTCCTCTCACCTAGTGAGAAAATATTGCCAAGAAAGCCACATGCCCACACGCAGGCTCACTGCCCCAGGCACGCGGGCAGGACACACTTCGTCCCATACCTCGCCTGTGGCTGGTGCTCTCTTTCTCTTCCTCATCTTTGTTCTCAAACTCATCCTCTTCTTGCTTCAGCTTGTGCCCTTCCAGGTGCCAGGCTGCGTCCTCACCCATCTGCGTAGCAGGGTCAGCTTCCCAGGGCTCCCCTCCCATGCTGGCAGGCCCAGCCTTTGGGAGCTCCAGCTGAGCGCCTGCAGCTGGGGGCTGGCTCTGGGGCCAGCCTGGTGAGTGCTCTGCAGGGCTCTCACGGTTGGCTGCCCCACTGCTCCACTGCGATGCCCCCTGCCTCAAAAGCTCTGCCTCGCCATTCATGCCCGGGCAAGTGGTCTTGGAAGTAGGAAGGCTGGAGCCAAGTTCCTCCCTCACGAACACTTTAGCTTTGGGGTTCCCACTCGTCCTGGTCTCTGAGCAGCCCGTCAGTCCTTCCACGGCACCTGCTGCCATCTCAGAATTGTCCTCCTCCTCCTCCTCCTCGCTGTGGCTTTGACTTGGCACTGATTTATCCTCCAAGCCTTTCTCATGTAACAGGCCCATGAACCTCTGCTCCGGGGGGATCTTTATCTCCAAGTTGTGGAGACTGGGTGCATACAGGCCTATGCTGATCACCCCCTCCACACTAGCAAGCTCTGGTGACCTGGGCCCTGGGCTGGCGCTCTGTGCTGTGGCCCGCTGCGGAGCATCACTGATCCCTATGGGGATACCCCCAGAGGGCTGTCTATCTGGGGCTGATGGCCAAGGATCCCCGCCTTCACTGGGACTGTCTATTTGGTCATGGCCCAGATGCAAGCTCTCCAGGAAGGAGGTCTCTCTGATGGACTCAGCCTCACAGCTGGATGGGTCCTCCTCCCCATCTAGTTTGCCCTCAGTAAACTTAGCAGCACTGTTGCTCACATGAGTGCATCTAGGGCTGTCCTGGGCGAGGGAGCTGTGCTCACTGCGGCATGCCTTCTCCTCGTACATCATGCACATCAGAGAGTCCGGCAAGGAGCTCTCATCGCAGTTCATGGAAATGATGTCCCGCATGGTCGACATGAACGTGTCGCAGCTCACATCCTGAGGGCTGCCCTCCACCCGGGAGAGAGCGTCCTCCAGGTTTTCTAGCTTCATTTGGCTCTCAGCTTCATTCTCTAGGGACTCAGAGCCCCTTTCCACCTGACTGTACAAAGGGGAGCTGTAGAGCTTGGAGTTTGTCGGATAAAGGCAGCACAAGTTCTGGGGACCTGGCACACCTACTCTTTTGTGCTGGGCATAGTTTCTATACGCATCCAAAAAGGACAGCTCCGGATCATTCATGATGTAGTAGTCAGTACGGTTCAGCCCATGCTTGGCTGTGCCGAGCAGCAGGTCCCGGTCATGTTTGCCACACTCCCACCAGACAGGAAGGTACAGACTGGGCCTGCACAGCTTGAGCCGCTCATGGAGTTGTGGGTATTTGAGCACTTGCTCCCGGACCTTCCTTAGCAGTTCAATCCGGTACAGGGTTCTTGCAGCACGTTCCTCTGTGATTGGCTCAACGTAGATGCTGGGATCAGCTGGACCTGCAGGGGGAAGAGAAGCAGAGATCCCATTGCTAGCTAGACAGAGGTCAAAGGGGCCTTATGGCCAGACCTTGCTATTGTGCTGTCTGTGTGGTTAGGGTCTGGCTGAGGGTCACATGTCCCAGAACTCCTCTCAGATGTGACCGTGACAGCGCCTGAGAAATGGCCGCTTAGTGGTGACCAGTCAGTGTGGTACCCGCCGTGGATTGCGCCCGGGAGAAGCAGCAAGGTAGGACTGGAAGGGACCTCGGTAGTCCAACCCTCTGCACTGCAGCAGGACTACTTATTATCCAGAGTGTTCCCAAGAGACGTTTGTCTAACCCATGGCTGTCCAATGGCCTGCTGAGGGGTTCCATCCGGCCCGACAGAGCCCCCCCTCCTGAGTCCTGGCACAGATCTCGGCTGGCCTGCAGCAGCGGCTCTCCCTCCCTGGATCGCAGCTCGGTTGTGCGGTGCCCCCCTGCTGGTTTCTGGGCAGAAACGCATCTAAACTCCTCAGGGATAGCCAGCCGCAGCCGCAGCCACAGCCGCAGCCGCAGCCGCAGGGAGTCAGTCACCGACTGCTGGGGAAAGGAGCTGCCCTGCCTTCCAGCCCCCCCTTTACTTCCCCTTCCCCTCCCCCAGCCAGGCACAGCACCCACTCCCCATCCATGGGCAGGGCTAAATCAAGTGGGGCAGGGGCTCTGGGGCCCTGGCTGGCACTGTGGAGGGGGGTGAGGGGGCCTGTCCATCATGCCCATGGGCTGGCACTGCTGTGGGAGGGTGGACGGGGGGGGCCACTGCTGTGGGCAGCTACACTGAGGGGGTTGTGCTCCTATGGGGCTGCTGTGCAGGGGCCGCAGGCTGGCGCTGATGCTGCAGGCAGCCTGGGGAGGGGCAGGCCAGAGGCTGTGGAGGTAGAATGAAGCCAAGAGGCAGCTCACCAGTCCCGCTGGCTGGGCTGGATTTTTGGGGGACCATGGGGCCCACTTTCAGGCCAGGCCCTGGGCCTACAGCCCCTAAAGCCCCTGCTTTGATCCAGCCCTGTCCGTGGGCAGGGTTTTGGGGAAACTGTTTAACCCCAGTCTACACACTGCTGGCGCTGGCCTGGCCTCAGTGGCCTATGGAGAGAAAAGGCAGGAGAAGGGGAGCCTTAGGCCAGGTCAGCACAGCAACCAGGGATGTCAGCGAGTGGTGCCCTTCCAGTGCCCACCCCAGCCTGGTGCTGGGGGCATGGATGGCCCCCGCCATATGCCACTCTTCCCCCAACAGGCAAGGCCCCGTTCCTGGCTGCAAGCAGCAGCTCACCAGCCCAAATTGCAGTGGCATCCTGGGTTGGGGGAGTAATGCCCCTGGTGTTAGCCTGGAGGGCGGTGCTGGCCAGGCCTTACTTGGAGGAACCAGCCCTCCACATCCTGAATAGCCACACTAGCCCCCAAACTCCACCTCTGCCCCCAACCCCCACCAGCTCCAAGCCAGGAGGACCCAGCAGCAGCAACCCTTAAAGCCATCTGGGCGAAGGACTAGTCCAGCTCACTGGCCCCCAAGTGAAAAAAAAATTGCAATGTGGCCCCTCACTAAAAAGGCTGGGCACACATAGTCTAGCCAGCTCTTAAAAATCTCCAATGATGGAGATTCCTCAACCGCCCTGGGGAATTTGTTGCAGTGCTTAACTGCCCTGACAGGCAGGAAGTTTTTTCTAATGTCCAACTTAAACCTCCCTTGCTGCAATTTAACCCCCTTGCTTCTCGACCTGTCCTCAGTGGATAAGAAGAACGATTTATCACACTCTTCTATATAACTTTTAAGTACTTCAAAGCTGTCATATTTTCCCTCAGTCTTCTCTTCTCCAGACAAAGCAAACCCAGCTTCTTCAATCTTTCTTCAGAGATCATGTTTTCTAGACCTTTAGTCATTCTTGTTGCTCTCCTCTGGACTTTCTCCAATTTGCCCCCATCTTTCCTGAAGTGTGGTGCTCCACCTAAAGCCTTAGCATCACGGAGTAGAGAGGCAGGATTACTTCTCATGTCTTGCTTACAACAATCTGGCTATACATCCATTTACACAAGACATTTCCTGAGGCGTAATGCTCGTGAGGACTGTGCTGTGAGTGGAAAGCAATTGGGCAGGGTTCACAGATCCCCTGTGAGTGGTTTTTCCATCTCTGATTTTTCAGTGCTATGTGGTGGGTAATCTGGCAACACAGATTTAGCATTTAGAGGGCTAGTGCTATGTGTGGTAGTGGGCCACGTCATCCCCAAGTGCACTAGAGACTTCCAGTGACCTCGACCTGGGATGGTCAGTCTGCAATAACTGATCTCTAGCATTAAGTGGTGATTAGCACACAGCCTTGCTCTAGATTGCACTTGGCCTGTATCAGCAAATGACTGACAGGAAGGGAAGGTTGGCTACATAGCTACTGCACGAGAGGCAGGGTGCCTGGATTAGGCAGCTTTGAGGAAGTCTGTTTGGGGTTGTCTGGTTCCTTCCATGGCTGCTGGAGATTCCTGTCCGGGGGGGGGGGGGGGAAGCACGAAGGTGCAAAATAACAGGGACATGCAAACTCCTCCGGAGCTATCAGGAAGGAAAGTCTCTGGCCAGAGCCCGTGGCACTGTAGAAAGTGAGAGCCTGAGACATAAGCCTAATATAACAGGCCAAAGATGAGGCCTGAAACCTGGAAAACAAGGCCAGGATACAAAGCCGAAGTATGGGCAAGGATGTGGAAAAATCACAATAGTCTGTAACGAGTCATAGAAGTTAACAGGAGCTGGCTAAGATTTGGATGCACCTGGTATTTTGCTACTTCAAGAAGCTATAAATAGATAGAACGTGCGGAGACATCCAGGCAGTAGTCCGAGGACTGACATCACTGAAGAGATAACAGAGATGATCCAACCTTTTCAGTGTCATAATAATACGATATATTCATGGTTTGGTTCAATTCCCTGTACATGAGATGGGCAGGACTAGATGCCGCCAGAGGGTGGAGCAGGGCGAAACCTGTCCAGGAGAGTGTATAAAGATGGAGGCAGAGGCAATAGCTTTGTCCGGCTTAGGGGATGGCGGATAACCCTGTTGTCAAGTGAGCTGTTCCATTGCGTCAGGGCACACTTATCTGAAGTATACTTATAGAACGTACTGTGCTTCTCTGAGTGCCTTCGTTCTCAGTGGATTCGTGGCCATGTCTTTTCATTGATCGTGAAGGAGTGTCTTGGTTAAATGGGCAGCCTGGGGGCAGCCGACATATGGGGAGCTTACGCATGCAGCCACCGATAAACAAACCATCAGCTGTCCGCCTGATTAATGACTGACAAGAGGCACGAGAAAGAGGCAGTGCTGGTCAGATTTGAAGGGTCAGATGACAGGCAGCCAGTCAGCAGACAGATGGCAGCTCACTAGAATTCCTTTCGTGCCCCACTTTCCTTTCCCCCTGACAGGGTGCCAGGTCCAGACCTCCCCAGGGTATACCTGGTCCAAGAGGTCCTCCCTGCCACTGCCCCATATGCTGGCAGCATCCCCTCCACTCACCATCCTCTTTCCAGAGGGGGAGGCGGCAGACGTTCCTGCACATGGCCACAAAGCTGTAGAAATATTTCTCCAGGTTCTCATCTGTCTTCTTCTCCAAGCGGGAAATGGCTCGGAACTGGGTCCAATCAAAGGCCTTCTTCTCCTGATCATAGATGACCCCGAAGGAGGAAACGGTGCGGTAGAAGTCTGCCTGCTCCCTTCTTGTCCATCTACAAGGCAGGGAGAGAAGTGCACACTCATGAGATACATTTCTTAACATCTTAGTGTTTTCCCACTGTGTCTGGTATCACTCAGAGGCAGCAGCTGGAGAGAGCTGGGGAGCAGAGCGCTCTCCCACCCCCAGAACAGGTTCCACACACACATCCCTAGATTAGCCTCAATTCTAGCTGCCACGGCCTCCTAGGAACCAGCCAGTTGTTGCCCTCTTCATTCAGACATTAATAAGGGGCCCAATTGTACCATTGTGGTGATAATGGCTTTTGTGATGGACTCTCGGGCAACAAGAACTGGGTTGACTCAGGCTAGAACTTCCAGAGGTAGTGGCTTAATCTGGGACATGGTCACTCAGTGATCTAGACGAGCCAGCCCCAGTTCCATCAAACCCTACAGGTTTAGTGCTCAGGCATAGACAGCTGGGTGAAGAGTTTAGCAGACCTCTCCTGACTGCAAAGCTTTCCAAAGTACGCCCCCAACAACAGCATAGCAGACATGCTGTACAAGTGGGTGTCAGGCTGTAGCACATTGTAGGTGTGGAGCTCTTCTACCGATTCACCCCTGTAGCTAGACCAAGTGGAGCTAATTAAACTCCATTTAGGAACATAAAAGGCTCAGAGTCTGCCCGGCAGGAGACACAGAAGGAAGGGTTGAAGGTCCTGCAGGAGAAATCCTGATCACCCTGTCCATGAGGGCGCTCACAGGATGGAGCTCATGTTTATAAGGGAGCCCCGCCTTGCTGAGAACATCAGCAGCCCCTCAGCCCCCTGGCAGGTGTGTGGGCGAGTGGGTTTGCCATTTCACCCCAGGTTTCTGTATGAGTGGCACGAGAGCAAAAGTATTGATTGGTGCCTTTAACTTTATGGCATGAGGATTTTTCACTGTGCCCCAGTCCCTGCTTTCTTTGCGTTCCTCTCTGAGGGGAACAAGAGGGTCACCCGATGAAATTACACAGCAGCAGACTTAGCCCCAGTGCAAGGAAATACTCCTCTCCCAGGTCCTTGTGCCAGACAGTGCCAGAGGAGGCAGACACTGTGGCTGGAGCTCAAAAGGAGGATAACTCCTGCGCACTGGCGCAACATGGGTTCAGGCTGTGATGATGGTAGTCCAACCCTCATGGCCAGAAAGCTCCTGTGCTCCCCCGCTGGTAATCAGGCGTCTGGGCTAACACCGGGAGGCCAGTTCCGACACCCCCAGGCAGGCACCAGCATTGGCAATTCTGGGTCTCATTCCAAGTAGGCTGGGCCGAGAATCAGCCTCCTTCAGGAGCTTGCTCATGCTGATAACTGTTGGAAAGGAAGAATGTGGGGGACTTCTGGTGGGTGGGCCAGACTGGGCCATCTAGCTTGGCACCCAGCCTCCTGTAGGGTCTACTGCCTAGTGCCGTCAGGACACACTCTAGCCCCCACCTTGGCTATGCCTTATGTGATGAGCTGAGGTCCTTCCTGCCCCTTCACCTCCAGCTGGAAACATCAGCCCGAGCCTAAGAGATGTTGAGCCAGCTTGTCTCGGGGAGACAGGGGCTGCTGTCGGGATTTCACTGGGTAAACGAAGGGGGCCAGGGACTCGAATAGGGCCTGCTTAGCTGGTCAGTTCCCTCAGCTTGCAGCCCCGTTACCTTTTCTGCATTTCCTTGTTCACTGGGTCCAACTCAGCAGCTCTCCGGAACATCTCCTCCTGCAGCCAGTAGCCGTGGTTACTGGGCACCAGCATCTCAGCTTGCGGAGGCAGCTCTTTGCGGTTGCAGCGTTGGTAGATGGTGACAAGCCGACGCAGTCTGGCTGTGAGGGCGGACGAGACAGGCCAGCAGGATCTGTCTGAGTTGGAGCCATCCTGGGCTTCAAACACCAGCAAGAACATTAGTATTGAACACACACAGCCAGGGCAGGGGCTTCTCATTAAACAGCTCCCTCCCTCCCTCCCTCCTCCAGAGGTGCCAAGGCCAGGCCACAGTCACTTCCATTCCCCAGGCATGGCCCACGGCTCATTGGGGCTGTCCCCTCTCTGCAAGGGGCTGCTAGTGCTGGGGGCAGACCCCTGTTCACCAGGCACTTGGCTGAGCCCCACTGTACTCATGTCACATGGCTGTGATCAGCTGGGCCAGGTTACTGCCTGCCAGGCACCAGCCACCTTTCGACTGGTTCTGGAGGAGTGCTCCATGGCCCCACCATGCCTGCTGCCTCCTCCAGGGAGGGAGCACCTGTACCAGGCACACATCTACCTCTCAGCAGCTATGCCTGAGCTTGGCTATGGGCAGCCCCCTTGGCACAACAGGTTTGTATTGGGGGGTGGGCCCAGAGGTGCATTTTGCTCTCAATCAGTAATGGCTGGAGGTCAGATTGCACTGGGATCAGATGTTTCTTGGGAACTATTTCCAGTCTGAATCCAGTCAACGGGCTCAAGTAGATGACTTAGATATGGGAGGCATGATGCCCAAGCTCTATTGTTCACTCCCCCACTGAATCTGTGGGAAGGACCCTGCCTCTGCTTGGTGCCTTCTGTAAAAAGGGGGATAATTTCTTCCCTGGGGGTGGGTTTGATCAGTGCTTCCAGATGACAAAGCTCATGTTACCCAGGTTCCTGAGCAACAGGTCTTCACAGCTGTCCCGAGCCCCAGAGAGGCACTCACGGGCTGTTTAAGAAGACACTGTCCTTGCTGCACAGGTCCATGTTAATAGTAGAAGATGACTTGCACAGCTGCCTTCCTGCTGACTGCTACTGCTGCAATGCCTAGCAACCCGATATACAGGGCAGAGCCCCCTTGTGAGGTGCCACACAGGTGCAGAACAAGCCGTCCAGAAGGCACAGCCTCACCTGCCATATTATCGTCTCGCTTCTCGGCAACATCTCCACATGTATTTTGAGTCTCCTGCAGGAATAATCAGATCCAGGCTATCAAAATCCACCCTGAGGGGAAAGCACCTGCCCACCTGTGCCCATCTACTCCCAGTCCCTGCACCCCTCCTGCCGGAAAATCTCTGAATCCAGTGGGCCTGCTGCTGTCTGCGCTGTTCCTCTCCCACCTGTCTCAGCATGGGAAGTGTCTTGCTAGCTGCGGGGTTTGTAGGCACAGCTGTGTGCCGCGCCGAACTCAAGGGCAGATAGCCAGTGGCTCTAAAGCCATCAGCCTGCTCAGCAATAGCTGGAGAGTGGGGCTGTCACATCACAGCCCAGACGCTCTCCCCCAACGGTCCCAGTCTAGGAGGGCCATGTGACTGGGTCATTCCAGTGGACTCATTAGTCAGGAAGGAACCACTGACTCTGCAACACGTGCTCTGCCTGAGCTGAGAGCAGTCCAGCGCTCCCAGGAGCCACCAGGAAGAGGAGGAGTGACCTGGCCCACCAGCACAGTGAGGGCAGACAGGCCGAGCTACCTGCACTAAGGGAGAGACAGCTCCCAACTCTTGGCACCAAAGGCTCTGTAGGATGGGGTGTCCCTGTGGGCCCTCAGAAGAGGCATGGAGTCAGAGACCTAGGCGCTGTCTCAGAGCCCTCTGGCAGGAGGAGAATCCTGCAGACAGACGGACTCATGGTGCAGGGAAGGTCTGGGGCTAGCTGGGGCAAACAAGCCTGAAGAGACACCAGCCTGTGGCTGAGCTCCCTGGAAGTAGCGGTGGGACGGTGAGGATGTTCTATCCTGGGCTCTAAAAGTCACACTGTCTGCCTACGCACCCACCGCGCCAGGCTGGGACCCTCTACTTATAGAGCAAGCATGACAGGGGCTGTGCAAGGAGTCTTATGCTCCATTCCGGGCACCCAATGCCAGTGCAACAGGTGCAAACTGGGGGGCTCAGAAGCGAGCAGCAAATAGACTCAGAGACTGTAAGGGTCTCTTCCTGGGGAGACAGACGGTTTGCTCCAACTCGACTGAATGGTGCGAAGGCAGTGGGTGGAGGGACGGCGATGGAGTACAGCTGGGCATAATGCAGCCAGAGTGGTCCAGCAGGGTAGGGCAGAGAACCGGAGGTCTCAGGGAAGCCCGGCTCTGTGTAAGCCAGACCAGGCTTGGAGATTATCGACCAGGGCAGGGGCAGCCCCTTCGCTCAGGCCTTCTCTGACCAAGCTACGCTGGACACAGGCAAAGGGGCTGTGGGAATGGTTCTGGGCAAGGCCCATTCCCCAGGGAGCTGGGGGCACAGGAGTGGAGTTACCTGGAGAAGGCAGGGCTTAAAGCTCCAGAGGGAGAGCCCCGCACAGCTACTGTGGGGCCTGGGGTGTACCGTCCAGTTAGTGCAGGGGCTGCCCCAGGGTCCTTTTCAGAGGAAGCTCCTCAGTGTGCAACAAGCTGTGGCCCCTGCGCTGTGTGCCTTGCTGCAGGGTCTGCTGGGCCCAGTTCTCAGTCTGCTGCCTCCCCGTCTCCTCCTCTAGGTGCCAGGCTGTGGGGGCTGGGCAGTCCTGGGCCAGGTCAGGCACTAGGCTGGTGGGGCCTGTGCTGGGCTAGATGGGGGCTGGGGACAGGGGGAGAGGCTTCCTGGGCTGGGCGCCATGCTGAGGAAAGGAGGGTAGGTGGGCCGGGCCGGGCCGGGCGCCATGCTGAGGAAAGGAGGGTGGGTGGGCTGCCTCGGTGGAGACACTGCGGGACTGGGGACAGTGGAGGAGGTGCCCATGAGCTGAGACCCAACTGATAATCAGGGTCCGGCCTGAGTTGCCCTGGGGGATCCCTACCCTGCCTCATGGGAAGAGCCGGTCCTGGCATTTACCGTGACAACCCCTGAACCAATGGGGGCAGTGAGGTGGTACGATCGACACTGACCGGCCACCCCGGGCACACCCAGAGCACTGCAGAGGTGAATCAGCGACTGGCGACCAGTGCCAGGATCCTGCAGTGGGGATTTCCCCAGGACCGTGACCCATTCCCATGCAGTACCATCACTTGGGGTGCTGCCGGGAGCATGTCGCAGTCTGAGCACCTGGCACCCTCCAATGGCTGCCCCGCTGACAGCAAAGTGGCTCAGCCACAGTGGAGAGATGGGGGCTGCCCTGATGCTCTTCCCTTGCGACAGCAGAACGCCACGTGTGTCCCAAGGCCGGCAGGGGCAGGCCTGGCTCACCTCCTGCTTTGGCAGCCCCTTGACTCTGTCTCCGCTGTTCTCCTCTTTCTCCATGTTTCCTCTAGAGAAAACAGCCCAAGAGAGCATTAGCCCTGGCCACCCCACCCAAGCCATGCCCCTGCACCTGCAGGGTGAGAGCGAGCTCCCTCAGCAACACACCGCCTGGGTGCCCCCCACAACTGGCCCTGGCTCGGAGCCTGCTGCACATGCCTGAGTGTGGACCTGCCCTCAATCTCGGCCTGTAGTAGGGAACTAACGTTCATTTCGCTGGGGCTGACAGATCCTCTCAACCTTTACACGTGCAAAGCCAGCCCCAGGCATGCAGGGCCAGATCCAGGGCTTGGCTCTGTGATTCTCAGGGACTCACCCATTGGGAACGGGCCCCCATCGTCCCTCCCGCCACAGCACATCAGCCAGCCACCACTTCTCTCCCCACTTCCTGCAACTGGGGGCTGTGACCTCTCTGATCAGCCACTCGCCTGCTCAGCCGATGAGCCTTTCCCCAAAGTGCAGTACAGCTTCGCAGGGCTTGTGTGTGTCAGTGCCCGGCAGGGCGGGAGAGCCGCTGGTTAGGTGAGTGGAGGGGCCCAGTGAGGGAATGCACCCTGCCTATTTCTCCCAGTACAATACACATCCATGCCCTGCCCTGCTGCCACTACACTGGGGCACAGGCATGCTACTGAGCTGCTAACTTATCCTTCTCTCCACTCTGACTCCATTCTGATGCCCACCACAGAGCATAACACGACACTGGTCCTGCTTCTTGCTACTCCTGGGAGCTGGCCCCAGCCTGCCCACCTTTCTGCAGCATCCTGTGCCCCATCGCCGACGCCCTGCTCCGCAGACAGCAGCTTCTCATCTGGCATGCCCACCTTCTCCAGGAAGCACAGTGCTGGGTCTGCTCGCATGGCGTTGTACCTCTCGTAACCTGCCAATGGCACAGTAGGCATTAAACAGGATAATGTCACAGCTGGCGGCCAGAACCAGCATTGGTTAAACTCTGGCAGTGCCAATTGGGCCTGCCTGAGAGTGCCTGACTCCAGAGCGAGGACCTCGCCATCCTGACAACAGACAATCTAATCCAGTGCTTTTCAAACTTTTTTCCTCAGGACCCAGTTGAAAAAAATCCTTTATGCCGGAGACCCAACAATGACATCTTTGAGAAATGCATTCGTTTTGTGGCGGTGGCAGCAGGAGGCGCTGCAATCCAGTGCCTGAGGGTCTGTGGCCCAGTACTGGGTACCGACCCGTAGTGTGAAAACCACTGCTTTAGCCCCTTGATGGCAAGTTTCACCCAAAGTCCTTCACAAATGGCAGCCGCGTACTCTTAACCCAGCACTTTAGGACAAGTTCCAGCGGGGGAGCCGTGTTAGTCTACGTCAGCAAAACAAACAAGGAGCCCGTGGCACTTTTAAAGACTAACACATTTATTCTCTGACAAAGTGGGATTTTCTCCCACGAAAGCTCATGCGATAAATGTGTTAGTCTTTAAAAGTGCCGCAGGACTCCTTGTTTGTTTCACTTTAGGACAGGAAGTGAAGACGCTCGCCTCCAAGGGAAGTTGCAAAAGGCGTTTAAAGAGGCAGACTGTATTGAGCTGAAATAGAACTGGGCTGGGAATGTGGATGCTCCTCACAGCCCGAGTCAGGCATGTGGCCTGATGTGGCCACGCTCTGCAGCAGCCCAGCAACTGCTAGCTCCACGCTGCCCCACACCAAAGCCCACACAGGTCCTGGAGCGCTGCTACTTAGTCACGCGCCTGGCCTCCCACAGCACTAGAGGGCAGCATCCCAAGGGACATGGACCAACTCTGCACAGCTGGGGGGAGCTGACAGAGCCACAGCCCAAGGCACCTAGGCTGCAGCCTGCCCCCCAGGTGGATGCGCAGGACATGAATGCGCAGCACCGCTGAGTCACGGCCTTTTCAACGTGCAGTGAAAACATGTGGCTTTGTGGGGCTCCTCACTAGAGTCCCCAGGTTGGGGAGGGCCTCGCGTGTGACATTCCACTCGCCCCCAGGGAGGGGTCCAGAACATTGGCCTGGTGCTCTGAACCTGCAGCTGAGGCCAGGGTGAGTGCCCCGGCATCGAGACGGGCTGAGCACTCGGCTAGGGCAATACCGTGTTTGAAAACTCCAATCAGCAGTGATTTATCAGCCTCTGCATTCCACCAGTCCACAGGGATCTCCACGTAGTCGATGTCTGGCAGCAGCACGTCCAGCTCCCTGCGAGGTACAGGCCATGAGTGCACCCTGATCCAGACTC
Source organism: Pelusios castaneus (assembly GCA_007922175.1). NCBI lineage: Eukaryota > Metazoa > Chordata > Testudines > Pelomedusidae > Pelusios > Pelusios castaneus. The sequence continues at coordinate 4,957,354 of ML685852.1, read as the reverse complement.
CTGGGATTGGAAGCCCTGCTACTGAGTGTGGTTGGGGTCCTGCAACACTGGGAGAGTTAGGGACCAGCCTTCTCCTGCAACACCCCTCTGGTGATTGCTCTCCAGAGACATTGAGTCAGGCCCTGCCTGGCTCCCAGGGCCCCAAGGAGACATGGAACAGCCAAGGCCAAAAGTTGGCCGGTTACTGTGCTAGCAGAGTCCGGCTGTTGGCCTCCCCTGCATAAGCCAATATCTGGGGACCCACCTATGTGACAGGGATGGTGGCCGTGGCCTGACCCCCACCCATCCCCTTGGCTGATTCGAATGGCGCCTGCTTGAAGGCTGGGGGAAGTCTTCCCTAAAACCACCAGCTATCAACAGAGCAAGAGCAAGGCAAAGGAGCTATTTTCTGGAGTGGGACATGGATTGGTGCTGGGCACAGGGGCACCGTGGAAAAGCAGCAGCCTCTGCTGAGACGGGCAACACCTGGCTCTCCTCCCATGTCCTGGGAGCTGGGCGTCTGCAGCAGGCTCTCTGCCATGCTAATTAGTGACTCCCATTTTTTGCTCAGCCCAGCATCCCTTGGGGGCCTTCAGGAATCAGAGCGCTGCAGCCATTTCAGCCCCATGCTCTCGGCAGAGCAGAGGAAGAGAAGGCAGGTCCCAGCATACAGCACTCCATTCCAGTCTGAGCAAGCAGGTGGGCTACAAGGTGAGGTCAGCACTGACCAGGGGCTTTAGCTTCAAGGGGATCTGCTGGGCTGCCCTGTGGGGTCATCTCCAGATCCCCAGGGTACTGCGGACGGCAGGGTTGGCTCAGGCCTCTGCACTAGCAGCCAAGAAGTCACTGCAGACAATCAAGCTTCAACTTAACGTGACCTGCACACGTGTGCACATCTCTGGAGAGCGTGGGGGTGAGGGGGTGGCGAGTCTGCGTGTGCCTCTGCATGTACACACATGCACATCTCAGCAGTGCTCCTGGCCCTGGCCAAAGGAGCCTGCTCTCTGCCTGCTCAGCTCCACAGCAGTTGGGACTCTCTAAGCAGCAGGGATTGCTCAGGGCCTCGTCTGCCTGCTGCTCAGACCAGCCCCAGGGGCCCAATCCTGCAGTCTTTACTCAGGCAGAGCTGCCATCAAAGGAGATGGGAGTTGTGCCTGCGTGAGAAGTGCAGGATGCGGTCAGGGGATTGACCCAGGCTGGGCCGGTGCTCAGAAGTTCCCCCCGGGCAGACGGGGCTCCCCAGAGGTCTCGGTAGCTGTAGCTGTGCGTGTAAGAGACCTGGGCAACTGGGAGCAACCTACCTGGCAGGCGTCCCTTCGAAGGCTTTGTCAGCCACCTCCCCCAGCACTTCAGCTTTCAGGTAGTAGAGCATTCGGACACGCAACAGCACCCTGCCAAGGGAGGGGGAAAGTCACTCAGTGCACTGGGCTGGGATCTAGCACGGCACAGCTCTGATCCTCAGCGACGCAGCGTTTCTGGGCTGGCTGGGCCATGTGCCAGCAGAGACCGCTGCCAACGTCTGCAGCTGTGCGGTTACATGCCAGGAGAAACGTGGGGGTCGCTCCCCTTCTCAAGACAAAGCCGCCAAGGCCAAGCGCAGGGACAGCAGCAGCTGCGCCTGTCCTTGGCTGCTCCTCGCACAACAGGCACTGGCAGTTCTGCGACATGGGCGTGAGAAGGGAGGCCTGCAGCAGCTGGAATGTGGGGACTAGAGGGCCAGCCCCATCCGCGAAGAAAACAGGCTCAGGCTCCTTCACAAACTCAGATCCACCCTGCCTGAGTCTCAGAGATCTCGCCGTGCTAACCCTGGATCAAGGAGCTCACTGGGAGTGAGGAGATGCCAGGCTGGGTACCTGCCTCCACAGTCCAGCTGCTTGCTCCCCTGCCACGGCAGTTATGAACGTCAGTCCTAGCCCAGTGAGGGACGGGGCCTGTGGGATACAGAATCCTGTGAGAGTGGCAAGGCAGGACACAAGGTACCTTGACACCATGTCCTGATGACAAACCAGGTGGAAACAGTTCTGGGTTACTGCTTGTTGAAACAATGCCTGTTGCTTCCCCGCTGCAAACAGCTGTTCCTCCTGGGCATCCTTTCCCCCTCCAGGCTCTGCCCGAGAGTCCCAAGAGCCGTCTGCCCCGGGCCTACCCTGCTGTGTCTAAGATGCTTCTCTTTTTAATTGCACCCTGCCCCACTAGAAAGAAGACAAGGTTGCTTACATGTAATTAGTATTCTTTGAGATGTGTTGCTCACGTCCATCCATTTAGGTGTGTACGCACCGCATGCACAAGCCTGCCAGGAAGTTTTTCCCCCAGGAGTACCTGCAGGATCGACCGCTGAGCCCCAGGTGGTGCTGCAGCCGCTCCCTATATATGCTCTGGCCGACCCTGCCCTCGCCAGTTCCTGGTCCAGTCCATGGTCCGACAGAGGGGAGGCGGGTGGGTGTGGAATGGACATGAGCAACACATCTTGAAGAATACTAATTACAGGTAAGCAAACCTTATCTTCTTCAAATGATTGCTCATGTGCATTCCACGAGGTGATTCCCAAGCCTTACCGTGACTGGAGGAGGGGTTGGGGTTGGCCATCACATAGCAGCTGCACTAGTCCAAATGCTGCATCCTCCCCAGCTTGCTGCATCAGGGCGTCGTGCATCGCAAACATATGTACTGAGGACCACGTCGCTGCTCAACAAATGTCCTGTATCAGGACGTTGGCCAGGAATGGCGCCACCAATGCCTCCGCCCTCGTGGAATGGGCCATTACCACCAGCACTGGCACTCCTGCCAATTTGTAGCATTCTCATATGCATGCTGAGATCCAGGCAGCTATGCGCTGGGACATGATCGGCTGGTCTTTCTTCCTCTTTGTTACTGCCACAAACAGCTGTAACGATCTACGGAAAGGTTTTGTGCGCTATAGGTAGAAGGCTAGTGCTGTTCTGACGTCCAACAAGTGGAGCTCCCTGTCGTTGGCATGTGGTTTTAGGCATAGTACAGGAAGGAAGATATCCTGATTTGCATGGAAGTGTGTGACTACCTTAGGGAGGAAGGCCGGATGCAAGTGGAGCTGTACCTTACCCTTTAAAAAATACCATATACTGCGGTTCAGAGCTCAAGGCCCGGAGCTCAGACACCCGTCTGGCTGAAGTGAGGGCCACTAGGAATACCACTTTCCAGGATAGGTGTAACAGAGAGCCTGATGCCAGTGGTTCAAATGGAGGCCTCATTAGCCTGGTCAGCATTAGGTTTAGGTCCCACTGGGAGACCAGGGCCCAAGTTGCAGGGAATAGCCTGTCAAGTCCTTTCAGGAACCTCTTTACTAAGGGGTCCGAAAACACTGAGACTCCCCTTTCCCCTGGGTGGAAGCTGAGATGGCTGCCAAGTAAATCTTCACTGATGCTGAAGAGAGGCCTTGGTGCTTTAAGTGCAGCAGGTAGTCCAGTATGCGCGGGATAGGTGCCCGAGATGGTATGATGCCACTTTCTCGGGCCCAGTGTGTGAAGTGAGTCTGTTTTGCGCTATAGCTGGCTCTAGTGGATGGCTTCCTACTGCCAAGCAGTGTCTCTCTCACTGGGGTCAGGCACCCCAGCTCACTAGAGTTTAGCCATGGATACACCAAGTTGTGATATGAAGGGACTGCAGGTCCAGGTGTCTCAGCCTGCCGTGGTCCTGAGTGAGGAGATCTGGCGGGAGGAGGAGAGTGATGGGTTGTTCGACCGACAGTTCCAGCAACATGGTGAACCAGTGTTGGTGCACCCACGGCGGGGCTGTCAGAGTCATGGATCTGGAGTCCTGCTTGGTCTTCAGCAACACCCTGTGCACTAGGGGGGTTGGCGGGAAGACATAGAGGCAGCCTTTCTTCCAACTTATCAAGAAGGTGTCTCCCATCGAGCCCAGCTCCTGGCCTTGGAAGGAGCAGAACTTCCTGCATTTTTGGTTCGTCCTGGATGCGAAAAGGTCCATTTGAGGATAGACCTACTTCCTGAAGACATCCCCGAGGACGTCCCGTTGGATGGACCATTTGTGTGTTAGAAAGGTTCTGCTTAGCCTGTCCGCTAGGGTACTGAGCACCCCAGGGAGATATGATGCCAGCAGATGAATTGAGTGGGCGATACAAAATTCCCACAGAGCGAGGGCCTCCTCGCACAGGCCTGAGGAGCGGGCCCTGCCTGTTTATATAGAACATTGTAGTAGTGTCCGTCTTGACTGATACCACCTTGCCTTCCAGATGTTGGAAGGTCTAGCAAGCCCGAGCTACATCCCTCAGCTCCTTGACATTTATGTGGTCCAGTCTCTCCCTTTCATTCCATCTGCCTTGCATTGTGAGCGATCCCAAGTGGGCGCCCCATCCCATACGCATCGGTAACCAGAGAGGTCATCGGCTGAGGAGATTGGAAGGGGATCCCTTCGCACACCAGCACCTGGAGGACTGCAGCAGCGAGGTGGGAACGGAAACTATCATGTCCAGATCATCCCGGCATGGGTGGTACATCTTGGCCACCCATCCCTGGAGAGGGCATAGCCTTAGCCTGGCATAGCGGATCACATATGTGCAGGAGGCCAGGTGGCCTAGTAGCTTGAGACATGTTCGTACCGTGGTAAGGGGGCACCATTCCCACTCTTCTATGAGGGATCTGATTGACTGGAAGCGCGATCTGGGCAGCTGGGCTCTTGCCTTGATTGAGTTCAGGACTGCCCCAATGAACTCTATCTGCTGCGTAGGGATCAGGGTTGATTTTGCTTTGTTGATCGCCAAGCTCAGCCGCCCGAAGACCTTCCTTACTAGTTGAATGTGGTCTTCCACCTGTTCCTTGGATCGGCCCTTCAACAGCCAGTCGTCCAGATAGGGGAATACCTGGATGCCCCATCGCCTGAGGTATATGGCCACCACCGCAAGACATTTGGTGAATACGCGTGGGGCTGCTGAATGGTAAGACAGTGAACTGCAGGTGAACTGCAGAAAGCGTCTGTGCCTTGCACGATGGCAATATGATAATATGCATCTTTGAGATTGAGGGCAGCATACCAATCTCCTGGATCCAGGGAGGGAATGATGGAGCTCAGGGATATCATAGACTCATAGAATAATAGGGTTGGAAGGGACCTCACGAGCTCATCTAGTCCAACCCCCTGCTAAAAAGCAGGACCACTCCCCCTAAATTACCCCAGCCAGGGTTTTGTATAACCGAGCCTTAAAAATCTCCAAAGATGGAGATTCTACCACCTCCCTAGATAGCCCATTCCAATGCTTCACCACCCTCCTAGTGAGAAAGTTTTTCCTAATATCCAACCTTGACCTCCCCAGCTGTAATTTGAAACCATTGCTTGTTGTTCTGTCCTCTGTTACCCTCGAGAACAGCCTAGCTCCCTCCTCTTTGGAGCAACCCTTCAAATAGTTGAAGGTTGCTATCAAATCTCCCCTCAGCCTTCTCTTCTGTAGACTAAATAAGCCTACTTCCTTCAGTCTCTCCTCATAAGTCATGTGCCCCAGTCCCCTAATCATTTTTGTTGCCCTCTGCTGGACTCTTTCTAATTTGTCCACATCCTTTCTGTAGTGGGGAGCCCAAAACTGGACACAGTATTCCAGATGCGGCCTGACCAGTGTCGAATAGAGGGGAATTATCACATCCCTCAATCTGCGGAAGTGGATCCGTCTCAGGAACTTGTTGAGCTTCCTCAAGTCCAGTATGGGGCATTGGATTTGGGGATGAGGAAGAAACAGAAGTAGAACCCTTTCCCTCTGAACCCACGAGGGACTTCCTCCACTGCCTCCGCTTTGAGCAGTGACTGGACCTCTTGTAGAAGCAATTGTTCATGAGAAGGGTCCCTGAATAGGGACAGGGAGGTAGGTGGGTGGATAGATGGGAGGGAGGAGAACTGGACTGAATATCCTGATTGTACCATGCGCAGGACTCATAAATCCGATATTATTCTGTGCCACGCAGGGTAAAAGCAGGAAAGACAGTTGGAAAAAAGGGGGGTTGGATGCCAGTTCTTGTTTGGGATGTCGCCCTCCAGTGTCCCCTCAAAATTGCCTTTTGGGTGTGGACGAGTGGCGAGAGCAGCCTTGGGAGTGGCCTGACAATCGACCCGATCCCCAGCTATTGCGACTGCCCCTCCTGTTGGAGTCCTGCCTCTGGTCAAAGGGTCTGGGTGGGGGCTGGGCTTTAAATTGTTTCCGCTGAGTTGCTGGTGATTTTAGTATAGCCCAAGAGTCTTTCAGAGTCTGCAATCGGGCATCAGTCTTGGAGGAAAATAAGTCCGGACCTTCAAAGGGTAGGTCCTGAATCATAGTTTGGATCTCTTGGGGGAGCCCAGATGATTGTAGCCACAAGTTCCTTCTCATGGCCACTCCCAAAGCCGTAGCTCGGGTCGCTGCATCTAGCGCCAACTGGAGTAGGGCTAGAGACACAACCTTCTCTTCTTTGATCATTGCTGAGAACTCAGCCTTTGAGTCTTGACCCACTTGATCCTGGAACTTCTCCAAGGCTCCCCAGGAATTGAAGGAATAGCGGCTAAGGATTGCCTGCTGATCTGCGATTCGAAGCTGGAGGCCCCCAGTCGAGTAGAACTTCCTACTGAAGAGCTCCAGCTTCTTAGCGACTTTAGCCTTTGGGGCACCCTGCTGGCCCTGATGCTCACATTCGTTGGCGGCAGCCTCCACCAGAGAGCCCAGTATTGGGTGAGTATAGAAATGCTCAGAACCCTGAGAGGGTAGGAAGTACTTTCTCTCCACACTCTGCTGTAGGAGGGAGGGAGGCCGGGTCTGCCACAGGGTGATGGTGCACTGCTTTATGGTCTTAATCAGTGGCAGTGCCACTGATTCTGGCCCTTCCGGGACTAGGATCACCACCATCGGGTCCATGTCCTGGGGCACCTCCTCTGCTCGTAGGCCCATATTCCGTTCCACCCTGCGCAACAGTTTCTGGAGTCGTTTACTGTCCTCAGGAAGGGCAGCCGGCATCACTCCCAAAACCGCTTTTTCTGGAGAGGAAGACGACGAAACTCTGAGATGCTGTGGCCTGGAATTCGGTACCTGGGGTGCCACGTGTTACCGTAACGCACTCCCCTGCACCGGGTTCCCTGCTCTCGCCCATCTCTTCCCCGACGTCTGCTCCTTCCTCTGGTGGGGCACTCACTGAATGGGCTGGGCGAGATTTTGACCTCAATGCTGTTGAAGTGGCTTGAGAAGTTGCGTTGGGCTCGATGATATGCCCAGGGAGTCCAGAATGGCCACTGAAGTGCCTGCCGCTGAGGGGGCCAATGGGCCAGTGGGTTCATTGTGGGCCCGCCACGGGCCTTGACCTTCTTAGAGACCACCGAACCTGCTTCTGAGTCCGACAACCACTGGCTGCTGTAGGGGGACCACAGCAGTGACATTACTGACGGTGCCGTCCTGGGCTCAGCCTGGGGAGAGGAATGGACTTTCCCCTGGACTGCACTGAAGTTGTTGAAGGTGCCAATGGAACCTTCCTCCCACTGGGCCGCAGTGCCGGGGCTGTCTCCTCAATTATCTCCGGCATGGCCTCGAACATGTCAGGAGTGGAGGGGATCTGCAAATCCTCCTCCAAAATCTCCTCTGTGGGGGACAGTACGGGAACTGGACTCAACAGTGCCGCCCTTGGTGCCGGAGTCAACAGTCCTGTCTTCCGCACCGGAATTGGAAGTGCCACCCCTGTGCCGACTCTTCGAATGGTGTTGAGGCCGATGGCACCGTATCCTTGTGGCCCAAGTTCAAGCGGCCCACCGAGGGTCCTGCTGGGCTGCCCCTTATGCCAGGAGGATTGACCTTTATCTGGTCTCCTCTTCTTGTATGACACTGGGGACACAGACCGGTGCCACTGGGCCTTTGATGGTGCCGGCAAAGCGTGATGACGCCGTGACTCTTTGGACGAGTCCTTGGTTGCTGGCCGTTTCATTGCGGCCGGGGCACTGTGGGTCAAGGCCCAAGTGCTAGGGCCCTCATCCAAGGCTGACGATGGAAGGAGAGCAAGAGTTTGAGTCTCTGGGATTTCTCCTTCTGAGTCCTTGGCTTGAAGTTCCTGCAGTTTACAGTGCTCGCTGAGATGGGACTCCCCGAGACCCTTCAGACAGGCTGAGCGCAAGTAGTCCCTTGGCATGGGCTTCCTGCAGAAGCTGCAGGTCTTGAAGCCCGGAATCACCACCTCTCCCCAGGCTCAGGGAAAGTGGCAGGTCCTGGGATCTAACTACTGTTTTATCAAGCTACTTAAACTATCTATCAACCAACAACTAACTGGCTAACAACCGGTACTCAAGGGACAATTGCCCCTACGGGGAATACTTGCACAGCAAGATGAACAGTTCCAGCAGCTGTCACAGGCGGTAAGGAGGAACTGGTGAGGGCAGGGTCAGCCAGAGCATATATAGGGAGCGGCTGCAGCGCCCCCTGGGGCTCAGCGGCCAACCCTGTGGGTACGCCTGGGGAAAAACTTTCCAGCAGGCTCATGCATGCGGAACGTACACACCTAAGTGGAATGCACATGAGCAATCACTCGAAGAAGAATCTGCACTTTATGCCAGGGCCACCATGGGGGGCTCAGGCATCTGACCAGCCTCTGCTTTCCCCGCTGGCAGCACCTGACTGTGGCAGCTGTGAGAAATAATGAACTATCCTGAACACCAGCTGAGCCATGGGACAAGTGCGTTGAACCTAGCACCAGGGAGCTAAGAGGGCTATGCAAGGCTGCAGCCGCTGGCTTCTAAATAGCATTTTACACCATGGTAAAAACTACCCAGAGCCTGACAACCCCAGGGGGCACCGACCCACCACGCTGACTGCCTGCATGTGTCCTGCCTCTGTTCTCCAGATGCTGTGCTGCAGCCCAGGGGCATGATGCCAGACGAGGGCTCGACTCCCTCTGGGTCCAGGGTGGGACGCACAGTAAGGGAGCGTTCTCCGCAGCCCCACAGGCTGGGAGGGGCAGGGTGCCCACACTCACTTGTTGCAATGCTGTTTCAGGTGCTTTTTGTAGCTGTCGTCATGCAGGACTATCTCAGGGTTGCAGCTGGCCAGCCAATCCGCATTCTTTATCTCAGGGAGCAGCATCTGGTTCTTCGTCTTCTTTCCCTTCCTGCCTCTGGGCACTGGAGCTGACAACCCTGAAGCAGTGAGAGGGAGTGCATGAATGGCACTGCTGCAGGCCAGACACCACCCCGATGGGCACCAGATCAGACAGGACAGACACTGGCTGGCAGGAGCAGTGCAGCTGGAAGGACCCAAAGCCAGCCCTTGTACTACTCCCGGACCCTCCTGCCACAGCTCAGGTGGGAGTGGGGGAGGCAGAGGAAAGGTGGGTCTCCTGTACACCCCGGACATCTGTCTAGGCACAATCCCACAGCAGAGTCCTGCGTACATGGGCCCTCATTAAGGCACGTCAGGCTGGGCCACATCCACACTCACCCAGCAACCTAAATGCACTGAGCGGTGCTGAGTGCAGGATGTGGCTTAGCAGGATGGGCTGTGGGACGCCACTGCTGGCAACCCAGTGCCACAGAACTGAAGCAAGCTGGCCAGACTCTCAGCAGCCTGAATGTCAAACTGTCAGATCCAGGCCCGTGGAAATTGTCAGACTGTGTGCTGGGATGGGGCAGGTGCTCCAACGACTGTCCACCCCTGATAATCTCTCCCCTGGACACACCACCTCTCCCTGCATACATGGGCTCAGATCCAGCCACCCTCTCCCTCATGGCAGCCACAGCCCTCCCCGACTTGCACTGGCCCCCATGCTCAGCAGTGCATTTTACAGCCACATCTCCAGTGCTGCCACACACAGCAATGCTCAGCATTTCCCTAATGTACAGAGGTGCCGAACTCAGCTCCACTGTAGCCCCACCAGAGGTGTCCCAGCCTTCTTCTGATGGAGTTGAGGGCAGAACCCAGCACAGACATCAGGTCCACACACCTCCAATGTGCTCAGGCTCCTCAGCTAGTGCCGTTCCCACAGCACTGGCTGCTCAGAGCCCTCGCCATTTCTATGCGGCAGGGCCAGCCTTACGTCATGCCATCTCCCTGCATTTTCATTCCAACACGTTCTTCCAGTTTTACTTCTCCCATTAGTGTCTCTAAGCCTGGACAGCCCCAGCTCAAACACTCATTCTCCCAGGACGGACCAGCTCCCCTTCAAGGGCTCTCTGGACCTTTCCCTACCTTGGCTGCTATTGCACAGTGTCTGAGCCACCGCTTGTGGCTAGAAGTCAGCCTTGTGTTGCCAGCCTCAGACCCAGAACTTAGACAGAAGCAGATGCCTGAGAGGGTCTGAGTGCTTCTCTTTGCCAGGGATCCAACTGGGGTAAATGTGGTGCTGCAGTGGCAGTAAGGTGTTAATGACCCGCAACAGATCACGCCGCTTGCGCATTACCCCATGGTGTTTCTGAAACCTGGGCCCATATGTGCCACCTTATTCGTTTCTTACTATTGCTCCATTCCATGCTAGTGCCCCTGGGTACAGCCAGCGATGCAGCCCTGCTGGCGTCCAAGGTGCATGCCAGTGCTCCTTTGCTCCAACCAGCACATCCCGGACCATCCTGCTGAGATGGCTCAAGTGTGGGAGCAAATGACTGCATTAACTGATACTGCTAGGTGGTGGCGTCCTTCATGCCCAGGAGGAGATGTGGTGCGATGGCTGTGAGCAACATCCAGCAGCAGGCATGGGGGGGATTCCTGACTGGATCTGGGGCTCCCAATTCACCGCACAGAGCCTGGCTGCTTTCTGCTGCACCACACGGGATCACTCACAACCATGTCACAAACAGCCTCTGGTAAAGCCTACGGAATGGAAACATTTGGGTGCAGCTGTGGCTGCCCAGTGACGAACCACTAAATGCCAGAAAGGCTGGCCAAACTTAAAGCCACATTGTGCTATGGGTACGGCCACCCACACAGTGCCCAGCCAAGGTGCTGCACAGGCTACTTGCCAGATGCCAGAGGGCCAGGCCTCCTAGAATCATTGGTCAGAAGGGTCCAATACAATCATCTAGTCCTGGCTTGTCCAATGGGCAGCCCACGGGCCAGAATCTGGCCCGCCAAGGGCTCTTATCCGGCCTGTGGAGCTGCCGCACGTACATGGGAGCTGGCTGGGCTGGGGCTCCTGCCCTGCACAGCTCAGGCACGTTGGGGGAGGTGCTGGGGGGAAAGGGTGCCTTGAGGGAAGAGTTGTGGCTGGGAGCCACAGGTGGAGGTACTGGGAGAAGAAAGGGGGAGCCATGGGCACTCCCTGCTGGGGCGGAGGAGGGATGTGCCAGGGAGTTGGGGGCACGAGGTGCTGGGGAGAGGGGGAGCTGTGGGGCAGGGTAGGCCAGAGTCTGCTCTGTGCTGGGGAGGGGCCGGGCCATGGGGCCTGGTGTCCCTGCATGCTTGGGGAGTTGTGGGGGGGCAGGCGCTGCTCCGTGCCGGGGAAGGGCTCGGGGGCCAGGCGCAGCTCCATGCTGGGAGAGGAAGGGGCTGGGGGGCTGGATGCCCTCAGTGCCAGGGGACGGAGGGGCTCAGGGGCTGGATGCTGCTCCGTGTGGGGGGAGGGGGCTGGATGCTGCTCCGTGTTGGTGATGCTGGTGAGCGTCTGGACGGAGAGCCTGGTGCTCCTCCGTGCTTGGGGGGAAGTAGGGGCTGGGCGACACTCCATGCCAGGGGAAGGGGGAGCTGCAGGGCATGAGGGTCTGGGCCATGTGCCCCACTGCCCCTGCGTGGGGGGCTGGGCGCCTCTCCGTGCCGGTGGAGGGAGGGGCTCAGGGGCTGGGCACGGCTCCATTAGGGGCAGGTCTGGAGAAAGAGCTGATGTTCCTCCATGCCGGGGGCAGAGGGAGGGGCTGGGAAGCCGAGTGCCGCTCTGTGCCAGGAAGGGGGGAGCTGCAGGGTGTGAGGGGAGAGGAATCAGGTGCTGCTAATGCCCCGCACTGTGCACTGCTTGAGGGGGGAGGGGTACAGAGCGACAGGTGAGATGCTGAGGAGAGGGGGGAACTGCATCCCTGTACTGCCACACCATGCTCCTCTGCCAGCTACCCCACCCCTGCCATGCCACACCCCACCACCCCTCCCCTTGCTCCCCACGCTCTCATCTGCCACCGCTGCCCTCTTCTTCCGTGCCACACCACACAGCCACTCACACGGCCACGCGTGCTCTCACCTCTTGTGCCACCACACTCTTTACATTTTATTAATATAATTAATTTCTATGCCTTATCTGTCCAAAACTTACTCAATGGCCCCCCAAGCGAGAAAAGGAAGGTTACCCACCTTGTGCAGTAACTGGAGTTCTTCAAGATGACTGTCCCCATGGATGCTCCACCTAAGGATATTGGTGCGTCCTCGCGGCTCGTCTCGGAGACTCTCAAGCTGTGCTCGTGGGGGTCGCACGAAATGCTGACAGCCTGTCTTGCACTGCCGTTGGTGCCCTGTCAGCAAGCACGTGACCCCTGTCCCCCTCAGTCATCTCTCAACTCCGGAATGAAAAGTGTAAGCACTCCGAAGGAGAGAGGGGAGGAGGGTGGGTGGTGGAGCATCCATGGAGACAGTCATCTCGAAGAACTCCAGTTACCGCGCAAGATGGGTAACCTTCCTTTCTACTTTGAGACCCGTCTCTGTGGATGCTCCACCTAAGGATGATTACCAAGCCATGCCCTCACAGTGGAGGAGGGTCTTTGGAGTGATGGTTTCGAACTGAAGAGAGGACTGACAAGCCTACGACTGCATCAAATTTAGAGGCTTGATCGATATCATAATGTTTGGTAAAGGTGTGCGTGGACGACCACTTGGCCACTCTACAAATATGTATGATAGGTACGTTGTGGAGAAAAGAAGTTGATGTGGCAACTGCTCTAGTTGAGCGTGCTTGTATGTGATCTGGTGGATGCAGTTGAGCAATTCTATAACAAATGTAGATGCAGTTTGAGATCCATTTAGAAAGCCTCTGTTTCGAAATTGGCTTGCCCTTGTTTTTATTTGTTGTAGATATGAAAAGTCTATTTGAACTTCTGAATGTCTTTGTTCTTTGCAGGTAGAAGGCGAGAGCTCTGCGGACGTCCAGCGTGTGAAGGAGGGCCTCCTGTGGGCTTGCGTGAGGTTTCGGCATAAAGACAGGTAAGTGTATGGTTTGATTTAGGTGGAACGCAGAAGAAATTTTGGGGATAAAGCTAGGATGTGGTTTTAGGGATATTTTATCTTTATGGAAGATTGTGTATGGAGGTGTTGCCATTAGCACTGCCAGCTCACTAACTCTTTGAGCAGAAGTGATCGCGATGAGGAAGGTGACCTTCACTTAAAGATTAGAAAGCGAGCAAGTTGCGAGAGGTTTGAAGGGTGGTTTCATTAGTGACTTAAGGACTATATTAAGATCCCAGTCCGGAGTGGGCGCCTTAATTTCTGGGTAGAGGTTTTGCATACCCTTTAGGAATCTTTTAATTACTGGGTGTGAGAAGGGAGACTCGGAGCCAGGATATTGGTTTAATGCTGTGATAGCTGCTAAGTGTACTTAGATGGCACTTATGGAAAACTTTGTTGATTTCAGGTAAGTGAGGTATTGCAAGACATCAGGGACTGTTGCTGATAGTGAATGAACATGGTTTTGGAGGCACCAGCGATGGAATCTTTTCCACTTCTGAAGGTAAGTTTTGCGCGTGGAAGGTTTCCGACTATTTAATAGGAAGTGTTGGACAGCTTCAGAGCATTGGAGCTCTTCTTTGTGGAACCAGTTAGGAACCACGCCGTCAGGTGGAGTCTGTTGGAGTCAGGGTGAAGTGTGTTCCCGTTGTTCTGTGATAGGAGATTGTATAATGGAGGTAGACTGATTGGTGGCTTCAGTGACATCTGTGTTAGATTGATAAACCAGGGTTGTCGGGGCCATGCTGGGGTTATCATTATGACTGTAGCTCCCTCCATTTTGAGTTTCTGAAGAGTTTTGGGAATCAAGGGTATGGGAGGAAAAGCATATAGCAGGTTCTTTGACCATGGGACGATGAAGGCGTCTCCCAGAGATCCAAGGCCTAACCCCGCCCTTGAACAGTATTTTGGGCATTTGCAGTTCTTTGAGGTCGCGAATAGGCCTACTGATGGAAAACCCCATTCGCGAAAGATTGTTTGAAGTATCTCTGGATGTAGTTCCCATTCGTGGGCTTGTGGGAAGGAATGGCTGAGAAAGTTCGCTAAAGTGTTTTGTGTTCCCGGTAGGTATGAGGCAGATATTATGGTGTTGTTGTTTATGCACCATAACCATAGTTTGGTCGATTCTAAACAGAGGGGTTTTGAACGAACTCCCCCTTGCCTGTTTATATAATGCATACAAGTCATGTTGTCGGTCATGACCTTGACATGTTGATCTATAAGAAGTGTTTGGAAATGCTGACAGGCATATCTTACTGCTCTCAATTCTAAGATATTTATGTGTAATGAAGCTCCTTGCCTGAGCCACCTGCCCTGTACTGTATGACTTTGTACGTGTGCACCCCAACCCGACAGGGAAGCATCTGTGGTCATTATTATTGTTGGAGGTTGTTGAAGAAACGGGATTCCGCTCCCTATGTTTGTTGGATTTGTCCACCACGATATGGAACGTTTTATGTTCATAGGGATTGAAATTGTTCTATTTATGGAGTGAAGGATTGGTTTGTAGACTGTGGCAAACCATAGCTGTATGGGGCGCATGTGTAATCTTGCATTTCTTACTACTGCTGTAGTGGCGGCCATGTGTTCGAGCAACTGAAGGCAAATTCTGGTCGTAGTCATAGTAGTATGAATAAGCATGTCTGCAAAGTGTGTTATTGTACATATTCTTTCGTCTGGCAGGAAAGCATGCCCTTGTGTGGAGTCTAACCTTCCTCCTATGAACTGTATGTTCTGTGTAGGTGTTAGTGTTGATTTCTTTGTGTTTATTATGAATCCGAGTCTTTGGAAGAGGGAGATCGAAAGGTTGAGGTCTTGGGTGGTTCACTTATGCATGAACTTGACCTCATTAAGCAGTCACCCAAATAGGGGAAAATGGCTACTTTGTTCTTTCGTAGATGTGCCGCTACCACTGCCATTATTTTCGAGAACGTTCGTGGTGCTGTGGAGAGACCGAAAGGGAGAATGGCATATTGATAATGTACATTTTTAACTATGAATCTTAAGTATTTTCTACGAGCTAGGTGTATGGGGATGTAGAAATAGGCAACCTGTAAGTCGAGGGCCGTAAACCAATCATCAAATTCAAGAGCCGGTATGATTGTAGAGAGGGTGATCATCTTAAATTTCTGGTATTTTATGTATGTATTTAAACATCTCAGATCCAGGATAGGTTTCCAGCCTCCTGATTTTTTCTCAGTTATAAAATAAGGGGAATAAAAGCCCCTCCCCTAGAAAGTTTCTGGAACTTGTTCTATTGCACCCACTTGAAGGAGGTGGTGAGCTTCCTGTTCCAGAAGTTGTTCGTGAGGTGTGTCCCTGAAAAGGGACGGGGCAGGGTAGTGGGATGGGGGTTTGGATATAAATGGGATTGTGTATCCATTGGCAATGGTTTGTAAAGCCCTTTTATCTGAGGTGATAGAAGCCCAGAAGTGATATTGGTTGGAAAGTCGATCAGTGAAAGTAAGTTGTGAGGTCGGCTCTGTAAGGATAATGCTGGAATTCAGGCCCTCGACATTATCCTCAAAAGTGAGGTTTCGTAGAAGGGGTTTAGTTGTTAGTAGACTGCGTGGATGATTGTCTATGTCGGTTTGTGCGTTGGCAGTTAAAGGGTTGCTGGGTTTGTCTGCAGAACTGTGGTCTGGTCTGTGGATAAAATTGATACCTGTTGTTGTAAGGTTGGTAGCAGTATGGTTTACTTTGACGAGGCATTGGAGGGTAGATGCTGAAGGATCGTAGGGTAGCTCTTGAATCTTTGGATCCGTGCATCAGTTCGTCAGTTGTGTCCGCAAATAACTTTTTCTTTTCAAACGGCAGGTCCTCTATGGCCATTTGAAGCTGTTTCGGCAAGTCTGCAGAGTGTAGCCAAGAGCACCTGCGCATTACCACCCCTGTGGCGACTGTTCTAGGGGCCATATCCGCTGCATCGAGGGCAGCCTGGAGGAATATCTTCGATATCAGCTGGCCCTCTTTAATTATTGAGTGAAAATGTTGTCTACTTTCTTCGGGTATATAATCAATAAAATCTACTAATTTAAGATAATTATCATGGTAATAATTTGCAAGTAATGCTGAGTAATTGGCTACTCTCAGCTGGAGGGTGGCAGATGCATATACTTTTTTCCCAGCAGATCCATCTTCTTATCTTCTTTTTCTTGGGGTGTATTCTTATTAAAATGTTGTTTATGCCGGTTATTTGCGGCTTCTACAACCAAGGAGTTTGGCTGTGGGTGGTTAAAAAGGTATTCTGATTCCTTGTTCAGGACAAATTATTTTCTGTCAGTCTTTCTGGAAGTGGAAGGGATCGATGCTGGAGTCTGCCAGATAACGTTGGCTGGGTCAAGGATTGCGTCGTTCATCGGTATTGCTACCCTTGCAGATGGTTTTGATTGTAAGATTCTCAGGAGCCTATGTTGTGAGGCTGAGTCTTCCTGCACCGGAATTTTTAGGGCATCTACTACTCAGCGGAAAAGATCCTGAAATTGTCTAGAGTCGTCTCCAACGGGGGGCGATGATGTAATAATGTCTCCTGCCTGAGTCTGGTTGCGAGATGGTGTGTGTGTTTGTGTGTCCTCCATCTCCATCTCTTCTTCAGAGTCCTCATTCGTATGTGCAGGTTGGATGACATGTGAACTGTGGTGCCGAGAAGTGGAAGGTCTGGATGAATGTTGGGACCAGACATCCCACAGTGCCCGATGGTATTGTTTTTGAGGTGGTGGTGCCCTATACTATGGAGGGGGGTACCAATGATAGGGAGGCCTGGGAGGTAGATGTTGATAGCCGAGATCTCTGTGATAAGGTGGCATCGTGTGTGAATCTCTGCCTGGATGGCTGTTTTGTGCGATTTCTTCCTCTGAATCCGATGAGGGGTTATATGGTCTTGTTAACCCCATGCTTTCATGTCTGTGGGAAGTGGTAGTTGTGTCCCGGTGCTTTCTCTTCTGAGAATGCTTTCTGGGGACATCTTCACCCTGCAAAGGCACCAGTGCTGAATGGGCTGTGGTATCGTCGGTGCTGCTGTAAGAATTGGTGCCGACAGGTTCGGAGACAGCGCGGCTTGCCCTGGAGCCGGAATGTCCCTTTGAGTCAGCAGTGCTGTCAGAGCCACAACCGTCATCTCACCCGGTGCCGGGGCTTTGGTGGCTAGGCTCGGTGCCATAGACATTATGTCGTTTGTCTTCTTGAGGGCTGAAGAACCCTGGTCGGTTGAATGCTTTGAGCTCGATTTCGGGTCCGAATTTAGGGAAGCGGACCTTTTTTGAGCTTTAAGTTGCTGGGTAGCTGAGGAACCAGGAGCCTCGTAGCTACCAGATTTTGTGGCTGACAAAGATGACCTAGTTCCGCTAGAGTGAGAGGCTGGAGGAGTGAGGTGCCTGCCAGTATTATGTTTGTACTTGGCAGGGGTTAGGGTCCCTGGGTCGGAAGCTGGGTGCAGGGACCGCTCCATTAACATCAGCTTTATTCGAAGGTCCCTGTCCTTCTGTGCCCTAGCACTCAAGCCTTGGCAGTGGGGGCACTTTTGGGATATGTGCCCCTCACCCAGGCATTTAATACATGAAGAATGGTCGTCGGACGTGGGGATTGCGTCCTGGCAAGAGTCACAACACTTGAAGCCGGGGAAGCCCGGCATTGCTGCAGTTTCGCCGGGCTCCCTCAGGCTGTTTGCTTTTTTTCTTCTTTTCCCTTTCTATTTTTTTTTTTTAAATGGGGAAAAATAATATGGAAGAGTGTTGAAAAGTAATAAGGAACAGAAAGTATTAAAAGGAGATTTTATAAGGATGAGGAAAAAAGCAGGAGAACGAGAGAACTTGGTCCGAGACTGTGGATGGTTGAGAGACGACTGAAGGGGACAGGGGTCGCGCGCTCGCTGACAGGGCACCAACGGCAGCGCAAGACAGGCTGTCAGCGTTCCGCGCGACCCCCATGAGCACAGCTTGAGAGTCTCCAAGACGAGCCGCGAGGACATGCCAATACCATTAGGTGGAGTATACACGGGGACAGGTCTCGAAGTAGAAATAATTGCAACGTGGCCCCTCACCGAAAAAGGTTGGACATCCCCGATCTGGTCTGACCTCTGCACAATGCAGGCCACAAAACCTCACCCACCCTCTCCTGTAATAAACCTCTAACCTCTGACTGAGTTATTAATGTCCTCAAATCATGGGTTAAAGACTTTAAAAGACAGAGAATCCACCAGCAAAAGAGTTGTGCCCCATGTTATGGGGAAGGCAAAAAAACCCAGAGCCCTAGCCAATCTGCCCTGGGGGTAAATTCCTTCCCAACCCCAAATATGGCAATCAGTTAAACCCTGAGCATGTGGGCAATAATCACCAGCCAGTCACCCAAGAAAGAATCCTCTGTAATAACTCAAAACCCACCCCATCTAACATCCCATATCAAGCCAGGGGCATCTCCACCACCAGTAGTCAAAGTTTGGTCAATTGCCAAACTAGGCTGTCTCATCATACCGTCCCCTCCGTACATTTATCAAGCTCAATTTTCTCTATTCCTATTACTCCAGTTTACAAGGTCATCCAGATCTTCCTGTATGATATCCTGATCCTTCTCTGTATTGACAATACCTCACTACTTTGTGTCATCTGCAAACTTTATTAGCACATTCCCACTTTTTGTGCCAAGGTCAATAATCAAAAGGTTAAATAAGATCAGTTCCAAGACCGATCTCTGAGGAACTCCACTTGTAACCTCCCTCCAGCCCCACAGTTCACCTTTCAGTATGACCCGTTGTAGTCTCCCCTTTAACCAATTCCTTATCCACCTTTCTATTTTCATACTAATCCCCATCTTTTCCAATGTAACTAATAATTGCCTATCTGGAACTGTATCAAATGCCTTACTGAAATCTAGGTAAATTAGATCTACTGCATTCCCGTTGTCCAAAAAATCTGTTATCTTCTCAAAAAAGGAGATCAGGTTGCTCTGGCACGAACTCCCTTTTGTAAAGCCACGCTGTATTTTATCCCAGTTACTGTTAGCCTCCATATTCTTAACTACTTTCTCTTTCAAAGTTTTTTTCCAAGACCTTGTATACTATCGAGGTCAAACGAAGAGGCCTGTTGTTACCTGGATCATATTTTTCCCCTTTCTTGAAAAAAGGAACTATGTTAGCAGTTCTCCAATCATGCAATACAATCCCTGAGTTTACAGATTCATTCCTTGCTAATAGGACTGCAATTTCATGTTCCAGTTCCTTTAATATTTTTGGATGTATTTTCTCCGGACCCCCTGATTTAGTCCCATTAACAGTTTGAGTTTGGCTTCTACCTCAGATGCGATAATTTCTGCCTCTATATGCTCATTCCCATTAGCCACCCTACCACTATTCTTGAGCTAATCATTAGCCTCATTAAAAATGGAGGCCAAGTATTTCTTTAGATATTCAGCTATGTCTAGATTATCTTTAACCTCCACCACACCCTCAGTATTTAGCCGTCCCACTTCTTTCTTCGCTCTCTATTTATATGGCTACAGAACCTTTTCCTATTGGTTTCAATTCCTTTTGCAAGGTCTTCTTGGTTTTGGTCTTTCTCACTTTATCTCTACATGTTCTAACCTCCAAGAAGTAGCTTTCTTTGCTGATCCCTCCCATTTTCCACTCCTTGTAGGATTTCTGCTTTTTCTTAATCACCTGTCTGACATGCTTACTCATCCAACTTAGTCTACAACTCTTGCCTATGAATTCTTTCCCCTTCCTCGGAATGCAGGCTTCAGATAGTTCCTGCAACTTTGACTTGAAATGATTCCAAGCCTCCTCCACCTTTAGATTCAAGAGTTCTTCAGTCCAGTCCACTTCCCCAGCTAATTCCCTTAATTTTTGAAAGTTTAGCTTTCCATTTAGTTTGAACTGAATTAGCTCGTGGTCACTCAAACCAAGGTTGTCCCTTACAACCAATTCTTCTATGAGGTTCTCGCTACTCACCAGTACTAAATCTAAGATGGCACCCCCTCCTCAATAACTGTTTGGTGAAGGAATTCATCAGCTATCACATCCAAGAAAATCTGAGTCCCTATTATTACTACTAGCACATGTCCTCCAGTCTCTATTTGGAAATTTAAAATCTCCTATAATCACACAGTTCCCAGTAGTATTCATTGAAGGCCTTAAAGAGGTCTCTATCCATGTCCAAATCAGATCCCGGTGGTCTGTAGCACACCCCAAAAGCATTACCCCACTCTGCCATGGCCTCCAGGGCTCTGGAGCAAGTCAGCCCTGTGGCTCCCTGGCCCCTGCACAGTGGTTCCTGGTTGCCCAGCTGTGGCTCTCAGTGTGGCTCTCGTTTACCTTTCTAGCCCTGGCACTAACGCCGGGCACGAGAGTGGCTGATAGAAGAACAATAACTGGTGGAAGAGGGAGTGAAGTACCTGAGTGATTCTGCAGGGCCTGATTTTGGCCGTCCTTCGTCGGAGTGATCAGATCCCAGATAAAACTCTTAATCTTCTCATCTCCCTTGTAGTGTTTGACGCAATAGACCAGGAGAGCCCGGCAAATCATCTCCATGTCCTTCTCGTTCAGGTGCCACTTGAACCGCCCGTGGGTCAGGATATCCTTCCAGCGCCCCCAGCTGGAGGAGCAGAAACACACACCACAAACACTACAAGAGAGCACACTTCTCCAGTGGGGAGCTCACAGCACTGCACTGGGCAGTTATGGACCAAGTCCGGCCAGTGTGGTGAAGTCGGGAAGTAGTACATCACTCAGTGGGTCAGTGGCAAAGGCAGGAATTGTACCCAGCGGGCCTGACTTCCGGGCCCAAACTCTAGCCACAAACCACACTTCCTCCCAGAGCTGTGGGGTTTGTGACACAGCACCCAGCAGTCCCCTCTGCTGGTGCAGAGTCGGGATATCCCTGCCAGGTTTGTAGCCCTGCACCACCTGCAACAGGGACAGACAGACAATAGCAAACATGTGACCCAAAACCGCCCAGAGCCACAGCTGTCCTGGGGAAGAGCCCAGCCCCACAAGGCATGCATAGCCAGCTAAGACCCACCCAAATATGAGCAGGTTCTTCTCCACGCGGAAGCACTCAGCCCGTAGGTAGCGCCGTGTCTTCTCATTGAGGCGCCGTGAGCGCGTGGGCCGCTCATCAGAGTCACTGTCCAGCTCCGAGAACTCCATCAGCTCATCCTCTTCGAAGGAGTTGTAGTGCTTGGTCTGCTTGCGGACACGGGGCCTGTCAATCACTAAGCTCTCCTACAGAGGGAGACAGCGAGAGGCTAGTTTGCTCAGAATGATCTAGCAGACCTTCCCCTCTGCATGATGCCTCCCTGGGCCACTAGAACAGTGTGCAGGGGGATGTGTCTCTCCTTCATGCTGCCCTCTGGCCATAGGAACTCCTACCACCCAGCCCTCTCCAAGCCCAGCTTCACACCCAGCATCTGGTACCAGACCCAGCTGGCCACTTCACGCCCAACCACTATGGACAGCCACACACACAATTAACTGGGGATGCAAAAAACGAGGCATTACTTACTGTAACTGGATGCCACTGGAGATGTGTGGCTTCATCTGTACTCCACACATGCGTACGCATGTACATCATGTACCCAAGTCCAGAAATTCTTCCAAGCAGTGTCCATTGGCCCACACACGTACCAGAGATTTCCTTGTGTTCCCAGCAGAGGGTTAAGAGAGACAGTACAAGCTGACACCTCTCCATTTCCTCATCTTACCACAAATCCAACAGAATCTGAAGCAGAGGGGGTGGCAGGTGGGTAGTGAAATACAGGTAGAGACCCCACATCTTGAAGAACCTCCAGTTACAGTAAGTAACCTCCATTTCTTCTTGGAGTGCAGGTCCCTATATGTGTATTCCACAGGTGGGTGACTGGCTAGCAGTGCCCAGGCCAGAAGTGGGTGCAAAGCAGCACTGCAGACCCCACTGCTGCATGAGCAGCTGAGGAATGAACTAAAGCATAGTGTGCCATGACCATGTGGGTAGAACTCCAGGTGGTCACTTTGCAATCACATAGGGATGATGTGGAGATAGCCTGTGCTCTCGTGGAACAAGCTGTGACCCCCACAGGAAGGGGAATCTTTGCTCTCTGGTGGCAATCTAGGGTGCATTTTGAATCCCAATCAGAAACCTGAGAGGATATGGTTTACCCATTCGATTTGCCTGCAATGGCAATAAAGAGCCTCAGCGATGACCTAATTGGTTTCATTCTTTACAGGGAAAGCACCAGGGCATGCCGAACACAAAGGCAGTGAAGTATCTTGTCTTCAACGGACGCCTGCTGCGACACTCTTTAATTCTACACAAGTGATAGACCTGGAATGATAGTGCTGAAAATGTGGCACACGCAACTCAGGCTCATTGCTTTAAAGAACCTGAAGTGACCCTTACATCTGATCTTAAGATCATGGACGAGTACTTCCAAAAGTACTGGCTGAGACCAAATCTAAGCAAACTGGTCATCGCTACTTGTCACCTTGATAACAGAATTACACAAAACAGTCTGTTGAATTTTGTATTGAAATTGTGCATTAAGACCCAAAGCCAACAAATTTTGGTATCATTCTTGACTGCACCCTGACCTTGCATGACCACCTCAAGAAAACAGCTTCCAAAGTGAAGACTTGCATCAATTTATGAATAAAGTTAGCAGGAACAAGCTGGGGATCAACTGCCCTAGTGCTACAAATCTTGGCCTCAGATGCAGAATTCTGTACATTAGGATGGCTGTCATACCCAACTTGTGGATAGGCAGTTTACTTAGACCATGCGATTCATCATGAGAACTTTAAAATCAACACCTCTGCCATGGCTTTCTGTACTGGCAAACTTCAAAACTCCAGCTATCCGTCGAGATATAGCCACAGCATGAGAACTTAACATGCCAAAGACAACACAGAATTTCCCATCTATCAGGTCAGGGATAAGATATCTCAAAAACACCTGAAATTGCAAAAATCACTTTGGACCACACTTGATCACGTCATGTCTCTGGATCTGGCTTGGGACTAGCAAAATGTCTGAACCTCATCTTTCATTTCAAACAAGTACATCAAGCAAAGAGATGTCCTCCCAGTTTTGACCTGCCACAGAGACTTTGGACCACACTGAACCACATCTGAACAAACTATGGAAAGTCGGACTACTCAACGTACAAGCAGAAAATCAAAGACTCACCTTCGTTTGACTGCAGTAAGAACATCAAACACATCATAACACAGTTCCCCAAATATGGATTCAAAGGTGAATTGGATAATAGCTACAACATAACAGAAAGCCTTGAAATGGCTTATGGACCTATAATTGCATCTACAGAATACTGCTCTGCAGATACTTTACATGCAAGATTGAGAATGAGAGAGAGAGAGTTTCCAGGCACAGGGGACAAGATCTTGCTTTGCCCTGTTTGTATCACAGTGGTGACATTGTCTGACATCACCTGTATAAGAAAGGAACAAATGACCAGAAGGAAAGCCTTGCATGCAAACCAGACCACCCTCAGTTTTAGTAGGTTTATATGTAGCCTGGCCTCTTGTGGGATCCAGGTTCCCCAAACAGTGTGGTTGTTCAAGTAAGCACAATGGTGGCGCTGGAGCTAGGTAGATTGCGACACCCACCATGATCTTTTCTGGGTTTGACCACCACATGAGGGGTGCAATAACTCTAATGGGAATGGTCACCCTAGAGTAGATATGGTCCTTGTTTGGTTGACAAATTGAGTGGATCCAAGCTTGTAGACATTGCAAGTGAAGACTGGCAAACAGTGTCACAAAGGGGTAGCCATGTTAGTCTAGTTCAGCAAAACAAACAAGGAGTCCTGGGGTACTTTTAAAGACTAACACATTTATTTATCATAGGAGCTTTCATGGGAGAAAGTGGCAAAGTAGGATTTTCTCCCACGAAAGCTCATGTGAAAGTGGTGTTACAGTGAAAGGCACCAGCACACCGAAGTTCTTGGTTTCCAGGTAATGCATGATAGCATTTTGCTGATGATGTGAAGCCTGTCTGTGGGGAGAAACACTCTCACAGAAACCAAATCCAGTGCTGCTCCTATAAAGTCTATTGTCCCTGCGGGTAACAAAATGGACTCTTTTTTATTTATGCAAACCCTTAGAGCTACCAGACACAATGAGAAACTCTGTTGTTGACCTGACTTCCTGACATGACTTGTCTACCAAGAGCCAGTCATCCAGGTATGGGAAAACTGTTTAGTCCTGTCATCTCATCAGATCTGCTACCACCAATAAAATATTTGTAAAAACACTGGGTGCCATAGCTAGCCCAAAGAGGACTTGGAACTGTAACTGTTCCTGGCCTACCCTAAAATGCAGGACTTTCCTGTGTGAGGGCTGAATAACCAAGTGGAAATACATGTCCTTCATGTTGAGTTGTGAACCAACTTCCTGAAGGGAGGACATTATCAATGCTAGTGGAATCATCGGGAATTTCAGCTTTTGAATAAAGTTGAGTCGCCAAAGGTTGAGAATGTGTCTCCATCATGTCTTTCTTGACAATCAGGAAATATACGGAGCAGAAACCCCTTCCTTGATACTAAGGTGGGACATGTTCTAAGGCCCCTCAGTGTAAGAGTGATTCCTCTTCCCGTGGAAGAACCACCTCATGAGAGTGGTCCTGAAGGGGGACTGGAAGAGGGTTTGTGAGGAGGGAAAGAGGGAAACTATGTAGCATCCCTGAAGGATAATCTAAAAAACCCAGCTATCTGTCATAATCATCCCCCAGTCAGGGCCATCCCTTGGGGGGGAGCGGAGGCCAGGGCCAATGGCCTAGGTGGGGCCCTCGCCCCCCCCATGCTGGAAGGGAGCGTGGCAGCTGGACCGGACCGCTCTGCCCCCCCCCCCCCAGGGACCCCAGCTGCCCCCCAGGGAATGGGAGCTGGCCCTGGCCGGGAACGGGAGCTGGCCCTGGCCGGGAACACGAAGTCGCCCGCTGACTAGGAGCCAGCCCCGGCCCTGGCTGGGAACCAGAAGCACCCGCTGATAGGGAACTGGAGCCAGGCCCAGCCCTGAGGCCACCCACCGGCAGCAGGGAGCTGGCCTCAGCTGAGGCTGTGAGCTGGCCCTGGCCGAGGCTACGCCACGGGCAGGGGCTGGGCCAGCCCCACCCCAGCCGCAGCCAGGACCAGCCAACACGTGCATGAGAGGCCTGCCAGGGCTGGGCCCCACCCACCTGCCTCGCCCCTGGGCCTGCCTGCTCCACCCTGGGGGCAGGGAGGGCTGGCCCAGAGGTCAGGTGAAGTGTTCTGGCCCCATCCTGCTCCCTTCAGCTCAGCGGGGAGCAGGTCAAAGCATGGCCGTGGGGGAGACGGGGGACAACAGCTGGGAGCAGGATAGCGTGGGGCCCACGTAACTGCAGGGCTTGGGGCAATCACCTCGTCCCCGCCCCCGTTGTCTGTGAAGAGTGAGAGATGAGCCCCAAAAATGACAGGGGAAGAGTGGGTGGCATCAAAGGTGGTATGCAGCTCTTGACCAATATTTCCAAAGTGGTCCTTAGCTGGTCGTTGGGAACAAGTAGATGCTGTGGAAATAGGGTAGGCTGAGAAACAAGGCCTCTGAACTCTTAGAGGTTCTTACAGAGGGTCAGGCAGGTGTTGTCATAAGATGCATGAGGGGGGCATGGTCTTGGTCTAAAAGGCGGTCTATGGTGTTTCCTCCTCGGGGCTGGAGTGTAAATTCCTAGGGAACAGAGAGTGAATCTTGAGTCCTTTAACGAATGCAGGGACCCATCTAGTCTCTCATGAAAGAGATTTGACTCATCAAAGGGGAGGTGCTGAATGACCAGCCTAGGAAACCTTGACGATTGCAGTCAAGATCACTTCATAGATGCTAAGGTCAGAAAGGACCAGTATGATCATCTAGTCTGACCTCCTGCACCATGCAGGCCTCAAAACCTCACCCACCACTCCTGCAATAAACCTCTAACCTATGACTGAGTTATTAAAGTTATTATTAAGTTAATATTATTATTAAAGTCCTCAAATCATGATTGAAAGACTAAGATACAGAGAATCCACCAGCAAGTGAGCTGTTCCCAAACCTACAGAGAAAGGCGAAAAAACCAGAGAGCCCTAGCCAATCTGCCCTGGGGGAAAATTCCTTCCCAACTCCAAATATGGCGATCAGTTAAACCCTGAGCACGTGGGCAAGTCTCAACAGCCAGTTACCCAAGAAACAATTCTCTGTAATAACTCAGAATCCACCATCTACCCTCCCTTCTTAGGCCACTGGTATATCCACCACCAGTAGTCAAAGGTCAGTCAATTACCAAACTAGGCTGTTCCATCATACCATCCCCTCCATAAATGCATCAAGCTCAGTTTTGAAGACTCTTATGTTTTTGCCCCCACAGCTTCCCTTGGAAGGCTATTCCAGAACTTTACCTCTTCATGATATGTCAATGGCCATACTTCTGGAAGCTGAGATCTGGAGGCCATTGGAAATTCTTTGCAGTAGTTCCGGGTACTGCCTACTGTCACCTAGAGGAAAAAGTGAATACTTCATCCAGCAATGATGAAGAGACATCCATTGAAATTGTCAGTACCTGCAGATGTTGGTCAACTTCCTCCTCCTCATACACTTATGGATCCAGTTGGTGGGAGGGAGAAGTGCAGTATGGTTCCTGAGAAGGGCCCAGATGCCTACCATATGGCTCCCAGACCACAATATGGCAAGGAGGAGGGGACTGATTGGTTATGGGGACCCCAAGGAAATTAGGTCCCTGGTGAGGCCATACTTTGAGGAGTAGTGAGTGTGACTCCTAGACTGTCTGTCAGGGCTCAACAGTCTCCATGGAGATACTGGAAGAGCTAGCATCTCCAACACATCCAAGTCTGAAAACTGCTCCAATAGTAGAGGTCAGGCCATCAGTACTAGAGCATTACAGCTAGAGGGTACAGATGAGTGTTCCTGGGACACTTTCATAGAGACCTCCTCTGTTGTAATAATATCCCTCAAAAAGGCTGCACTGGAGAGGAGAGGCTGTGGATAATTGAGGATAACATCCTCCAGTGTTAAGTCTCCATATGCCCTGGTGTCTGAGGGGTTCCAGAGGTCAAGTCCAAAGGATCCAGTATGTCCATGGCAGCAAAGCACTTCCTGGATGAATGAGAAGACGCAGAAGATGGATCCAGACCAGCACTCATAGATAGACCCAGTAAATGTTGGATGACAGTGGATGACAGAATCGGCAGATCTTTCTTGTTCCACATTTTGCCCTCCAAACTCGGGGTTTTAACTGAGCTGATTCTTTAAGTTCTGTGTGAGAAGTCTCCCCCACCTGGATAGGAGCATGTTTCTTGTGGAATGTCCTCGATGAGGATCTGTCCTTACATCTATAAGTGCCTTCTACTCTTACATGAAGCCCTCAAAGAAGTCTTTGGGCTTAGGCACTAGAGGCTCCATTCCTAGGCACGTGCTTGGAAAGGCACTGCTCAGAAGAAATTGAGGCCAACGTATGGGGGGGTGGGGAGGAGGGGTGTCCCGGGCCTGGCTCAAAGAGGGGCCTCATAACCTTCTCCATCAGGTGCATCTTCAGGTGAAGTTCACAAATCTCTCAGATTTTGGGTAGGAAGGATAGACAGATACAGCACTTGCAGAGATATGTGGCTCACCTGAATAGTAGAGGCAATGCTGATGTTCATTGCTGATGGAGACGTGGAAACTCTTGAAACCCAGGGTTCCGGGCACAGTCCCAGACCAGGAAAGGATTCCCTAACTGGGGAAAACACACCAACTAACTATACTATGAACTTTAACTAACTGGTAAGCTAAAAAAATAATGGTTTACAAATGTCTAAACAGACATTACAAGAGCTACAGGAGGAAGACACAGAATTCCAACTGAAGTCAGGTGCCAGTAAGAAGGAATTGGAGAGGTATCAGTCTACACTGTCTCTTATACCCTCAGTCAGAAGCACATGGCCACCTACAGAGCACGTGCAGGCCAACAGATGCTCTTGGAAGAATTTCTGGGCTCAGATGCATGTAATAAACATAGGGACCAGCAGTCAATGAAGAATGAATGTGTATATATGTGGCAGGGGTGGGGAATGGCAATCATTTCCAAGCACAAAATTGTGCCCGAGATACCTGTGAGACACTGTGTCCCAAAACAAGCTCCCTAGAACCCCATATTCCCCACTGCCATATAATTACGAATATGTTTTATACAAAATACACCTTGTGAGGTATCATTTTAAATTGTCTGTTGAACATTAATATTCTGTTGGATTGTATGTGCTATCGTACCCGAAGTTATGAAGTTTTGCTATTTTGCTATGTATATGCTACTGAAGGAAGTTGAGAGGTAGGAAACACCCATAACCGGCGTTGCAGGTATAACAATGAAGTTGCCAGAAGTGCTGATGGCCCATTAAGGGGAAGCCACTCTCTCAAGAGCCATCCCAAAAGTCTTCACAGAGGAAGCATGTGCTCAATGCAGATTGCTTGACCAATGGGGTTACTGCACCCCCATCACATGCTTAGATCTTTCTCAAACTGGAAGCCATAAAAGATGGGGAGTAACCTCATCACTTGTCTTCACTTCCACCCAGCTCAACACTGGAAGGAATGTTTGGAACACAAAAGGACTTTGAAGACGGAGAGAATCCCAGGCTGCATTAAGAATCTGTAGCCTTCTTGTATCATCTGTCAGGGTGAGATATTGCTAGATTTAAATCCTGTACTATTTGTAGACTTTAGACCAGGTGTGGGCAATCATATTCACAGGTGGGCTGGCACTGCAGTGGAGAGCTGGCTCCGGGGCTGGGAGGTGGAAGTGCAGAGCTGGCAGAGGGGTGGCGAGGTGGCAGAGAACTGGCTAGGGGGCAGCAGAGATCTGGCTCCAGGGCTGGTGGAGAGCTGGCTGAGAAGGATGGCGGAGAGCCAACCCCAGGGTGAGGGGGGTGGAAGAGACAGCTAGTCATGGAGCTCCAATTGTTATTGTGTTGGGTGATTACAGTGTCCAGAGGGGTCTGCTGTTCATAACCAACAAGTCATTGCTGGGCGCCAGCCAACCAGGCTGGAAGGTTAAGGGGGTACAACGTTCCCACAGGTTTCACCCCAGGTGGAACCCATCACAATAAAACAGGCTGAAAATTAGGCCCAACATCTATAAAACTAGTTACGCTTCGTTGCTGACTCATCTCTACATCTCAATCCCTGCCACTCTCAGGCACCACAAATGGTGGGACAAATGCTGTCCTTCAGGGTGGCATAATTTACTTGTAGAGGGGGTAGAGAATGTGGCAAGGGAATCATTGGATGGGAGGGTGCATGAAGGTATAGGATACAACAGCACATGTGCACCCGACACCAGCTGGAGTTGCACTATAGCCCCTAAATGTTGCTGGTGCTGCTAAAGCCAATCTCTCCCCAGTAACACAAAGTCAGAGTCAAGTGCGTGCACACACCCACAGAGTCAGTCAGACACAGACACACGTACACACAGAGTCACACACACAGTCTGACACATATACCTCCTTTCCTGTTAAAATCTGAAGAGCTGCTATGAAATGTTGCCCATTAAGCCTCCCCTTTGCTACCGTCCAAGCCCATCAGTTAACTGGAATTTCGGAAGCCAGAACCCTCAGGAGGCGCTGAAGCTGGCTGCACTTAAGTCTGCACTTGCCAAAGGAAGCGAGAGACCTAGCTGTCAGCTGAGCATGCAGACCCGGAAGGAAATGGACTGAGAGCAGAATCAGAGGACCACAGTCCATCTGTTCACTCTTTTTCCAAGCAGGCAAATTCCTAATTCTTTGTTTTTAATGTTCCCTGCCAATGTTCCCTCTAAGGTTTGGCCGCTTGTGTGCAAAATTTTCAAGCCGTGTGCAAAACTTTTTCTGAATAAAATTTTTGTGTAAACTCACACGACAGAAATTATAGGCATTAACTGAAGTTAAAGTGATTGTAAATAGAATTAATTAATTGTGTTTAATTAATTGAATTTGAATTAATTTTGAATTGAAATTTAATTTTTAGAAAGGTTTTTATTTAAAATTAATTTTTTAAAAGCTTTTTAAAAAAGGAAGGAAAAAGAAGGAAGGGAGAGAAAGAAAAAAGAGAGAAGGAAGGAAGAGAAAAAGAAAAAAGAGAAGAGAAAAAGGAAGCAAGCTAAGAAAGAGAGAAGAAGGAAGAAAAAGAAGGAAAGAAGAGAAAAAGAAAGAAAGAAGGAAGAAAAAGAAGGAAGAGAAGGAAGAAAGAGGAAGGAAGGAAGAGGAAGACAAAGAAAAAAGAAGGAAGGAAGAGAAAGAAAGGAAGGAAGCAAAGGCAGAAGGGGAAAGAAGGAGGCAGGAAGGAAGAGGAAAGAAGGAAGACAAAGAAGGAAAGAAAAAGGAAGAAAGAAGGAGAAGGAAGGAAGAGAAAGAGAGAAAGAAAGAAGAAAGAAGGTATGAAAAAGGAAGGCAAAGAAGAGAAAGAAGGTATG
>ML685852.1:4870269-4926840 GCA_007922175.1 Pelusios castaneus | reverse complement strand
AGAGAAAGAAGGTATGAAAAAGGAAGGCAAAGAAGAGAAAGAAGGTAAGAAAAAGGAAGACAAAGAAGGGAAAGAAGGAAAGAAAGAAGCCAAGAAAAGAAAGAAGGAAAAAAAAGAAAGAAAGAAGCCGAGGCCGCTGGCGGCGGGGACCCGACCACGACCCCGGGAGGCCGCCAGCAGGGCAGAGCAGACCCCAGCACCGGAGGCTGATCCTGGCCCCGTGCCAGCAGGCCGAGGCCGTCGGCGGAGTGGAGCCGGCCCCGGGCCGGGTAGTCAAGGTGGCTGGTAGGTGCGAGCCCGGGAGCCCATCCTGGCCGCGGCCACCTCCTGCCCCGGCCATGTGGGGCAGGCGGGCAGACAGGCCTGTGCACATGCCCTGGCCCTGAGCCTGCCCGTTCCGCCCTGGGGGCGGGGAGGGCCAGCCCAGAGGCCGGGCTCAGGCCAGGTCTGCCACAGCAAAGCCGCAGCCCCGGGGGTCCCTCAGTGCTGTGTGGGGGTTGCGGCGGCCGCGCATCCGCGCAGCTTAGAGGGAACATAGTTCCCTGCATGTTCTTATATCATGGGTGGGGCAGGCAGGTGCCACAGAGGAGCTGGGGCTGGGGTGGCTGCTATTGGCTAGGAGATGATCGCAAGGGGTATGCTGTGAATGCTCCTGATACCCTGGTGCTGAAGCAGCAGCTGTAGGCAAAGAGAAAAGGCCAACTAGCAAGTCTGTCTGGAAATATCCTGGCCTCTCAGGAAACCGCAGCTGCCATATTTAGCCAATATCACTGCTGGGCAAAGGGAAGTTTGCATTTGTGGGCAGTATGGCAATAGCCATGGCAGCTGAAGGGATTCCCTGACTGTGCATTTACAGTTTGCATTTCTCTTACTCTGGACAATAGCAACAGGTTAGTCACTTTTACTTTGGTATATAGTCAATTTTATTTCCTGGTTCCCATGTACTCTGATGATGGACTGCAAACACAAACAAAAAGTTCAACAACTCTGCACTCTTTTTTGTAACTCATAGAAACTTCCCCCTCATTTTATGATGTTTCTGTTCACATTAATTTCAATGGAAGTGATTTTCTTAAAAGATACAAAGCCTGATTTTTGGGCCTGACCAGTGCTCCCTCTGAAGCAGTAACCTAGACAATACAAAGCCAGGAGGGGACACTAATATATTCAGGCTCTATTGGACAGCATGGGCATTATCAGAACAGTGTGATTCCTACAACCATGGGCTGGGCTGGCACGGGCAGTGATCAGTTCCTTCCATCCCGACTCATAGCAACATGTCATGCACCCCAACTCTCCAGCATTCCCAAGGCACTTTAACATGAATTGACTCTCTCAACAGCCTTCCCTATGGGAATTATTAGTCACCTTCATTTACACAAACAGATCAGGAGAGGAAGAAGCTGGGCTGCCGCGGTTGCCTCCTACCCCTAGCATGATGTCAGCTTGCCCCCAAGGAATGATCTTTGTGAGGCAAACTGGCACTGCCTTTCAGCAGGCGAACACTCCCAAATGCAGGCTCCCAAGCACAGGGCTCCTCTCAGCACACCATGCTCTGACAGCAACGGCTGCAGCCTAACCGGGTCAGGGAAAGGAAGGAATTTGGGCCAAGCAGATGCTAACCAACAAATTCAAGTACAATTCTCCCATCCTATTTACAAAGCTGCTACAGAAACCAGCAGCCCTTCCCCCATGGACATGTCACACCAAGCCAGGTGACTTTCAGCCTCCAGCAACAGCAGTTCTGGTTTGCAGCAATGTCCCTTGAGCAGAGTGCAGAACCAGCATCTGACACAGCCTCATATTTCCATGGGATTCCCTCCCTTTTAACACGGGACATGGCCCCAGGCTGGCAGGGCCACTGGAGCAAGCAAGCCACACGTGGCAGCATTTTACCATCACCACGATGCCATAGCTGCTCTTTAAATCCCACTGTGCCACCACTGGGCTTCGGAATTGTATAGGGCTGTATGAGGCATGTCAGACCCTGGCACCATGAAAGCTATTCCCCACAGAGCCACCTAGCTGCCATTCAGCTGGATTTCCG
The DNA here is from genome assembly GCA_007922175.1 of Pelusios castaneus. Lineage (NCBI taxonomy): Eukaryota > Metazoa > Chordata > Testudines > Pelomedusidae > Pelusios > Pelusios castaneus. Next base: position 4,924,793 of record ML685852.1, on the reverse strand, counting down.
GTTTAATACATATTCTACATGATAGAAAAAACTGCTGGGGCCCATTGCACGGCCTGGGTTAGTGCAGCCAAGGAGGGATCGGGGCCAGGCGGATGCTTCAGTGACACCTGGTGAATGCTCAGCCCTGCTGGAGAGGCAATGAGAGATCCCTCAGTATGACTGCAGTCAGTGGGGCAGAGAGCTGCTCCACAAGAGGCACTGGCCAGGTACTGTCTTGTACACCCAGCAGCTTGCCCTTGTTATGGTAACCACCTGCCTCCGCCCACCCACTGCTCTGGGCCCAACCCTAGACCCAGGAATGAGTGAAAGAATGGGGCCATGGCAGGAGGGACACACACACGATGCTGTCTGTAGGAGCTGCTGTACATTCAGCTCTCAGCTGGGGCTGAGGGAGCATCCTCTTTACACTGAGACTTAAGTGAATAAAATAAACTGGGTTGCCTGGTGCAGAGCCACTTGACCAGCCCCACTGTGACCTGGCACCACCCCTCCTCCCCACAGACCCAGGGGGCCGAATCAGGCGCACCAAGCCTTCATAAATTGACGGACAGGCTGTAAAAAGGTATGCAGAGTTCCTGCTCTCCATCAGTCTGTAATTAAAAGGAAATGTCTGTAAAAATCCCTCCCTCATTCAGCCAGCAGCAGCTCCCTGCTGTGCTCTGGTCATCAGTATGCCTTTTTTGAGATGAGGCAACTAGAACTGCATGCAGAATTCACGGTGTGGGCCTACCACAGATTTATACAGTGGCTTTAGGACATTTCCTGCCTTGTTATTTATCCCTCCCTAATGGCTCCTAACATCCTGATCACTTCTTTGACAGCCACTACCCATTGCATGTGACTGCCAATGCGACACCCTCCATCACAGAACATTTAGGTTTGGTTGCTCCCAGCACTCACTGCAGCTCCCTGATGTGCCACACAGCAGACAGCTGCTCTGAGCCAAGCTCAGGGCAGGCAATGCCGAGCTCCACAATGCAGGCACGCCTCAGAGAGATGCGATCAGCCCAATTAAACTACAGCTGGAGGAAACAAGAGGGTTGGGGGCCCCACTGCAGCTGGGCTGGCTACAGACTGTCCTATCAAGGGCTGCATTGGGAGATGCTTACAGCTACCGGAGTCCCCCTCTCCCCAGCGGAAGTGTGAAGTGCCACCAGTGCAGCTCCATGTATCCCCCTTTCCCCACGCACCGGAGGGTGGCCAGAGCAGCCTGCTGGGTGAGATGTAAAAATTTGTTAAAAAAGGAAATCTGTTTAAATGTTCTAAAAATAGAATGGTTCAACAGTTAAACATGGAGATGTGCTGCGCTCTGCTTCTCACTGCCAAGCAAGAGCTGCCTAGCTGTGCCACAGAGCCATAGATGGACAGCTCTCGCTGGTAGGGAGCTGAGCTGAGTCCAGCTGTGGCTCCCCCCAACTCTGCACTTGTGGGGGAACTCTGTTGGGCTCCATGCCTCTCACGAGTCACAGCTGGCCAGCTGCTCTGGCTCAGGGGGAGCCCAGCAGCTCCCTCCCAACCCCCCAGTTTAAACTTAACTGTGGTTTGCCGGGCAAGAAACTTTCTTATCTTTGTGTTGTTGTGTTGTTTTGCATCTGGCACGTATGCCTATTTGGCTGTGTGCGTGATTCTTTGTATGCGTGTCCCCTCAGGATTAGTCCTGGCTCAGATTTTTAAGCGGGGACTACGTTAGCCCAGCGATTTAGAGCCCGGCTTGGATCTTAAGCAGGAATGGAGTTAGCCTGGTGATCCTAAGCCAAGGTGTTTCTTCGGTTAATGCTTTAGGTTACCTTTGGCTTGGTAAGAACTCAGCTCATTAACCTTAAGCTAGGCATACCCTGTGTGCAAGAAGTAAACTGAGGCAACACTTACTATTGAAGAAGCGAACACGACCATGGTTTTTTGTGGAAATGAAGGTGCCAGGCTAGGCTATATTGCAACGTAGCACAATGGTGAGCAATCTATGTTAACAGATCTGCTGTGCTCTCAATGCAATGGAACAGCTCAACTGATGGCAGGACTTTCCATCACCCCTTGGCTGCACGAACTCTAGGCTCAAAGGCTTCTACTTTTATACCCTGCTTGGACCTATTGGCTTGGCCCTCCTTTGGGGTCTGACTTGACCTTGATTGGTTCACATACCCCCTTTTTTTATGCCACCCATTAATTTGACGGAGTCAAGCCTGAGGGCTACAAGAGGGTACTGGAAGGTAGATATATTAGCCCCAGGCTTAGTAAATCCCCTGTTCCCAGGCTAATTAGGGTAGGGCTGCTCCAGGCCAATTAGAGTACCTGAAACCAGTTGAAGCACCTGAAGCCAGTTGAAGCACCTGAAGCCAGTTACGGTGATTGGCCACAGCAGATAAAAAAGCCTCTGTTGCAGGCAGCAGGGGGAGAGTGTTTGGTGTGGTGGTTGGAGGAGTTGAGGTTGGTGTGGAGTGGTATAGAGCAGAGGGAAGCAGAGCTGGATAAAGCTGACTAGTAGCTGTTGCTGTTAGCACCTAGAAGGTACAGTCAGACAGGGCAAGCTTGCTCACATGGGCCCCACGGCTTTAAGGGATGAGAATCTAACTCCTGGGAGGATGGCACCGGGAGACTGTTGTGCTTCCCAGAGCAGCCACAATTAAGTAACTCATGTCCCAGCAATCCCCCCTTTGGATGCGTTACTGCACACCCTGTACCTGTGCCTAACGCAGCCCCAGGAGTGCAGCACTGCAGCTATCAGAATTCAGATCAACCCTGCCCTGCTCAAGGGAGGGCCCAGGATCCAAACACCCTGCAGCTGCGTTTGTTAGCAATGGAGATGTGTGTGCACGTGCGGCTGCCCAGAGGAGCTGCTTGTGCATAAAGGAGCGTGTGACTGCACGGAGGAGCCTGAATACGCATGAAGGAGCGTGCAGCTTTAGGAGTGTGCGTGCACGTGAAGGAACGTGAGGCTGCATGGAGAGCTGTGTGTGTGTGTGAAGGAGCGTGTGACTGCTGGAGGAGCTGCTTGCATGTGACTGTCTGTTTTCAGGGTAGTGTACACTGTGCTCTACCTTTTCGTTCTTCGCATCTGTGTCCAGCTCTGCTATCTTAGCCCACTTCTGCCAGAAGTTGGGGTCATCCAAGGAAATGTCGGTTCTGTTCCCTGAAGCGACGAAGCTGGCCTGAGGGTGAAGGAAGAGCCAGTCAACTGTCTGAAATCCACTGCCAGGCACAGTAAGAGAGGCTGTGTTGCCCCACCAGCATACCTGTCTGCTAGGAAAACTGACCTTGCCAACAAAGCCATTTGCAGAGATGCCAGGGGCCTCTTCATTTGCTAAGAGGGAATAGGCACCAGGATCATTTCCAGTCCACTGGGAATTCAAACTATGTCATTTAGCCCTTGCAATGGACAAGAGGGGGACAGCCCCACCCCCAAGCAATACCCAGATCACCAGCTTTGGGAGCAGAACATAGCATAGCTTTTATGGGCTCCCCGTTCCATAGTGGAACCTCAGGAAGTGTTTACAGCTCAGCTCTGATAGTACCGGCATACTGTGCACTGCACTCCTTCTACCCAATGGCATGAATGCACAGCCCAGTTGTCAGTCATCAACCCCACTGCTTCAGGGTGACTCCCTCTCAGCCAGTCCAACATCGTAGGAAGAAGGAGGTAGAAGATGAAGTTACCCACCTCATGCAGTAAGAATGGTTCTTTGAGATGTGTCTCCCTATGGGTGCTCCACTGTGGGTGTGTCTGCGTCTGGGGGCTGCTGATTGGATAACTTTGGTAACAGTGTCTGTTCAGCCCATGCACAAGCTGCTCTTCATTGGCCATGAGGCTAGCCAGCATGGATGGGAGAACCCTTCTCAGTTCCTTCACTACCACAGAGCAATTTACAAGAACCCTGAAGTAGAGGGAAGGAAGGTGGGTCATGGAGCCCAAGAGGGTTGAAGAACCATCATTACCGCACAAGGAGAGTAACTTTTATCTTATTCTTCAAGTAGAATCCCTATGGATGCTCAATTGTAGGTGACTCTCAAGCAGTGTTCACCACTGGAGGCGGGGGCTTTGGAGTTGAATCTCTTATGGATAACAGCACCGGGATGCTGAATCTATGGCATAATGTTCTGAAAAGATATGTGCAGAAGCCCAGGTAGCTGCTTGGCAGATTTCTGAAATAGGGATACCCCGGAGAAGGTGAAAGAAGAGGAGACTGAGCTTGTAGAGTGCACACATACTGAAGATGGGGGTGAAACATTAGGCATCTGCTAACAGAGCCTGATACAGCTCAAGACCCATTTGGAGAGTCTTTGAACAGAAATCACTGTAACCTTTTGATCTATCTGCAATGGAGAGGGAGAGTCTCAGAGATTTTCTGAAAAGTCTTGTTCTGTCCAAATAGAAGGCCCAAGCTTTCCTCACATTAAGCATATGAAGGATGGCTTCTTTATTGTCTTAATGAGATTTAAGATAAAAGGTTGAAAGGTGAATAAGCTGGTTTATATGAAAAGCGGCCATCATCTTGGGAGTGAACTTTGGATGTGGTCTAAGAGTGACTTTGTTGAGGAAGAGCACAGTGAAGGGCCAATGTGCCATCAGGGCTATTATCTCTCCTAACCTTGCTGAGTTGATGGTGATCAGAAACAGTGTCTGCATTGAAAGGCGAGTTAGTGAACAAGTGGCCAGAGGCACTCCAGCCAGTTAACACTAGGCTGAGATACCACTGAGGAAGGGAGAAATCTGGGTTGGGGAAAGAGGTTCGCTATGCCATTGAGAAACTACTTCATGGCTGGTTGGGAGAAGACTGAATATCCTTCTACCTGCTCGTGGAAAGCTGCAATTGCTGCTAAGTGAACCTTTAGCAAGCAGATAGAGAGGCTCAATTTCTTGAGAGTCAACAGATAGTCCAGGACTGCTGGTAGGATGGCTGTATCTAAGGTGATGCCTTTGGGCTGACAACAGATTTGAAACTTTTTCCATTTTTGTATGATGGCTAGCTCCTTTCCTATTGTGTAACAGCACCTCCTGTTGCTCTTCAGAGCAATATGTCTCTATGGCTATGTCTACACTTAGAAAGATAGGTCGACTTTATTAAGTCAACTTTAAGTCGACCTCATTAAGTCGACCTAGAGAGTCTACACTAGACTCTAAGTCAATTGGTTAGACCAAGGAGAGCCGAGGCTAGACGGCCTTTGCCTGAATGGAGTTGAGGTCGGCTCCTATGAACTCTTGTCTTTGTACCAATGTTAATGTCGATTTTTGAACATTATTTATAGACCCAGATTCTGTAATAGGTTCAGGGTGGTCTGGTGGCTTGCTGGACTTTGGCAAAGGAACATGCCCTGGAATATCCAGGAAAGAATAAATCATGATGCCCTGAGAGCGTAAGTGGGACATCACTGCCAAGAGGACCTTGGAAAAGGCCCTGGGGGCCAAAGACGGGCCAGAAGGAAGTACTCTGTATTGGTAGTGATCATGGCCTAGCATGAACCTGGGGTATATCTGTGACTCGGTATGATGGAAATGTGGAAGTATGCATCTTGGAATCAATGCTTGAATAATAGTGGATAGAGTTAAATAACTGTTGAACTGCAGTGCCTTGATATGTCACATTTGTTTTTGGTATTAGGAAGTAGTGAGAGTAGAAGCCTTTGCCTATTAAATGTGAGGGCATAGACTCTATGGCTCCTGTGCTGAGGAGATGGTTTATTTCCTGATGTAGGAGACTCCTGTGAGAATGGTCCCTGAAGAGAGCCAAGGAAGAATGTTTGGTAGTGGGGAGGGAGGAGAAATGGACAGTGTACCCATCCTGGATAATCTCCAGCACCCATTTGTCCAGATCCCCATTTGGGTATCTGCTCCCATGTGGTGCAGAACAGGGTAAAACAGTCTCTAAAAGGTTGGGTAGGGCTTTCCATAGTGAAATGACAAGGAGAATGTTCTACGGGCACCGCAATCAACCCATCAAAATTGCCTCTTCAAGGTTGAAGGCTGGAAGGAAGTTGGTTGAGATGCTGACTGCTTTTGCCAGAGGAACCTAGGTTTCTTCCTCTGCAGCTAGCAAGACCTCTGAGATGAGTACTGGGATGACTAGTGAGGGTATTGTGATGAGCAGGATTTAAATGCTGGCTGAGGGCTGAACCTTCTTTTGTAGTCTGGAGTGGCACCAGGGCAGACAGCAAGACTGAGAACAGGGAGTTTGGAGGGGGGAGCTCTCATATTGTTGAGACACTTGTTGGAAGCTTGTTTGGTGTGTTGGGATTTTTGGGTTGCTTTGCTTGTTACACAGACCGTAAGTAGGGGAAACATTATGAGGCAGCAGTGGTAGACACTCAAGCAGGGGCAGAGCCAATGAAGATGATAGGATACGGAAGCTGTGGGGTGTATATGATTTTGGAGGGGGTACCTCAAAAGATCTTTGCATATATGAAGTGTCGTCTCATAGAGCTGATGGAGGAGAAAATTTGAGGGCTAGAGATGCAGGTGGAAACCCTGGTTGAGTTTAGAAGGGGGTTTGAGCAGTTGATGGAGCAGAGAAATGAGGGGACTATAGTAGAAAATCAAGACCCACAGATACAAGCCGGACTGACTGACTCTGAGGGGAGAATGCTGGGAGAGGAAAGTGACTGGTGGAAGCATGTGACTTTGAGAAGCCAGCAGAGGAAAAGACAGGCTAGTGAAGGAGAAGTAGACCTCAGAAACAGATTTGCAGTGTTAGCAAATGAAGGAGCACAGCGGATGGTTACTGAAGGTGAGGAAGAAGAGAAGAGCGGCTAGTCCTATAGAAAGAGGGGATGAGCCGATGGAGATTCCAGTAAACGAGAGCCCTAGGAGGATTCAGGACCAGGTGCAGAGGACTGCAAAGAAAAATTGTAGAACTGAGGACTTGCGGACAGAAAGAAGCAGGGATATGTTGGAGAATCGCACTGTTTCCAGGAAAAGGCAAATCTATGTGACTGGAGACTCCCTGCTGAAGACAGACAGGCCTGTAACTAGAGCTGATCCCGAGAACAGAAGGGTATGCTGCTTGCCAGGTGCTAAAATACGGGATGTTGATCTGACGCTGAAGAGGATCTTAATGCGAGTGGGAAAGAATCCTCTGATTATCCTTCATATGGGTACAAATGATGTAGCTAGATTTTCGCCGGAATATTTCAAAGGAGACTATGCCAGGCTGGGGAGGACTCTGATGGACAAAGAAGCTCAGGTCATCTTTAGTGGCATTCTGCCTGTCCCTAGAGGAGGACAACAAAGGTGTGAGAAGATTCTGATGATCAACAGATGGCTCGGGCACTGGTGCTATAAGGAGGGCTTTGGGATGTATGGTCACTGGGAGGCATTCATGGACAGAAGACTGTTCTCTTGGGATGAACTACAACTGAATAGAGAGGGAGACAGACTTCTGGGATGGAGATTAGCACAACTGATCAAGAGAGCTTTAAACTAGGGAGTCGAGGGAGATGGTTGGGAGATGCCCAGATAATCTCCATGCCTGATATTAGCATTGAAAGGAAGGATATGGGGAGCACCATGGCGGTTCGAAGGAGGGATTTATAAATGCTGGTCTACCGGGTGATATTGGACACAGAACGACGGTGTCGAATCAGACGAGATGTGTGAGTAAAGCCAAGGAGCAAAAATTAAAATATTTATATACTAATGCGAGAAGCCTGGGTAACAAAATGGAGGAACTGGAGCTACTGGTTCAGAAAGTGAAATTAGATATTATAGGGTTAACAGAAGCATGGTGGCATAGTAGTCACGACGGGTGTACACGTATTGAAGGCTATGTGCTCTTTAGGAAAGACAGATATAAAGGCAAAGGTTGGGGAGTGGCATTGTATTGTAAGGAAGTAGACTGTAAAGAAATTCAAAGTGATGGAATTAACAAGACAGAGTCTATCTGGGTAAACACATTGGGGAAGAAAGCTACTAATTTCTCCTGGGATAGTGCTTGGGGTGTGTTACAGACTGCCGGGATCTGATTTAGAAACAGATAGGAACCTCTTTAAAGCCTTTAAGGAAGTAAATACTACTGGGAACTGTGTGATAATGGGAGATTTTAACTTCCCAGATAAAGACTGGAAGACATGTGCTAGTAGTAATAAAAGGGCCCAGATTTTCCTGGGTGTGATAGCTGACGAATTCCTTCTCCAAACTGTTACTGAACCAACGAGAGGGGATACCATCTTAGATTTGGTGTTGGTAAGTAGCGAGGACCTCATAGAGGAACTGGTTGTAGGGGACAACCTAGGTTTGAGTGACCACGAGCTAATTCAGTTCAAACTAAACAGAAGGATAAACAAAAATAAATCTGTGACTAGGGTCTTTGACTTTAATAGGGCTAACTTTAGAAAATTAAGGGAATTAGTTAGAGAAGAGGACTGGACTGAGGAACCCATGAATGCAAAGGTGGAAGAGACTTGGAATCACTTCAAGTCAAAGTTGCAGGAACTATCTGAAGCCTGCATTCCAAGGAAGGGGAAAAAATTCACAGGCAAGAGTTGAAGACCAAGTTGGATGAGTAAGCAACTCAGACAGGTGATTAGGAGGAAGCATAAAGCCTACAAGGAGTGGAAGATGGGAGGAATCAGCAAGGAAAGCTACCTTTTGGAGGTTAGAACACAGAGAGATAAAGTGAGAAAGGCAAAAAGTCAAGCAGAGCTAGACCTTGCGAAGGGAATTAAAGCCAATAGTAAAAGGTTCTTTAGCCATATAAATAGGAAGAAAACAAAGAAGGAAGAAGTGGGACCGTTAAAAACTGAGGAGGGGGTGGAGGTCAAGGATAATCTAGGTATGGCTGAATATCTAAATATGTATTTTGCCTGTTTTTAATGAGGGTGATGACAACCTTGAGATAGAGTAGCTAACAGGTATGAGGATATGGAAATGAAAATTGTCATATCTGAGGTACAAGTCAAACTCGAGCTGCTTGATGGGACTACATTGGGGGGTGGGGTTGGGGGGGGGGGGGGAAGAGATAATCTTCATCTGAGGATATTAAAGGAACTGGCACGTGAAATTGCCTGCCCATTAGCAAGGATTTTTAATGAATCTGTAAACTCGGGGGATGTACCGAATGACTGGAGAATTACTAATATAGTTCCTATTTTCAAGAAAGGGAATAAAAGTGATCCGGGTAACTACAGGCCTGTTAGTTTGACCTCGATAGCATGCAAGGTCTTGGAAAAAAATTTGAAAGAGAAAGTGGTTAAGGATATTGAGGTTAATGGTAACTGGGATAAAATACAACATGGCTTTACAAAAGGTAGATTTTGCCAGACCAACCTGATCTTTTTTTTGGAGAGGGAATAACAGATTTTTTGGATAGGGGGAATGCAGTGGACCTAATTTACTTAGATTTCAGCAAGGCATTTAATACAGTTCCACATAGGGAATTATTAGTTAAGTTACAAATGGGATTAATATGAATATAGTACGGTAGATAAACTGGTTAAAGGGGAGGCTACAGCGGGTCATGCTGAAGGGTGAAATGTCGAACTGGAAGGAGGTTACTAGTGGAGTTCCTCAGGGATTGGTCTTGGAACCAATCTTATTTAACCTTTTCGTTACTGACCTTGGCACAAAAAGTGGGAATGTGCTAATTAAGTTTGTGGATAACACCAATTTGAGAGGTATTGCCAATACAGAGAAGGATCAGAATGTTATATAGAAAGATCTGGATGACCTTATAAACTGGAGTATCAGGAATAGGATGAAATGTAATAATGGGAAGTGCCATGTCATGCATTTAGGGACAAATAATAATTTCTCCTATAAGTTGGGGACATGTCAGTTGGAAGGGACGGAGGAGAAGGAGCTGGGAGTACTGGTTGATCACAGGATGACTGAGCTGCCAGTGCAATGTAGCCGTGAAAAAAGCTAATGTGGTCTTGGGAAGCATCAAAAGAGGTATTTCGTGTAGAGACAGGAAGGTGTTAGTGCCATTATACAAGGCGCTGATGAGACCTCATCTGGAATATTGCGTGCAGTTCTGGTCCCCCATGTTTAAAAAAGATGAATTCAAACTGGAACAGGTGCAGAGGTCTACAAGGATGATCGCGGAATGGAAACCTGACTTATGAGAGGTGACTTAAGGAGCTTGGTTTGTTTAGCGTAACCAAAAGAAGGTTGAGGGGAGATATGATTGCTCTCTATAATTACATCAGAGGAGGGAGAGGAATTATTTGAGTACAGCGCCAATGTGGACACAAGAACAAATGGATACAAACTGTCCATCAGGAAATTTAGGCTTCAAATTACATGCAGGTTTCTAACCATCAGAGAAGCCAAGTTCTGGAATAGTCTTCCAAGGGGAGCTGTGGGGGCAAAAAACGCAAGTGCCTTCAAAACTGAGCTTGATAAATTTATAGAGGGGATAGTATGATGGGACAGCCTAGTTTGGTAATTGATTGATGTTTGGCTACGGGGGGCGGTGGATATGCCAGTGGCCTAAGGAGGGAGAGTAGATGGTGGGTTCTGAGTTATTACAGAGAATTCTTTCTTGGATGACTGGCTAGTGAGACTTGCCCACATGCTCAGGATTTAACTGATCGCCATATTTGGGGTCAGGAAGGAATTTTTTCCGCAGGGCAGATTGGCTAGGCCTCTGGGGCTTTTTAGCCTTCCTCTCTAGCATTGGGAATGGCTCACTTGCTGGTGGATTCTCTGTATCTTAGTCTATAAATCATGATTTGAAGACTTTAATAACTTAGTCATTGGTTAGAGGCTTACTGAAGGAGTGGGTGTGTGAGGTTTTATGGCCTGCATTGTGCAGGAGGTCAGACTAGATGATCATATTGGTCCCTTCTGACCTTACAGTCTATCCCAAGGGACCCAAGAGTTGCCCTAGAGTCCTTCTACATGTGAAGGGATGTATTGGTCTTCTCAGCAAATAACTTTGTCCCTTCAACAGGAAGGTCTCCCACCATCGTTTGGACCTCTTTAGGGAAGCTGGATAAAGTCACAAAGCCTGTCTCATCAAATTGATCATGGAAATCAAGCATGCTGCTATGTCAGCCACATCTAACGAGGACTGAAGGGACGTTTTAGCCATCTGTTGGCCCTCATTGACTATGGCCTTAAATTGTTCCTTATGAGAATCAGGAAATTGCTCAAAAAAAGAACTAAGTTTCGTGTAGTTCTGGTAGTCATATTTCACCAACAAGGCATGGTAGTTTGCTACCTGACCTGGAAGGTGGCTGAGAAAAAGACCTTCCTGCCAAACAGATCCAGGCATTTCCAGTCCTAGTCTTAAGAGGTGAATTTGAACTGACACTGACAGCCCTTAGAGTTGATTGTCCACAATGGCTGAATTAGGAAAAGAGAAACTTTGTGTCCTTTGCTGGCACATAATTTTTAGCCACCCACTTGCCTGTTGGTTGGACCAATGCAGGAGTCTGCCATGTGAGTTTGGCGTGGTCCATGAGTTTCTCATTAATAGGGGTGAGTCACTCTGGAGGAGGTGCAGGAATGTAAAATTCCCACCAGTTTGTGGTGAGATTTGGTTACCTCCTATAATGGTATTTTCAGGGCTTCTACCATCCTCTGCACCAGGTCCATCAACCACAGATGGAAAGGGTCAGGCAGAGGTGATGGAGGGGGTATCACCAGGTCATTTTGTGATGACTACAAGAAGTGAGCTTGAGGAATGACTTCCTCCTCCACCTCAGCCTCTACCTCCTCCTATATTCTGTTTAGGGGGTTCAGAAGTGCTCAAAGCTGCAGCTGGAGGAGGGTGTCTCCTCATTTATTGGCATGCCACAATAAAGGTATGGAAGGCCTGTTGCCTCTGAGCCTGCCAAGGGTCCCAGTATGGCTGCTGTGATGGTTAGGGACCTGGTGGCTGGTACCACGGCTGACCAAACCACAGAGGCCATGGATCAGGGGATGATAACCTTGATGTCCACAGTGAAACTGTGCCCTGCATGGAGGGTGAGAAGAGCAGCGGGAACCCATATCCTCTTGCTCACTTTCCGATTCCAGTGAGGAGAATGCTTGGCAGGAAGATGTTGGCAAGATCAGGGCTCTGGGTGAACTCAGGACCAGGGCCCTGGTATTAAGTAGAATTCAGTGTGTTGGATGCGGAAAGATCTGCTGTGCATCAGAAACCCCATGGTTCAGATGGCATTGGTACCAGCAGTGATTGCTGGTGCCAAGAGGCTCCCACTGAAGAGGTCAGAGATGAGGACTTGGTAACAAAGTCCATCAGTACCTGGTACACCAGGGTTGCTACCGATGCCAACAACCATACTGACAGAGCCTTCCCTGGGGTGGATTTTCTGTGCTTTTCACACTCCTGTTGTACTCGGACTTCTTTGCCTGTGGCTACTGGGTCTTTAGGCATCTTGATTTGCTCTGTTGATTCACGAAGGCACGTGAACTGGGTACCGTTGATACTGATCGAGTTGGAGATCATTTCTGGCTCAATCGGGGCTCACTACAGAGACTCATAGACCTTTTTTTAAAGGACTTACATGAGTGACTTGTCTCCCTGGGCTAAGGGGGAGAGTTCCTGTCGGGACTCCGGATGTTGAAGGCCAAATCCAAGAGTAGGAATTAAGCCTCACCCTTGTGGAACATGCTTCTCTGCCAGGCAGCGAATGCATTGGGAGCATCCGTCAGTCACTGGGACAAAGTCCTTGCAATTGAGGCACTTTCTGAAGACTGAGGAGCCAGTCAGACCCTTGTCTAGGAACTCCCTCACCACCAGCATGGGCAGGGAACAAGCCCTTTCCCTTTGCTTTCTCTTTTCTTCTTCTTTTTCAGTTTTAGGCATGGCCAAAGAAAATATAAACAGAAAAAGCTTCAGGGAAACTAAATGTTAGCAATTCTAAAAGAGTTAAGGATCTGTGAACGGACAAATCTAGCTCCAGTTCTAGCCAGGAGTGATGGGAGAGGAACTGAGGAGAGTTCACCCACACATGCTGGCTAGCCTCGTGCCAGGCAAGGAGCAGCATGTGCACAGGCTAAACAGACCCTGCTACAAAGTTCTCCAATCAGCAGCACAGGGGCACAGGCACACCTACAGTGGAGCACCCATAGGAACACTACTCAAAGAAAAATCAGGTCAATGGAGTCTAAGAATGGACATTGTGCTTGTGTTTGCTCCATGGGCACAGGGAGAGGCCAGCCATACAGGAGTCACAGGCCCCTGGACAAGGCCAGCCCTACAAACCGCTCTGGGATCTGGGATAGAATCTCAGCTCTTTCCCTCTCACCTATCTTACCACGCACTAGATGGCACAGGCCTGGCTCTGCCCTGAGGAAGCCAGTGCAGTTGATCCACCTGGGGAGGCGCACAGCTGGCCCTGCCATTGGGACGCAGCTGTCAATCACTGAAAGGAGCTGACCCCATCTCCCTCCCCAGAGCTTAGTCAGTAGCTCTGGCTGATGCTCAGGGGAGCAAACTGCAAAGTCGGAGGGACCTCCGCAGAGCAGAGCAGAGCAGAGCAGAGCAGAGCGGAGCGGAGCGGAGCAGAGCAGAGCAGCAGTATTTCCCAGGGCTTCCTGAGGTGGGAAGGGATCTGCCCAGCCTAGAAGCAGAGCTGAGATCAAAATCCCCAAGTCTCAGTCTAACCACTAGAGAACACTGCTCTGCATAGATGGGGCTGGATTAAGGCCCCTGGGGGCCCGGGGCTGCCCAGTCATGTGCTCCTCCCTCCCCCACTCTGGGGTCAGGCGGGGCAGCGCTCAGTGCTGGGGGGGCCAGGGCCCTGGGGTCAGAGGCCATGGTCCATGAGGCTCCCACACAGACCCCAGCTGGTTGGTCTGCCCCAGCATGTCTGGGGCACGCCAGGGGTGGGGCTGGCTGGTGTGCTGTGCGGCCTCCAGCGGTGGCATTCCAGGCCAGGAGTGCTGTCGGGTCACCACGCAGGGCCCCCATGGCTCAGGCTGCCCTAGCCCATCCCCTGAAGCCCACGGCGCAGTTGCAAAACAATGCTCCTGGCCCTGGAACACCGCTGCTGGATGCCGCCCCATGTGCCAGCCAGCACTGCTCCTGGACTACAGCTGCAACTGCCCCCCTGAGGCAGAGCAGCCAGCCCAGGGATGGGAAGGGGCAGGGCGGGTGTGCTGAAGACTGCGACCTCTGTCCCCATTGCCCCTGCCCCCTCAGGCCCAGGAGGTGCTGTCCTAGCTAAGCGGGCTGGATCTCTGCAGGGTGGAGGGGGCCCAGGGCTCCCCTTTTAGCTTGGGGCTGCTGCCCCTAAAGTCCCTGCCCTCATCTAGCTTGTGCACAGCGTGGATCATGCCCTCCCCACACAAGCCTGGGAATGGCTCACAGGAGACATAGACAAGAGCTGCTCACATGGCCACCCATCATGCCACAGGCTGGCCATTGCATTCCCTCCTCCTCTGCTAACCAGCGGAGCTGTTAGTGTTCCCATCCAGCTGCCTATTGTGCTGTGCCACTTTTCCTACCAGCTGGACTCAGCACGTGACCTCAGCCCGCTCTTGGAGCACCAGCCTGCCAGTGGGTCCATACTGGGTAACGGGCCCAGCAGGATCCTACCTCAGGAAGCTGTGGGTCCGCTGGGGAAGGGCGTAGGCTGCCCTGACACACACACCTTGCCAGGCACACACAGGGGAGGTCAGAAAGCAAGAGGCCACGCTGAGAACAGAGGGTGTCTGTGTCCCATCTGCCCAAAGCACCCTACTCTTGCCCAGACCCTAGCAGGCAGAGCATACGATACCTTGGCAAAAGTGGAACCCTTCCCCTCTGACTGGATAGTGATCGTCTGGGTTCTGCGCTGCAAGATCTGATCGATATCTTCCTCACAGAACTTGGAGCCTTCATCTTCCTCGTCCATTAATGCCCCGTACGCTCCTTTCCGTAGCAAGTCCTCAACCTCCATCTTTGAGAGCTGCTGTACCTGCACAAGACACAGGTCTGTGCACCAGTGCCAGCTGCCCCAGGGTGGGACTGGCCTCGGAGCGTCGGAGCGCAAACATGGGGGACAGAGCTCCCCCGTGGCCTCTGCAGGGTGCAAGGCCCCGAGTCAGCCCTGTAAGGCAGAGGCTTCTCAGAGGCCCAAAGCCCAGGACTAACTGGAACTGCAGAGCACCTCCCTGAAGATGATGCCTGGGGGCTGTGAGAACTTGCAATGGTTCTGTGCTAAACAGACACCTCACTCCTGACCCCACAGGGTCTGCTGGGCGAGACCCAACTGACCCACCAAGGATTAAGTGAGGCGAAGGGCTAGACAGAATGACAGCCCTCTGCCTGGCTGGGCCCCACAGTGATGGTAACGCAGCTGTCCTTCTGGACAGGCGACTGCTCACACATTCCCAGTAGGGCTTGGCAGCTCCCTGTAGGCTAGGAATAATTCAGTCAAACTGAGACACTTCCCCTTCAGCATACTGGTACTGGCCCTTCAACCCCACCCCCAGACCTCCTGTCACTCTGGGAGCCAGTGCCTCCTATCACACTGGTGCCCTGGATCCTTAATTTACCTTGTTTATGATGCCATGGCAATTGGCAACCCTTTCTGGTCAGACAGCCAGAGCCATCTGGGCACAGCACCACCACCACATACCTTCTGCTCTCACAAGCTACAAGCGGGCTGCTTGTCCGCTTACTATCAACGGCCTTTGGGCACATTCAGCTCCATTAACATGGGATCTCTCAGCCCCCGGAGACCTGGGGTAGGTTCAGAACTCAGTCCTTAGTGGACATTGATCCGTCCAGAGCCACCAGGAAATCCCGGGGGTTTGGAAGCCTGTGCTTAGTGAGCCAAGAAAGCATGCCATGGGGAGCAATAAGGGGGCTCTAGAGCTGGGATAGCAGGGGCAGCAGGTCAGGCCTCAGGGGCACAAGCAGCCCTGGGGGGACTGGGCTGGATGCTGCAGGACAGGACTGACTTCTCCGGTGGAGGTACCAGGCCCCTGCCTGCAGCACAAGAGGATGGCTATGGCTGCTGAAATCTGCTGTCAGCAACACGGATCCTGAGCAGGGTCAGGATGAAGCCTCATCTGTGCACTCACCCATGCTGGGAGGGCAAGCGAGTGGGATCCATCCTGCAGTATGGGCCAGGGGCCTGCTCCGGCGGCTCAGCCCCACCCCCACTCAGGGAAATGCTGCGAGGAGCAGCAAAGGCACAGAGTCCTCTTGTGGCCCCAGCCCCCAGCTGGGAGGGTGGGCAGCCTACCCCGTTGGTGCTGCCCTTGCGGTTGATGTCCTGCAGAACAGCCTTATCCAGGCCCAGCTTGAGGCTGGCCTTGTCGAACATCTCACGCTCGTAGGAGTTCCTGGTGATGAGGCGATAGACCTTCACCGCCTTGCTCTGCCCGATCCGGTGGCAGCGCGCCTGTGCCTGGGGACGCAAAGGCCACAGTGTCACACACAGCGTGTGGACAGCACCAGAATGCCAGTACTGAACCCAGCCCCGACCCTTACCTGGAGAACGATGGGAACAGCCTGGCCCCTCCCCATAAGGGTCCTAACCTGAAGGGCCCACACGTACAGAGCCCCCTTGGCCAGTCAGGCCCAGCCTTCCCACTGAGCAGCCAGCAAGGAGCAGTGAGGGGCAAGGGGGATGACGCAGAGGCCTGCAAACTAGGGTCTAGACTCAGATCCCCTGCACCTAAGCTGCCCTCCCGGTGCTTCCACTCACTGCAGGGCGGCTAGTTGGAAGCCAGGGACTCTCGGAAGCCAACTCCACATCATCCCTGCCCCTGACTGTGCTGGAGCAGGCACCTGAGGGAGGGTCCGTCCTGCTACGGCATGTGCTTGTCCTGCTCCGACTGCCTGGCCTAGCGATGGGCGGAGTCCTGTCTCACGATCCCACTGGCTGGCCCCAGCAATGGGTGTTGCCCCATCCCATGGTCCCATTGGCTGGCACACAATGCCTCTGCTAGAATCAGTGCCATTATTTATGCGACCCCCAGGTGCCCCATCAGCATGCTGACAACCCCGTTCCCCAGTACCTGGAGATCGTTCTGCGGATTCCAGTCCGAATCGAAGATGATGCAGGTGTCGGCAGCTGTGAGGTTAATGCCCAAGCCTCCCGCCCTGGTGCACAAGAGGAAGACGAAGCGATCTGAGTCGGGCTTGCAGAAGCGATCGATGGCAGCCTGGCGCAGGTTCCCACGCACCCGCCCGTCGATGCGCTCATATGTGTATCTGTTCAGATAGGGAATCGGGATACAGCTGGGTTACCACACAGCCCGCGCCATGTGGAGTGTGGCCTCTCCAGACTGCCGTCCCAGCTCCTGGTACTGCGGGTGCCAGCTGCCAGACTCAGAGATGCTATGGCCACTCCAGCACACTCGTTCCATGCAGGCACAGTGTGGGCAACCAACCTCACATGGACCGGGCTGTGCAGCATGTGCCCTCCTGCTCCAAGAAAGAGGAAGCCCCTGTGAACCCACAGCCATGACATTCTGGAGGCATAGGACCAGAGGTCTCTCCTTGTCAGAAAGGTGTGCAGGGGCCCTGTGATGCTGCCCGGATTTAGGGAACCATTTATGATACTATTTAATATTAATATTTCATAATTGTAATAATCCATAGGCGCTTGGCCATGTTTGGTACCAACAGAAAGGCTGTAACTCACTAGGAATGGTTATATGGTTTATGTAGGAATTGTATCTATATTAGAAGTTATGGTTATGTTTGTTCTATCGGTACTTCAACCTGTATGATTCTGGGAAACTCCCTAGACTGGACGTCTACAGCCATTGTCTCCTTAATGGCCCATTAAGGAAGCTCCCAGCATGGGGAAGGCAGAGGTGATAAAAGGTATAGGCTCCAATTTCATTTTGTTTTCAGTCTCCAGCCAACACCTGTCTCTAGAATTATTCATCTACAACTGGACAAAGGACTGAGGCCAACCCAGGTGCTGGGTGTCTACCATAGAAACTGACTGCGCCTGCAAACTCCTTATTCTTCCAAGGACTTGTTTTACATGGACTCAATCATTTATATGTATGTGATTCACTTTGGCCCTTTCATATTTTGTTTCTTTTCTTTTTATAGTAAACCTTTAGTTATAGTTACTAAAGGATTGGCTATGAGTGTGGTATTTTGAGCCACACTTTCACAGGCCCATTCTTCTCAGAGCTCCGGCCTGCACTGCATGGAGGCCAACAGGACCCACACTGCAATAGGGGTTGGTGCGGGGAGGCATGGATCTGGCCAGCAGACTTTGAAAGTCTTGCCCGTGTCTCATTCCAATCCTCTCCCCTGGGGAAGTGTTCTGAAGGGTTCGCCTCCCTGGGGCTCTCCCACAGGGAAGCAAGTGTGCACCTGCCAGCCCTGGCCCACCTTAACAAAGGAACCAAGAAAGGGACTCACTGTGCTGGGTCATGGATGGAACCATACAAGCACATGGTTTGTCACCTGACCCTGAAGAGGGCGATGAAGCCCCACAGGGAAGAAGTGGCATTTTAAGAAGAGGCATTTTGCACTCTCCCCTCCGCCACTTCCATCTACAAACAACACCCAAGCAACTGAAGTGCTGACCAAAGGGGGTTGCCTGGCTGAGAGGAAGTCAGCCAGCCTATGACGAGAATCCTCTGAGTTTGTAAGGTTTCTGAAAGTGTTATGTTTAGTTCAGAATGTGTTTTGCTTTTTGTCTTCTCTTGATCAAATCTGACTTGTTTTCCTCCGATTTACAATCCCCTAAAATCTTTCTGTAATTTAATAAATGTGTTTGTTTATTTCAGCTCCAGCAGTATATTTGCTTTAAAGAGTGTTGGCTGGAGCGTATCCCTTTCTTTGTTACACATGAGCTGGCAGTGTTCCGTGAGCAGCACTGAACATTGTAAGACGGAAAGTTCCTAGGGTTGTGTCTGGGACTGGGGGTGGTGGCAAGCTAAAGGCATTCAATCACTGAGTTGGGGGCAACTTGCTTGCAGGAGGTTGCCCAGGAATGAGAGTTCTCACAGCAAAGCAGAGTAAGATGGGCTCCAGCAGTGGGGGACTGGGATGACACAGTGATTCACTGGTGCAGGTTGCACTAGAGCAGGTTTCCAAACCACGGGTCGGGACCCAGTACTGGGTCACAGACCCTCGGGCACTGGGTCGTGGCACCTCCTGCTGACATCGCCAAAAGACTGGAATGCATTTCTCAAAGATGTAATTGTTGTTGTTTTTGGTTTTTTTTTAACTGGGTCCTGAGGAAAAAAGTTTGAAATCCACTACACTTGGGCAGCAGTTCTCAACCACTGTTTTGGGACACATTACTGGGTTGCCACACAGTAGTAAGTGTGTCCCGGAGAGCCAAGAAGATGGCTGGATTTGGCCTGGGGGGGTGGGATGGTGTGTCCTGTAGGGTCGCGATATGATGCCTAGCATGTTGCATCTTGCAAAAGGTTGAGAACCGCTGCACATGGGGAACATCACAATGGGGCCTCCCGGTGGGCATCCTGCGGGTTGAACAGGCTGCATGGCCTGGGCTCCCATTGGCCCTGCCAGTTCAGATTGTTGATTTCTGATCAGGAGCCAGACTTCTCTCTTTGTGGCGGCAGGACCAGCGAAAAGCATGCTGGCTCAGCACTCAGCCATGAGGCTCCTGTGGAGAAGCAATAGGAACACACCCGGTGCTCCCAAGACAGGCCAAAAGATATGCAGACAGGTGTGCAGGGAATGATGTGCTAAGGTCTCCAGGAGAGAAAGCAGTGAGGGGGGGTTCTCTGGAGAGGACACTGCACAATAAGAACAGGCCATCCACACTCACCACTGGGGCAGACAGTAGCGAGGCTCCTTGAGAATAATGGTTCCCCAGGGCCAGAGCCACCCCCATCCCTGCTGCTCCATGCATGCTGACAGCACAAAGCCCAGAGAAAGCTGGCCCAAGAGGCAGGTGGACTCTGCAGGATAAAATTAGAACAGAAGAGCCACACCTTTGGTGGGCTCAGGCACAGTGGTGTCTGGGGGTCTTTCCCCACAGCCCCCAAGCTGCACTGAGCACAGTTTGGCTGTCCCCCAGATTGGGACCATGCCAGCTGTGACCATGAGGCAACACAGCTATGTGCTGGGCCCTTACACTGGACAGGGCAGGGACAGGTGAAGGATGTGGCCATGGCAAGAGGGGCTGAACTGGCCGATCCAAACAAATGACCCAGCAGTATTTCTAAGCCATTTTCCTGCCACTTCTCCATTCCCAGCCACAGCCCAGTGTGAAAGTAACAAGAGGACATGTGGTCATGGCAGCTGCATGGGGAGCAGGAGTAGGGTCTCTGCAGCTATCAGGACACCCAGGGTCTCCCTAAGGGCACCTGGGACTAGTCTCGACACTCAAGCACCACCTCCCTTCCCTCAATCTGCCACCACTCTCCGCAGTCTCCCACACAGCTCCTGCCTGAAGCTCCCCACCAGTCACAGTTGACTCAGTGGAGAGCCCAGCGCACATCTGCCCAGTGGCCTCTGCCCGCATGCCCAGTTGGCTAAGCCCCCAAGGGAGCTGCAGACTAACACAGGGGGAGCCCCAGCCAGTTAGGCTGTGTGGAGGGGCTGAGAGGCTGGGGCTAGTGAGCAGAGTATGGAGTAAGGAAGAGGAGGCAGCTGAGGGCCTGGTAAGCAGCCTGTGTCACAGGAGGAAAGCGGCTGTGACCTGGCAGGAGTCCCCGCAACATCAGGAAGCAGTGCGTACCAAGACACAGGCTGGCTTCATCTCTGAGTGAGCAGGGCAAGCTGAGAGGGCATGTGCATGCTGACCTGCACAGACAGCAGGGCATGAGCTGTACTGACCGCCTCTGGATGAGATAGTCCTCCAGGATGTCCAGGCAGCGCACCATCTGGGAGAAGATCAGCACCTTGTGCCCACCAGCGATCAGCTTGGGCAGCAGCTTGTCAATCAGCACTAGCTTGCCAGCTGCCTGGATCATGGCCTGCAGCTGGAAGTCCAGCGCCTCTGGACTGTGCGTCTTACGGAAATCTTCTAGGATTTTCTCCTCCGCCCCTGCAAAGCCGGAGGGGAAATCAGTCCTGGCCAGAGCTGGGACCCGTCTGCACTTCCCAGGCCCAGCTGCCCTAGCCCTGCTCTCCACAGTCACAGATCATGGGGAAGCAGGCCCAGCCGCTGCCAGAGTCAGGCCTGACGCCCAAGCCAGGGCATCTAGGAAGCTGGAGAGTGGCTAGAACCACACCTCACTCATTTGCCCCTGGATGGGAGCTGCCGAAAAGCACCCGCCCTGGGCGGAGCTCCTCACCGCTGCTGAGAAGGGGTGGTTGCAGTGTGATGTCGATGAGGACGGGCATGTTGGCGTGGCCTGCCCCCATGCCTCGTCCCCGCGGCTCACCATTGATGAGGTAGGGGTGGTTGCAGCACTTGCGCAGCTCCATCATGGTGTTGATGAGGTTGGGCATATTGTGCTGGCTGGCGCCCTTGGACAGGAAGGAGAAGTTCTTCTCCAGGATGGCCCGGTAGTACTTCTTCTGGATGTTGGTCAGCTCCACTTCGATGATGGTCTCCTGCTTAGGTGCCAGGTTCTTCTCCACATCATCCTTTAGCCGCCGCAGCATCATGGGCTTCAGGATTGACTGTAGCTTCTTCACCTGCCCAGGACAAGTGCAGACTCACTCTCTCTCCCTGCCATGTGCACAGCAGGTAGTGAAGGCCAGGAAGGCCTTCTGGGGCAGTGACTGTGCACGTGGGGATCTGTGCCAGCCACTTCCCAGGGGCACCCGGGCAAACCTGACAACAAGAGAGGACTTCTCTAGCTGCAAGCCCTGCACAGCGGGCTGGCCTGGCTTACGTCTGTTCAGCCCACTGGGGCAGGGGCTCAGAAACACTGCTGCTGAAGACACACCAGAAGAGAGGAGGCCTGGCTGGACAGGTGGGGTTGGGGGCCATGCCGGGGCTGGGGAGCCAGGGGACTGAGGGTGGTACCAGTGCTGCCTCCAGGGGTTGGTCCCAAGAAGCTCTCCATTGCCTTGGCTGGGATTAAAGTTAAGCACATGCCCAAGTGTGTTTCTGGATTGGGGCCCAAGTGTGCTGAGTCTCTGCCCCACCGGTCCCTGACTCTTGCCCCAGGTCACCCCCCACAACAACTTCTGGGCCCTGCCAGTCCCTGAGCCCTGCTGGTACCTGCTCCTCTGTCTTCAGATCCCCAAACTCCTCCAAGAAGGCCGTCTCCGAGGGGAACTGCTGTGGTTCCAGGAAGTTCAGCAGGCTGAAGAGCTCCTCCACGGAATTCTGCAGGGGCGTCCCGGTCAGCAGCACCTTGTGTTCCTGCGCAGAGGGCAACGTCAGGCTCCAGCACCAGGCTCCGTGCTTGTGTAGCCAGCGCCAAAGAGCAATGGGTTCATAGGGGTCGGCAGGGTCGCCCCTTGCCCAGGGACTCTCACTTGCCTTGCCACGAGTTCACCCTGGAGCAGGAGGCCAGGGCAGCGATGCAGCTGACTGCAAACTGCAAGGGTGAGAAGGGCCACGGCTGGGCCAGGGCACTGGTACGATCCGCTCCTGTCAGCAGGGCCCCAATGCTGCCCCTGGTCAGGACACAACGGGCCATGCACTGGAAGGTCTGTCCTGCCCTGACTCGCCCCACGTCACAGGCCGGAGTGTTCCAGGAGACAGCCCCTGCTGACCAAATGGGGTCCCATGGCTGTCCTTGGCTGCGTGGCATGTGCTCTCTGGATGGGAGCTGGGCCAGGCCCTCTGCCCTCACAGGAGGGAGCCTGGCCCAGCAGTGAGGAAGGGCAGAACTCAGGTTCTAGGCCCAGCTGCACTGCTGGCTCACTGCTCTGGGCCTGCGCTGCCCCATCTATAGAATGAGGTGACAGTAACGACCCACTGCCAGGCCCCATATTTGTCCTGTGACTGGGACGGGGCAGAGGAGGGTCTGTATTGTTATAGTAACAAGGAGGGTCTTGGCTGACCAAGTCCCACTCTCTTTACTTTGAGGTGACAATGGACACTCGATTACACACAGCCTCCAGAGCCAGCGTGAGCATGTCCTGTCCCCCAGGAGCTGCACTAAACCCTCACATTCCTCCCCGGCTACTCCACACCCATGATCTGCCGGGAGAGGGAATGGACGGAACTCGGGGTGCCAGGAAGGCTGTGGCTTCCCAAGGGCGTCGTGCAAAGGGTGAGGAGCCGGGAGCCACACAGCAGCCGTCACTACCCAACAGGCAGTTTGAAAAGCAGGGGCCCAGCCATGGCCCATTAGCCTTGTATTGCAGGGCAGCGTGTGGGCAACACCATGGACAGCATGGAGTCAGACACGGATCCTGTCATGGCCCAGCATGAGCTGCGTGACAAGTGCCATTCTGCAGCGCAGCAGAGATTGCTGTCTGGAGCACAGCCACAGGTTTGTGCTCTGGAAGAAGGGGGCCATGTTTGCCCGACACACCTGGCCAACAGAAGGCCATGGCTGTGATGGGCACAAGGCACTGATCTGCTTCTCAGCCTGCACCCCGGCTTTGTCACCCCGGCACTCTAGCTCACTGGACACCAAGAAAAGAGCTTGTCCCTGGAGTCCTTCCTCACCGTGGCTCTGTGCCATCCACTAGTGGACGGCAGCTGTGCGGAACCCAAAGTACCCCCACAGGACAGATGGGGCAGGAAGCACTGGGGAATGCAGCTCCCTCTGAATATGGGGGATGTGATGCCCCTGCTCTAGTGACCCAGCACAGGGGATCTGTAATAGCACAAGCGGTCGGGGTCCCTCTGCCAATGTCTTTCCCACAGCACCTCACTGGGTCCACAGCTCGTTACACTGCCACAGAGGGCCCCACCAAGCACTGGCCAAGCCCCACAGCTGAAATGGGGAAACCACACAAGCAGGGTGGCAAGGCTGAGGGCAGCTGCCCGGTAACAGCCATGCCTGCTGGTGGGGGACTCGTTCCCCTGCCCAGCCCGGCCCTGACTGCGCAGGAACAGCGCTAAGACGTGGCTGAGTCCATCCCCTGCACTCCTGCCAGCAGCCTGTTCTCACCAGAGCCATGAGCTTCAGCCCCTCTAGCAGCTTGCAGTTCCTGTTCTTCAGCCGATGGGCCTCGTCAATGACCACGCAGCGCCACTGGATCTTCTTCAGCTCGGGGCAGTCAGCCAGGATCATCTCGAAGGTGGTGATCACCACGTGGAATTTGAAGATCCCCGGGAGAGGGTTCCCCTGAGGAGACACAGGCCAGGGAGCACTTTACCCACGTTGTGCAGTGGGATGCGCCAGTCAGGCTGGGTGGGCCACCGTCCTGGTCTGCGGCAGATCTCTGGCCAGGGGCTTTATCAGAGCATCGCCCAGAGGGGCATTTTGGAGGATGCGCACCAGTGTGTCTGTGCCAGGGGAAGGCACTGCCATCCTGGGCCAGAGTGACCCTGTAATGTCAGCCATGAGCCTCCCGCAGGGCCAGCGTGGTGACCAGCAACCTGGGGGCCCCAGCAGCGAGAAGGTGACACAGCTGGAAGTAATGACCTCTTGGCAAGATGTCCTTCGGGACTCTGGGGCAGGGCTGCGCTGGGGATCCTGACGGGCTGTCCAACACATGGACTTTAGACACTTGCTCCCGAGACCATCTGCTCTCATGCAGCACACTGCTCCTTGCCTGCCCTGCATCAGGCTGGGGTGCATGTCTGCCTGGGGCCAGGCGTTTTGGAGCCCCTCCATCTAAGTGCAGGGGGCTCCCAAAGGACCTGCATCCCTCAGGCTAGGTGCTCCCCTGACCCTGCATTCCCTTCCACAGCAATCAAGCTAGGTTCATCCCGCACCTGGCTGTGTGCTCCCTGGCCGTGTTTCCTTCCTGGCCCTCCACATTCCTCAGGCTAAGTTCATCCCAGCCCTCCACGCCCCTCAAGCTAGGTTCCCCTCACCATGCATTTTCCCCCAAGCCCTCTGTTCCCCTCAGGCTAAGTTCTCCTCAGCCCAGGTGCCCTACGATTTGCTGCTTTCCAGAGTCCGAAAAGCAGGCTCAGGCCATGGAGGGAGATGAGCCCCACTCTTGGAGGGGGGCAGGGGGAATGGAATTCCTGCCCTCCTGCATGAGCACTGCATGTCTTGGTGATGAACTGAGCCCCACCCCTCTGCCCCCGCAACGGGGAACCCTGCCTGCTTCAAGAGCCTCGAGAGCCCCTTCCCCACAACCAGGGCAGCCACGTGCTCTGGGCACAGGCAAGCCGGTGGCTGCACCAGCACATTCCTGATGATGCAGAGCTAGGCAGGAAGCCAGGCTGCAGGGCTGACCCCAGGTATCCAACCAAGGAGCCACGACAGTGGACCTCACTGGGCCACGGGGGCTGAAAGCAGCAGCACCTGTGCGTCCCTGTACACCATCTCGTACTGCTGGATCATTTGCCGGCTGATCTGGCTGCCGTGGTAAACGATGGCATTCATCTCTGTCCAGGTGCGGAACTCTCGCTCCCAGTTGGTGATAGTGGACAGCGGTGCGATGATGAGGAAGGGGCCACGGATGCCCATCAGGAAGATCTCAGAGAGGAAGGTGATGGACTGGATCGTCTTCCCCAGGCCCATCTCATCAGCCAGGATGCAGTTCTTCCTGCGGACGCAGCACAGCATGGATGGGGACACCCTAGTGCTGTGAGCACTGCAGAGTGGCCAGCACTGGCCTCCTGGGGCTGGGTGGGGGAACTCAGGGCCTGTAAAGCACTATGAGATGTTCACAGTAAAGGGGGCTCAGGACCGATCGCCCAAATGCCTGAAAATTGCCACCAAAGGACAGTGCAAAAACGCTTACTTGACTGCTGTGTCCCCCCACAAATCAGGCGACTGGGCATGCCAAGGCCTAGCCAGCTGTATGTCCGTCTGCTTCAGCACTGCATGGCACAGTGCAATGCACAGCTGTCTCAAGGGCATCTGTGTCCCTGCCACTGGGACAGCAAACCTCAGCGCCGCCAGCACCAACCAACAGGGACCCTTAGTGCCGTCCCCATTCTTCCGCAGCCTCCCCAGGGCCCAGCCCATGCTTCAGGCCACTTTGGAGGAGCTGATTTCATTGGTATTAAACAGTCGTAAAGGGAAAGTTACAATGAACGAAGCTCTACGGTGGCTGCTGACATGCCCAACAGCGGGGAGAGCAGTGCCCCACCAGCCCATGCATCAGTCGCAATAAGGCGCAGGAAGTACCCTCCGCCCCCCCCAGTGACACACCATGTGACATGCTCGCTCAAACCCTTCCTCACCTGTTGTACCAGTTGAAGAGCAGCCAGTTCATCCCCTCCAGCTGGTACTCCCGCAGCTGGTTGCTATTCTTATATTCCCGAGACTTCTCCAGTTTCTGCCAGGACTCGGAAGCCGGGCGCTCCTAGGAGGGAGAGCAGGTGAGCGCTCAGTTAGGCGTGGCCACAGACATGGGACACAGGACAATGCTGGGCTCAGGCAGAAAAGGGAACACTTGGGAAAGACGTTCCAGAATTAATAGCAAGCGTCAGCTGATAACAGCAAGGCCTCAGCCCCCCAGATCTTCCCCACCCCGAACACAGGGGATCTGGGGCTCAGGCTCCAAGCAGCAGGGGGCGGCAGGCCAGGACCATGGGGCATCGGCAGAGCTTACACAGCACCGGTGCTAACAGAACGCCCTCTCCCGTGTCACAGGCAGGCCGAGGAGCCCACGGATGTGTTACCACAGGTTTGATCTCCGGTGGGATCTGCAGGGACTCGAACTCTTTGATTTTTCCAGGGTCAACGTCTTCCTCCAGCTCCCAGGTGCTCTCCTCGTACGGCAGCGAGCACCACTTGACCAGGTAGTGGGTCACCTCCTGTAGCACAAGGAGAGGCGCTTTGGGATCAGGAAGGGTGTATGGGGCAGGCTCCCGACCTTGAGAAATGCCCTAGAGACACATTCTGCTGGTAAGGTCCAGGGTCCGTGCACTCTTCTGCCCCATGGGGTGCAAGCCCCCAGCGCACAAGTGCTGTGAGCATGCACAGGCATACAAACACGTGCCCGCCCACCTGCACGTTTGCACACACAGGCCATGCAGGGATGTTCAGAGCCAAATTGGGCCCAGATATCCCCCTGCACAGGCTGGGCAATCAGGACTCAAGGTCTCCTCCACAGGCCCCGCTGCCAAGGAACACAACACACCACCCCCGCCAGGTAAGAGTGCTGAAGGAGCAGGCAAGGACTCAGGGGGTCTCTGCATTTCCAGCCCCTGCTCCCAACACATCCAGAGCTCACTGGGCAATAACTGCACTGGCACCCACAGCTCCTGCTAGGTCCCCAAAACCTGCCCCCACAGGGCATTTCCCTGGGCAAAGCCTCTGCCCTCCCAACTGCCCCTCGCTCCCCCCATGTACAGACGAGGAGCAGCTGCATGGCAAAAGTCACACGCACCTCCCCGGTGTCAGAATCCTTCGTGTGAGCCACCTCCAGGATCCGATCCACCTCCACGTAGTCTGGGTTGAACAAATCCTCGTCAGGCTGGTGCAGCAGGAGGAGAGAGAGAGTGATACATTCAGGCTGCCTGCTGGGCCACGCAGGCGAGGGTGAAAGGAGCACAGCAGGGCAGCGAGCACACACGAGAGCAGGTGTGGGGAAGGCCGGCCCCACACTGCTTTACACGAGGATGCTGGCTCCATGCTGCCCCTGAGCAGGAAGGAATGTCTGCCTGTGCTCAGCTAGTGAGGTGCTCACACCTAGTGCGTGCGCTGCCTCCCACCAACAGGCAGCACCTGGCAGGCAAGACTGGGCTGGCAAGGAGCAGCTTCAAACACAAGCCCAATGGCACCCCTGCTTGTCCTGACGAACCTCAGCAGTCCTGGTCACCTGCGAAACATGGCCCCTCCATACGACCAATACCCCAGAGCCTGGCACCAGGCAAGGCCAGAAGGGGCACTCCCCTGCCCTGGGTCCCTCTGCCCTGGCAGGCTGGGGGGAGAGGGGCATGGCCTGGTGCGCAGAGATCCGTGCTGTGCAGCTCAGAGCCAAGGCACCAGCATTCAGGCAGAGCACAGCTTGCCCTGCCCGGGGCGAAGAACATGGTGCCTCCAGCAGGGCACGGTGTTGGCACACTGGAAAAGGGACCAGGCTGGAGGTTCGGTGGCATCCCTGAGGATTTACAGCCACGGTTACAGAGTGGTTCCATCTCGTGGTCGATTTACACTCGCCAGGACATGCACAGGAAACGTCGGGGGTGGGTGGGGGAGAATGATAGAAATTGGCTCCCAGGTGGAACAAGATGAATCTGCTCCCAAAGAAAGGGCTGGGCAGGGATTGTGTGTCTATGGCTCCACTCCCTGCAGAACCCTGCCCCATGATCTCACTCACCCGCACCACAAGCAGGCACCCAGCACAGAGCATAGAATCCTAGGGCTGGAAGGGACCTCACGAGGTCATCTAGTCCAACCCCTGCTAAAAGCAGGACCACTCCCACTAAATCACCCCAGCCAGGGTTTTGTCTAACTGGGCCTTAAATATCTCCAAAGATGGAAATTCCACCACCTCCCTAGGTAACCCATTCCAATGCTTCACCACCCTCCTAGTGAGAAAGTTTTTCCTAATATCCAACCTGGACCTCCCCAGCTGTAATTTGAAACCATTACTCCTTGTTCTGTCCTCTGTTACCCTCGAGAACAGCCTAGCTCCGTCCTCTTTGGAGCACCCCTTCAAGTAGCTGAAGGTTGCTATCAAATCTCCCCTCAGTCTTCTCTTCTGTAGACTAAATAAGCCTAGTTCCTTCAGTCTCTCCTCATACGTCATGTGCCCCAGCCCCCTAATCATTTTTGTTGCCCTCCGCTGGACTCTTTCTAATTTGTCCACATCCTTTCTGTAGTGGGGAGCCCAAAACTGGACACAGTATTCCAGATGCGGCCTGACCAGTGTCGAATAGAGGGGAATTATCACATCCCTCGATCTGCTGGCAATACTCCTACTGATGCTGCCTAATATGCCATTGGCCTTTTTGGCAACAAGGGCACACTGTTGGCTCATATCCAGCTTCCCGTCCACCATAACCCCCAGGTCCTTTCCTACAGCGCTGCTACTTAGCCGATAGGTCCCCAGCCTGTGGCAGTACATGGGATTTTTCCATCCTAAGTGCAGGACTCTGCACTTGTCTTTGCTGAACCTCATCAGATTTCTTTTGGCCCAATGCTCCAATGTGTGCTGCAGAGAGCTTTCCAGGGAGCCACGTGAGATACACCACGGGCTGCAGGAGGAGTCTTGAGCCAGATGCTGTCCTGTGCCACATACCCTGGCCCTGATATGCTGCCCTGGCATGATGACACCACGCCCCACACCTCTGTCTGTGATAAGGCAGTGGACTGTCAGTGCGACTGCCCAGAGCTCTGATGGTGGGGACAGCAGGGCTCCCTGCTCTGCCATGTCAGGCACCGTGGGGAGGGAGGGTCCCTGGCCCTGCAGGACCTGCTGGATGGCTCTCCCTTGCTGTGCCTGGCCTGCTCTGGGGCCCTCCCCCCGGATCACACACTTGAGCCAAGGAGAAGTGCCCATCCAGTCTCTCCTTTCGCCCCAGTGCCACTGGGCAGGAGCGGGCTGCCAGCCCCAGGACTGGGACAAAGGCTGCCCTGCCACTTCCAGCTGGCCATCGGACCTGCTCCAGGCACTGCAGCACTCGGAGCAGAGCCAGGAGAAATCGGACTGAGCCAGCCGTTGCGAAGCAGCTGCTGCACCATAGCTGGGGACCTGGCCAACAAACCAACCCCAGCTGGCAGAGACAGCAGCAGCCCCCAGCCAGTTCAACCAGCCCAGGGCTCCTGAGAGACAAGAGACGCGCCAGCCCGCTTGGCCGCAACCTCACCTCTGTGAAGATGTGCTTCATCTGGGCCTGCTTGTTCCGAAAGCGCTTTATCTTCTGAGAGATCCTGGGGTCCTTCTCCAGCTCGTCCAGGGTGGCCCACTTGCAGTGCAGGTAGGAGCTGTGGAACAAGCAGCCAAACATGAAGCCTGGTGGAGAGGGGCCTGCCCAGTGCCCAGCCATAGGTGCCCTCAGTGACCCCTACAGCAACAAGCCTCTGGAGGCTAACGAAGCAAAGCACTGTGCCATGGCTGCAGCGGGCAGGGAGCGGGCTCAGAGGGAGCCTGGAGGGAGAAGGTCCAAGTACTTAGCTGGAGCTAGCACAGGCTGAGGGTGCAGCAGGCTGGGAGCTAGTGCAAGGGGATCAGCATGGGGCAGGTAGGTGCACATTCACAAACACACCTCTGGACACACACATGTATGCACACACCACGAGCATGCACAGGCACACACGTCCCCCCCAACACTCACTCACACACCTGTACACACAAGCGCACACACATCTCTGCATGCAGCACATAATCATGCACAGCTCTGCACACAGCAGAGGCCAATAGAGAAGAGCGTGGCACGTACAAGTTCCTGTACTTGACGTAGAATTCCTCCGTCTCGTAGGCCAGGCAGCCTGGGGGAACCTGAAACCAAGAGTGAGCGGGTCAGCAGCCAGCGCAGGGAGCTGGGGCGTGGGGGGGACAGGGACCTCTCCTTGGGCAGGGCTCTGATGCGGCCCCTCTGGTGCTTGTGAGCAAGAGGCAGACTTGGCACACCGGGGACAGTGAAGGGGTGAGCCGAGCAGCACAGGGACAGTGCCAAGCACTCATCAGCTCTAACCCTCATCTTCGGGGCCCTGGAGAGCCAGGGAACTTCCTCCCAGCACTGCACTGGAATACGCGTCTGCAAAGGGCAGCCACGTGCCCACAGCTCTCCCATGGTCCCGCCCGGCTCGCCTCACTGCCTGACTGACAGGCAAAGCCGGGAGGCACCATGTTAGCCCCATGCCCCAGAAGCGTGGGATCCCATTGAAGCTGCACACAGCTGGCACTGTGGGGACCCAGGACCTGCTCCTCTAGAGCGTGCAGGCTGTGCCAAACCCCTCTGCACGCAAAGCATCCCCCCACAGTTCACCTCTCTGCTCCAGGGAAGGACATGGCTCCGGGCTCTGCTCTTCGGGAAGCTGATGCTGCTCCATTGTGAGGCTCGATCACTGGCCCCTTTGGGCCCAATCCCCCTTCACACTGCAGACCCCAAACATGGCCATGGTCAGCCAACCAGAGCCCTCCTCTCACTGCGCCCACTGCCTGAGAAAGCCTGGAGCAGACGTTCTCTGGGAGGCGACAGAGCTGACTCCTGGGGAAGAGGGCTTGTGGCTGACAGATTATGCCTCTTCCTTGGGGGTGTCCAGCCCCACAGGATGCGACATCACAGTGCCTCTCCTTGGCAAGGTGGGCCACATCAGCGTGGCAGAGCTGCGCCCGTGTGCCTCCCCATTTCAGATACACGTGGGAAGGGCACTGACCTCCTTCTGCACCAGTCTGGAGGCAAGGATCTTCTCAATGATGTTGGCATCGTCCTCGGGGGGCTCCTGGAGGCACCATAGGGAGAGCAGAGGTCAATATTCTGGCCTGGCAGTATGGCATGGCACCCCCAGCCCTGCCATGCAGAGCTCACTAGCCTCCCCTCCCCTCTGTGCTCGCAGGGCTTCAGGAGCCTGGGACTGGCAAACCGTGGGGGTGGCAGTCCTCCAGAAATGCTCTTCAGAGCTAAGGGCTGCGCTCCGCAGCAGTGCTCCCAGGGCCAGGGAAACAGAGCAGCGTCACCCACACTGTGCAGCCGGGCCGGGAGCAGCCTCACTGGGTGCTGGACAGGGCTGTGCTTGGGGCGCATAGGAAAGGGGTCAGCCTAACTCCTTGTAGTGGCGCTGCCTGAGCCCCTGCAGTGCCCAGCACCAAGGCACCCTCCACCCTCAGCCACACATGCCAGGCCAGGCGATGCTGCACCCATCTGCCCTGGGAGCTGGACAGACTCTCAGGGCCTCGGTGCGACAGCTCCAGCCTCTCCCAGGGGCCAGCAGCACACACAAAGCGGGGCACCAGGCCACGCCAAGGCTCCCCCGCGCATGCACAAGCACAACATGGCCCTCTCTGCCCTGCAGCATCATCGAGGCAGAGGGACCTGTTCAGGGCAGGGCTCCCCCACACAGGGGAGGGGGGGAAAGGGTGTACTTGTGCTCTGCAGGCGATGGCTGCAGCAAGTAGAGGCAGACAGCCAAGAAGGCCTGGGGGAGAGTGGTGAGAAACTGGCAAGCTGGAACAGCAGGGTGAGCCCACATGGGCGTTAGCTCAGCTGCAGTGGGGTTATCGCCACACAGAGGCTAGTCTGGCTCCAGCAGTTAGCCCCATAGAGGGGTGAGCCCCACACATCAGGGCTGGCTGCACCGCTGTGTGTGCCTCTAACAAATACCCTTCTATAACCCTCGGGCGCCAGGGGTGCGGCCGTGCCCACCACCTGGACATGAGTGCTCTAACAGCCTTGCAGGTGGGTTTGCCAAGGGCCACGGTGCCAATGGATTTCTCTAGCCACCTGTAAAGTGGTGGATGTTGGAGGGAGGCAGTGAAGGCAGCCAGCCCCAGTGGCCACAGCCTGTCAGATCTGTTGGCCTAACACCACGGGGGCCAGGGGAGTGGCAGGCTTTGGCCTTTGCACACAGCGACCCACCCAGGCTGGGCTCTCAGAGCAGTGCTGGGGCAGGCCATGTTTGCCCTGTTCAGATGGGGAGTTGATACCAGGGGGGACCAATGGTTGGTGAAAGCTGGGGCCTGCCAACTCCACTTTCCATTCTCATCTGCATTTCCGCAAAGGATCCCCCAGGGTAACCCAGGAAATCTCACTTGCAAAGCTCATTTCAATGGATCAGGCTAGGACTACAGGCCTGTGACAGTGGGCAAAGGAGCATCAGCAACAGAAGGGTCAATGCATCACCCAGGGGAGAGCAGCCGGGCCGTGTGGGTAGGGCAGGCAACAGAATTGTTCTGTACAGCTCCATAACGGGGAGGAGTAATATTCCCACAGAAGCTTTGCTGGGAGCTGACTCGGGTGACCTGACGGCGATACAGAAAGACAAGCCGTCAGCCACCCCAAGCAACTTCCCTAAGGGCTGGAGGAGGGAGTGAGCAGCCATCACGTGACACTCACAGCAGAGACCTGTCAGTGTTAGCCAGGACAGAGCATTGACACAGAAGGACCTGGAGAGAGCAAAGATATGGGCAAGAGAGAACTGTTCTGCATGGAGACAGGCCCCATTAGACCCCATAGCAGATCCACCCTGAGAGGCAGGAGGAGTCTCAGTGGGCAGCATGCCGGACACGAGGGGATGAGGCTACACAGATGGCACTGGGCTGCCGACAGACTCTGTACACTGGAGCAGGGAAGCGACTGTCCCGGCCTGCAGGGGTGGGCTCTGATCAAAGCTCACATGCTGGGCACTGCATTGCCAGAGACACCAACAGGCTGGAGGCACTGATCTCCAGTGCTCGGCCTTGATAACTTAGTGTGGCTAGAGCGTCCTGCAGCCACAGGCACTACTGCCAAGGAAGGAGGGGATCAGTCCGTGTGGCGCTGGGGCACAGCTGGGAGAGTCTCCCATGTGGACAGCCATCCAGGGAAAGGGTAGGGCGGGGCCTGTGGGTAGAAGAGGGAGCTAAGGCACCAGGCAATGGGCCAGGGAATGCCAGGGACCTGGCAGGAGATGTGCTGGGGCCCTAGAGATGCACTGGGGGTGAACACTTCACTTCCTGGGCGACCCAAGCATGGTCTGCAAGGAGCCATGCTCAACTTGCCTGCACAATGCTCTGGGCAGCTCTCACCATCCTCAGGCACCCACGCTGCCCTGCACTCAGCTCCTCTCATAGCCACATGCTCCTGCTTGCCTTCATCTTCCTGCACGCCCCTCCCCTTAACCAGCACCCCTCCCCTCTCCACAGAGGGCTGGAGCGAGTGCCCCCCCATACCTCTGCCTGCCATGCCAGCGTGGACGCAGACAGTGCGGAGGCTCGCCCGGCTCCCAGCACTGCTATTGTCTCGCCATCATCATCCACCACTTTGAAATCCAAGTCCTCATTGTACTTCCTCCGCTTCACCTGCCGGCCCGAGCGGCGCTTCTGTGCAGCAGATAACAGGCAGTGAGAGGGCTTGGGCAGCCATGGCCAGCAGGACCTTCCACCCCTGCCTGCCCATGGCCAAAGGTGCAGGGGAAGGACAGCCCCAGTCACGCGGAGAACACCATCCTCTGTGCAGGCCTGTGGCCCAGGCGTCCCCTGGGTGCATAGTGACATCTAACCAGCTCTGTGACCCTTGCCTTGCTCAAGGGCAAAC
Source organism: Pelusios castaneus (assembly GCA_007922175.1). Taxonomy (NCBI): domain Eukaryota; kingdom Metazoa; phylum Chordata; order Testudines; family Pelomedusidae; genus Pelusios; species Pelusios castaneus. The sequence continues at coordinate 4,890,803 of ML685852.1, read as the reverse complement.
TCCCTCCCCCAGGTCATGCTCCACCGGCCAAAACCCTGCTCACGCACACAGCCAGGCCCAGATGCTCTCTGAACCCCCAACAGGGAGCCCATGGCTCCAGCCCTTTGCCTCAGGAGCTTCCATTCCGGTGCACTCTTGGGATGCTTTTCTAGCCTGGCTCACAGGTGGCCACTTTCTGCTGGAAAATGGTGAGGCCCCTGTGGGTCATCTATCGGGGGCCCCACTGGAGAACTGTGCCCTGCTGGCCTGGGAAGGAGGTTCTCAGCATGACATTCCCACCCCCCAGGAATGGAGCAGGCCGCCTCTAGCACTGCAGCCCCACCACCCAGAGAGTTCCACACAGCAGTCTGTGTGTGTGTGTGGGGGGGGTGCTCCCCACACCCTCCCCCTGGCCTGAGGAGAAGGGACCAGAGGGGAACAAGGCCAAATGAGTGTAAGGGCAGAGTGCTGCATTAATTCTTACACCACCAGCAGCAAGCCTGGCGAAGGCTGCTATCCACTGACCTCCAACTGCTGCATGGACACCCTGGGCACCAAGCTCTGTACATAGGCATACAGAGGTAAGGATTCAGCTGTAGGAAGTCAGAGCTCAGTGAGAACCCTAAGACAGATGAAAGAATCTAGCCGGGGGGGAGAGTGTCCTGGGCCCATTGCAGCCAGGGCCCTGGCCCTGCACATACCTGGCTGTCAGCCGACTCAGCAGACTCCTCGGGGCTCGGCAGAGATGGGCTCAAGAGGCCTTGGTCCAATTCCAAACTCTCCAGGGGGATCTCATTTTTCCTTTTCCCTTTCTTCTTCTTCTCCACAGGGGTTGGTCCTTGCTCCTTGCTGCCAGGAGAGATTGCCAGTTAACTCCTGCCCTAGAGATCTCAGAGCCCTGCATCCAGGAAGGGGCCAGCAGAGCCTTTTGCCTTTAGTTCTTTAATCCCCCTTTGGGGAGCTTCTGTAACAGCTCAGCAGGGTGCATAGAGGCCAGTGGGGAGAGCCCAGACTGCGTGAGGTACCTGGTGCCATCGTCACAGAGCCCATGGTCACAGAGCCAGACTGCCGTGGTCAGGACACCTGGCGCCGTGGTCAAAGAGTCGGACCGACATGGCCAGGACACCTGGCGCTGTGGTCACAGAGCTGCACCGATGCGGTCAGGACGTGGGCAGGATGGGGTCACGTGGTCACAATGCCAGGCTCAGTCAGTCTGAGAAGCGGAATGGTCCCAGGGAACAGAAGGTGGTCAGCAGTTCCCTACCACTCTGCCCTGCATACCATGGATGGCCAAATGGGGCCACTGTGGAAGGAGTTTGGTTAGATCATAAAGTGGGAGTCAGGACTCTTGGGTTAATAATCCCAGAGTGGGGTTCCATCAGCAGAACAGGAGTCTGGTATGACAAGAGAAGGTTCCCCTCTAACTAGAGGCTCTTCAAAACATGTGGTCCCTATCTGTATTCCACTGAGGGTTTCACACATGTGGCCAGAGCTAGAGCTTTTAGAAGTAGTAGCGTCCTTGGTCCGTGCACATGCCCTTCTCTCACCTCATGGTTTTGTCTGAGGTGATAAAAGGGAGGGTGGACCAACCATGCCCTCAGTTCCTTCTCTACCACAAACCAATCAGATCTGCAGCACAGAGGAAGAAGGGTGGGATTGGAATAAAGAGGGACCACACAATTCACAGCACCTCCAATGACAGGTAAGTAACCTCCCCTCCTTTGAGTGAGAGTCCCTATCCTGCTCCACTGAGGGTGAATAACAAGCAGTACCTTAAGTTGGAGGAAGGTGTGAGATGATAATGATGAAGCAGAAAACAGCTGTGCCGAAGGAGGCATCCATAGCAGAGTCTTCCAGGAAGGCATAATGGGACAAGAAGGCCTGTACCAAATTCCACTTGGCCGACCTATGTATGTCTGGTATGAAGTACATCATTAAGCGTGGCCGTAGTTGATGCCTGTGCTCCCATGGAATGGGCCCATACCCTCGGGTTGGAGACAGCCCAGATATCTGATAGCAGAGCATAATGCATCCCAAAGCCCACTTAGAGATCCTCTCAGTGAAAACTGCTTTCCCTTAATGCGTTCAGTTATAGCAGTAAACAACTTAGGAGACTTCCTGAAGGGAAGGTGAAGGTCAGGGCCCTGTGGACATCAAGAGAGAGAAGATGCTGTTCCTCTGCTGAGGTGGGAGGCTTCGGAAAGAAGGCAGGTAATTGTATAGGTTGGTTGAGATGGAAAGAAGAGAAAACCTTATGTGGGAACTTCGGCAGCATAGGAAAACTGGGTCTGTGTGAAGTGGTAAAGGGGAGGTCAGCCATCATGGCCCTTGTCTCACAGAAGTAATACTCACCAGAAAGGCACTCTTCGTGGAGAGAAGAGAGACAGAGCATGAGGCCACAGAGTCAAATGGTGACTTTGTCAATATCATGAGGACAAGATTGAGATCCCCTGGGGAAGCGATGGACTGAATAAAAGGATAGGTTCATAGGAGACCTTTCCAAAACCTTGGAAGTGAATAGATGAGTAAGGAGAGAGCACTTCTCTACCAAAGGGTGGAAGGCACAGGTAGCAGCCATGTGCACCTTGATAAAGCTGAGAACAAGTTCGGATGCCTTCAGAGAAAGGAGACACTCCAGAATAAGAGGGATGCCCACATCCTCATGGGTAAGACTCCTGCATTGGGAGCAAGAAGTTTAATGCTTCCACTTGGCCCCACAGGAATGTCTTGGGGATTCATTCGGGCTTCTCGAAAGAATGCCTTTCAATGCAGACAAGCATTCCCGCTCTAATGAAGATGTCCCACCAGAGACCAAGCTTTGAGGTGAAAACCATAGGGATCGAGATGCTGGATCCACCTGTCATTTTGTATGAACAGTTCTGGGAGAGGTGGGAGTGGGAGTAGGGAGCACGCTGACATGTGGAGAAGTGGGGAAAACCAGTTAGAAGGAGGCAATCAGAATAACTATTGCTCTTGCCTGCCTGACCTTGTGCAGGACTCACATTAGTGAAAGAAATGTGTTGTTGAACCAATCCAACCAGCAAAGAACTAGGGCATCACACTGGGACAAGACACAACTGCCCTTGGAGCAGTACTGGGTGCACTTGCTGTTGGCCTGGGACGCAAAGAGGTCCCAAGTTAGAATTCCCCAGTGACCAAAAATGCTGGTGACTACAGTGTTGTGAAGATAAGGTTGCTTACCTGTAATTGATATTCTTTGAAATGTGTTGCTCATGTCCATTCCACTTAGGTGTGTATGTGCTGCGTGCATGAGCCATCTGGAAGGTTTTTCCCCTGGGAGTACCCGCAGGGGTGGCTGCTGGGCTCTAGATGGTGCTGCCGCAGCTGCCTATATAAGCCCCAGTCATAGAATCATAGGGCTGGAAGGGACCTCTAGTCCATCTAGTCCAACCCCCTCCTAAAAGCAGGACCACTCCCACTAAATCATCCCAGCCAGGGGTTTGTCTAACCGGACCTTAAATATCTCCAAAGACAGAGATTCTACCACCTCCCTAGGTAACCCATTTCAATGCTTCACTACCCTCCTAGTGAGAAAGATTTTCCTAATATCCAACCTCGACCACCCCAGCTGTAATTTAAAGCCATTGCTCCTTGTTCTGTCCTCTGTTACCACTGAGAACAGCCTAGCTCCGTCCTCTTTGGAGCACCCCTTCAAGTAGTTGAAGGTTGCTATCAAAACCCCTCCCAGTCTTCTCTTCTGTAGACTAAATAAGCCTAGTTCCTTCAGTCTCTCCTCGTCCGTCATGTGCTCCAGCCCCCTAATCATTTTCATTGCCCTCTGCTTGACTCTTTCTAATTTGTCCACATCCTTTCTGTAGTGGGGAGCCCAAAACTGGACACAGTATTCCAGATGCGGCCTCAACAGTGCCGAATAGAGGGGAATTATCACATCCCTCGATCTGCTGGCAATACTCCTACTGATGCAGCCCAATATGCCATTGGCCTTTTTGGCAACAAGGGCACACTGTTGGCTTATATCCAGCTTCCCGTCCACCATAACCCCCAGGTCCTTTTCTACAGTTCTACTACTTAGCCGATCGGTCCCCAGCCTGTAGCAGTGCATGGGATTTTTTCCATTCTAAGTGCAGGACTTTGCACTTGTCCTTGTTGAACCTCATGAGGTTTCTTTTGGCCCAGTGTTCCAAATTTGTCTAAGTCTCCCTGGCTCCTGTCCCTGCCCTCCAGCGTGTCTACCATTCCCCCCAGCTTGGTGTCATCCGCAAACTTACTAAGCACGCAATCTAGCCCATCATTGAGATCATTAATGAAAATGTTAAACAGAACCGGCCCCAGGACCGATCCCTGGAGCACTCCACTCGTTACTGGTTGCCAACTGGACATTGAGCCATTGATTCCTACCCGCTGATCTAGCCAGTTTTCTATTCACCTTACGGACCACTCATCCAACCCATACTTCCTTAACTTGCCGAAAAGAATGCTGTGGGAAACCGTATCAAAAGCCTTGCTAAAGTCAAGGTATACCACGTCAACGGCTCTTCCCGCATCCACAAATCCAGTCATCTCATCATAGAAGGCAATCAGGTTGGTCAGGCACAATTTGCCCTTGGTGACTCTATGCTGACTGTTCCTGATCACTCTATTTTCCTCCAAGTGTTTCAGGATGGATTCTTTGAGGACCTGCTCCATGATTTTTCCGGGGACTGAGGTGAGGCTGACTGGTCTGTAGTTCCCCGGATCCTCCTTTTTCCCTTTCTTGCCAGATGTCCAACACCAACTGCCCTCACCCGTTCCTTCTTGCGAGATGTTCAACAGAGAAGACATGTGGGTGTGGAATGGACATGTGCAACGCATCACGAAGAATATCAATTACGGGTAAGCAACCTTATCGTCGCCTTCTTCAAGTGATTGCTTGTGTGCATTTAACTTAGGTGATTCCCCAGCCTTACCTTAACAGAAGGAGGGGTCAGACGTCACACGTTTGCAGATCACAGGACCGCCAGGCCCACTGTGGGGTCTCCCCTGGATTGCTGTGACATTAAGTGTACCAATGACCACATAGCTCCCCTGCAGATTTCCTGGATAGGGACATTGGCCAGGAATGCTGCTGACGATGCCTGTGCCCTTGTCCAATGAGCTGTTACCGATGGCGCAGGTACCCTGGCAAGGCTATAGCACTCCTTTATGCATGCCATGATCCAGGAAGAAATTCACTGGCTAAAACTGGTTGACCCTTAACCCGGTCCGCCATTGGCACGAATAGCCTTCTGGAAAGGTTTGGTGCGCTCCAGATAAAATGCAAGTGTCCACCTAAGGTCAAGCAGATGAAGGTGGCACACCCTGTCGTTGGCATGCGGTTTGGGACAGAGACCAGGGAGAAAAATGTCCTGACTAGTACGGAAATGAGATACCACTTTTGGAAGGAAGGCCAGGTGTGGCCTCAGATGCACCTTATCTTTAAAGAACGCTGTGTAAGGTGGCTCCGACATCAGTGTCTTCAATTCCTGGCCCATGTGATGGCCACAAGGAAGGCCACCTTCCCTGGGAAGGGAACCCAGAGGCTCAAATGGGGGCCCTGTGAGCTTGAAGAGCACCAGGTTGAGGTTCCACTGGGCTACCAGGGCGTGGGATGGCGGAAACAGTCTGTCCAGCCCCTTCAGGAAGCACTTAACTAACGGGTTCAAGAAAACCAAAGTCCCCACCTCTCCTTGATGTAGGGCTGAGATAGCTGCCAGGTATACTTTTACTGACGATGTCAAGAGCCATTGGTGTTTCAGGTGCAGGAGGTAGTTCAGAATGCATGGAATAGATGCTCTCATTGGCTGCAACCCCTAACTCTGAGCCCAGACCAAAAACCTGGTTCACTTAGAATTATAGCTGGCCCTTGTGGAGGGCTTCCTGCTGCTGAGAAATACATCCTTCACTGCCTCCGAGCAGTACCACTCCTCTGTGTTCAGCCACGTATGCGCCTTGCCGTGAGGTGTAGAAAGCATAGATCGGGATGTCTGAGTCTGCCCTGGTCCTGAGTCAGAAGGTCTGGGAGCAGAGGTAGTGGGATCGCGTGGTCTATTGACAGGTCCAGGACCATGGAGAGCCAGTGTTGACAAACCCAGGCCGGGGCAATGAGGATCATCTCTGTCGCGTCCTGTTTGGCCTTCACTAGTACTTTGTGCGCTAGGGGGGTTGGGGGAAAGGCGTAAAAGAGGATCCCTGACCACCGGATTAGAAAGGCATCTGCTATGGACCCAGGTTCTTGGCCCTGGAATAAGCAGAACCTCCCTCACTTCTTGTTGCTCAACGAGGTGAACAGGTCCACTTGGGGAGTGCCCCACCCCTGGAAGACGTGCTGTAAGACATCCACCAAATCGACCACTGTGTCAGAAAGGATCTGCTGAGATTGAATGCTAGGGTATTGAAGCAGCCAGGGAGGCATGATGCTACCAGAAGTATTGAGTGAGCGATGTAAACTCCCACAGATGGAGGGCTTTTTTGCATAGGCAAGAGGAGCGAGCTCCACCCTGTCTGTTCATATACAACATCGCTGTCGTGTTGTCAGTGCTGATGACATGGTCCTGTCCCGCAGATGGCGATGGAAGGCCTTGCAAGCCAGGGCAACAGCTTTCAGCTCCTTTATATTTAGATGTACCAGCAGCTCTGACCAGTCCCATAAACCTTGGATCCTGAGGGAGCCCAGGTGGCATCCCACCTAGGTCGGAGGCGTCCGTGACCAGGCATACTGATGGCCATGAGGGCTGGAATGCAATTCCCTGGCAAGCCCACCTCTGCTCTTGCCAGCAGTGAAGTGCCTGCAGTAGGGATGGTGGCTGTCCCGGGTTGGGTGTTCATCGTGTTCAGCCACATCTGGGGCAGAGTCTTATTCTCGCATGGAGGATCATATAGGTGCAAGAGGCCACGTGCTCGAGAAGCTTCAGGCACGCATGAGTTGACGTGAGAGGGTATCATCCTAAACTGTTCAGGAGTTCCCTGATCACCTTGAATCTGGCGTTGGGGAAGAGGGCTTTTGCCCGTACTGAGTCTGGCACCACTCCAATAAATTCTATTCTTTGGGTTGGAATGATGGTCGATTTGGCCTCGTTGAGCACTAGCCCGAGACTTGTGAAAGTTGAACGCACCTGCTTTATGTGTTCTTCTACCTGATCCCAAGAGCGACCTTTTAATCAACCAATTGTCCAGACAGGGGAAAATGCAAATGGGCAGCCACTACTGCCAGGCATTTTCTGAATATCTGAGGGGCTGCTAAGAGGCCGAATGGCAACACTGTGAACTGTAGATGCCGTTGACACACTGAATCGCAGGAAGCGCCTGTGCCTCGGGACAATAGCAATGTGGAAATAAGAGTCCTTGAGATCGAGGGCAGCATACCAATCTCCTGGATTCAGGGAAGGGATGATGGAGCCAAGGGAGACCATTCGGAAGCAAATGTGCCTCAGAAATTTGTTCAACTTTCACAAGCCCAGGATTGGATGATGGCCACCCTCGGATTTTGGGATAAGAAAATAGTGGGAATAGAACCCCCTGCCCCTGAAATCGCATGAGACATCTTCTGTTGTGCCTGCTTGCAGAAGCGACTGCACCTGCTGGAGCAGTTGTTCATGAGATGGGTCCCTGAAGAAGGCTGGAGGGGCGGGGAAGGTGGGAGTTAAGAAAACTGGAGGGATATCCCAACCTCCCCATACACAGGACCAAAGGTCTGATGTTATTCTGCACCACGCATGGTAATATCGGGAGAGATGGTTGAGGAAGAGGGGTAAATCTGGATCCTGGGCAATGACTGGTGTGTTATCTTCGAGTGTACCCTCAAAACCGCTTCTGTGAACAGTTAGACGGGCGGCTGGGTCTCCTGCCATTCCCGCTGCCTCATCTGCCAAAGTCCTGCCTGGATTGGAAAGAGCGGGACATGGACTGCCACTTGAATTGCTTCCTCTGGGGGGGTTGTGTGTGAAGGCCCAGAGACTTGAGGATGGCACGTGGGTCCTTTGGCATTTGCAGCCTAGACCCCGTTTTGGAGGAGAATAGGTCAGGGCCCTTGAATGGCAAGTCTTGGATCGTCATCTGGACCTCCTGCGGGATGCCAGATGCTTGGACCCAGGAAGACCGTCTCATGGCTACCCCAAAGGCCATGGCTCAGGCTGCCACATCTGCCACGTCTAGTGCCGACTGGAGCAGGGCTCTGGACACCACCTTCCCTTCTTTGACTATGGCTTGAAACTCTGCTCTAGAGTCCTGGCCCATTAAGTCTTGAAACTTTTCCATCGTCTCCCAAGAATTGAAGGCATATTGGCTGAGGATAGCCTGCTGGTTCGCCACCCTGAGCTGGAGCCCATGGTGGAATAGATCTTCCTGCTGAAGAGCTCCAGCTTCCTGGCATCCTTGGATTTTGATGTCGAGCCTTGCTGCCCCAGCCTCTCCCGTTCATTCGCCGCTGCCACCACAAGAGCCCAGTGTGCAGCAGGTACAGAAATTTCATAGCCCTGCAAGGGCAAGAAGTACGTCCTCTCCACCCTTTTTGCAGCAGATGGCAGGGAAGCTGGTGTCTGCCACAGTATTTCCATACATTGTTTGATTGTTTTAATTAGGGCCAGAGCCACCCACGAGGGGCCTTCTGGAAGCAGAATGTCCACAGTTGAGTCCAGATCCTGGGATACCTCACCAGCCTGGAGGCCCAGGTTATGGGCCACTCTGTGCAGCAGTTCTTGATGCTGTTTACTGACGACAGAGAGGCTCGCTGGAGTTGCCCCTACCACTACCTCGTCCAGTGAAGAGGACAACTAGACCTTCTGTGGTGCTGCGGCCTGGGTCTCAGTGACGGGGGGATCCGGCGGTGCCGTTTCTTCTACAGCTCTGGGTTTGGCCATCTCCGCCCCCAGTTCCGAGATGTTGTTGGGAGGAGCACTTGCAGAGTATGATGGTCAGGTTTTGGCTCTCAAGGACATTGAGTATGACCAGCCTGAATAAGAGCCCTGTGCCTGCTGGTATGTCCAGGGTGTCCAAAAGAGTCATTGTGGCACCTGCCAATGTGGGGGTCAGTGTGACGCCAGGTAGAGAGGCTCTGGGACACTTGGGACTCAGCTTCCGAGTCCGATGAGAAGCGTCCATTCTGGGGGGACCATGATGGAGCTACACCCAATAATGCTGGGGAATCCGTGCCGGGGTGGGCTTGGTCTCGGGAGTGGCGTCAGTTTGCCCTTAGACTGCACCAAGGTGCTTGACGGTGTGCAGAGGTAGGTCTGACCCCAACTCGGCTGTGCTGGTGCTGTCTCCTCCTCTATGAGCTCCCACGCTGCCTCAAACATGTCCAGCGTGGAGGGGAGTTATAGATCCTCCTCCAGGATGGGTGGGAGGAGGTGCTGTAAAAGACTGCAGCTGGGGAACACTGATAAGGTATTCTGCTGTCTCTGTTTTTCTCTCAGCCTTGAGCTCCGGCTGTCTCCGGATTTGTATTGTTTTTTTCATTTCTGTGTCTGGGAAAGTACTCGCTGACCTTGTTATGCCTAGCAGAGGTGGATTGTATTTTAACCTATCAGAAGCTGTACTTGTTTCCTGCAGAATGAACTAAAGTCTATAAAAGAAGCTATTGCCACGTCACTGGTTGGAGATTTCCTTTGTTCTCTCCCCGTGAGCGCTCTCATATTCTGATTACAGTAAAGGCTTGCTGATCACACTTAAGAATTGTTTTCTGAGTCGTTCTTTGACAATGCCACCAGGCTCAATGGCACTGGTCTTGGTGCCAGACTTGACGGGCCCCCTCTTTGCGCCGGACTAGACAGCACTGGCCTCAGTGCTGGAATTGACGGCACCTCTCTCTGTGCCAGGGCAGGCAGACCCACTCTCTGAGATGGGGTCAACATCTTCTGCATGGGCGGCGGGGGAGACTTTCGCCCCAAAGGCAATGGCTCTGCTCTTTTCTGGCCTGCGCCCGTGTGGCCCACCGAGGGTCCTTCTGGGCTTCTAGACTGGCCCCTTGGGGGGGGAGGGGTCTTTCTCAGTCTTCTTTTTCTTGTGCAGCACAGGGGAATGGGATCAGTGCCACCCTGCGCCAGAAGGCCTTGGTGCCAGCGAGGAGTGACAATGAGAGTCCTTAGACAGCGGCCGATTCAGTGCCACTGGAGCGCTGCGGATTGATGCCAAAGTGCTGGGTCCTTCGTCCAAGGTACTCGGAGAGTGGAGAGCTTCCTCCATAAGTAGGAGCTTCAGGTGTGGAGATCTCTCCCTCTGGGTCCTTGGCTTGAAGCTCAGACAAGCTGAGTGTGGGTTGTCCCTAGGCATGGGCTTCCTGCAGAGGTAACGGGTCTTGAAGCCTGGCATCAACCCCCCCCTCCTTCCCGGCGGCGGGTTGGGGGGACAAAGTCCCTGGCAATAGGGTCCTTAACTCTATCTAACTAACTACTCACTAACTAACAAGAACTGAAATAGGGTACTCGAGGGACAAAGGTCCCATGGGGAATACTTTCTGAGGAAGGAGAACCAGCTCCAGCAGCCGTCACAGGTGGTAAGAAGGAACTGGCAAGGGCAGGGTTGGCTGGGGCTTATATAGACCGCTGCAGCAGCACCACCTAGAGCCCAGCAGCCAGCCCTGCAGGTACTCCTAGGGGAAAAGCCTTCCGGCAGGCTCATGCACACAGCACATACACACCTAAGTGGAACGCACATAAGCAATCACTCGAAGAAGCAGCTCCCATTCGTAATCAGTCAAAAACCTTCTACTGAGGGAGCTCGTGATTACATTTCGAGTTCTGGGAAGATATGCTGCTTACAATAGGATCTTGCAGGTGATGCACCAATCTCCCTGGCTAATCACCTCTATGTAGTGCATGGGAGACCACGTGCCCCCTTGCTTGTTGATGTAATGGACAGTGGTGCTGTTGTCCAACGATATGAATGAATGAATGGGAGAAACATCCGACACGCTCTCTGCACAGCTCAAAGTTCCAGGTGTGCACTCGGGACTCTTGAGCAGTCCAAGTGCCTTAAGTCATGCACTCACCTACGTGGGCCCTCCATCCAATGAGCAATGTATTCATTACCACTGTTGTGGAAGGGAAGTACCCAGTACATACCAAGCTGGATCTGTCCACTACTGTATGGAGAAGAGGACTCATGGGGAACATGGGGAGAAGGTCATGTCACCAGCAGCCAATCATCTAGATAAGGGAATAGAAGATGCCTCAAAGGTGGAGGTAAGCTGCCACAGCTGAGAAAACTTTGGTGAATGTATGAGGAGCAGTGATGAGTCCAAACAGGAGAATCCTATACCGAGTGTGATGAGGACCTGGCGTGAATCTCAGAAATCATCGATGGCAGGATGCAAGTCTACCTAAAAGTAAGTGTTCTGCATATTGAGAGCTATAAACCATACACCTCCTTCTAAGGAAAGGATGATGGCCTCCAAAGTGACCATGCAAAACTTTGACTTTCATATGAAACCGCTGAAACGATGGAGGTCTAGAATTGGTCACTACCCACCTGTCTTCTCGTGGACTAGGAATTAAGTGGAATGGAATCCTGCTCCCTGATGGGCCTTGGGAATTGGTTCTATCACACCCCTCTGCAGTAGGTGTCCACTTCTGGGGCAAAGATACCGTTGAGAAAGCAATCCCTGAAGCGGGGTCAAGGTGGGGGATGTGAATGAAGTAGCATTTGGAACATGACTGTATAGCCATGTCGAATGGCATCCAGGATCCTTGTCTGTTATCGCACTGCAAGAAGAGTGCTAGGTGCCCACAAAAGAGGGTGGGTCGGGAGCACAGTGTGAGGCATGTTGGTAGGCAGCTATCTGGGTATACTTAGAGATAGCACTACTGAAGTGATTGAGTGTGAGATGAAGGAGGTTGTGACAAGAACAAACCAGAGGGATGGAGTGCCATTTGTGAGGAGGCTCATATGATTGTTGTTGGAAAAGCTGGGGATCTTTGAACAGCTGGGTTGAAGGTGGATGGTAGAATTGGTGCTTGGGCACCAGTGTGTAGATGCCTAGCAACCGGAGGGTGGCTCTGGAGGGACTGAAGAGAGTCATCAGGCTTCTGACTGAAGAGATGAGACTTGTCAAAGGGAAGGTCTTCTATGGTGGTCTGGATGTCTTTTGGAAGACAGATGAATGTAACCAGGACTCTGCACATGACACCCCACCCCCCCACCCCACAGTCACTGTATTCAAAGAAGTGTCCACTACATCAATCATGGCCTGCAGCAGCATCCTCACTAACAGTTTCCCTTCCTCTAGGATAGCCTGGAATCAGGCCTGATTCTGCTGGAGCAGCTTGTCAATGAAATCTATCGATAAGGAACTCATATTTTGCAAACACAGCCAAGTAGTTCAAAATACAAAATTGTAAGCTGGCAGTGGAAAGGACTTTGGGACCCAAAAGAGTCTTCAGCCAGAACCGGAATGAAGGGTTGCCATGGAACTGAAGGCTCCTTGGTCCTTGCAAGTGCCGATTTCGAAAGAATATGAGGGTCAGTAAACGGGACTGCCAGATCTGACAGTCTATGTGGCTTCTTGTCGTCCTTGCACGCCTTGGAACGTGCCGCTTCCCTGTGAGTGGAACTCATGGATGGGACGGTGTCCTTGGAATTAGGAGAAAGACTTGTGCCATGCTTATGTGCATGCTTCCTTGCCTCCTGGCTACATCCCATGTGTAGTCCATAGCACTGTTACTAGCAGAAAGGGACTGGAGGTCTATGGAAGAAGGCAGACTCTTAGCTTGTTCTAACCAATGTACAAGGGGGTGTTCCCCGGCCTGGATCTGACTGCAGCCTCATGGTGAACTCCAGGAGGTGCTTCTTGAGACGAACAGCCCAGCCTTCCAACCCAGCAGGGGAGGAGACACACAGATACGGCACCTGGATGCTACGCGTGCCTCTCCAAAACAATAAAGGCAGCATTGGTGCTTGTCACTGACCAAGAATGAGAAAGGGCAGGAAGCAAAGATCTTGAGGTCTTTAGTATAATCCAGTAGCCAGGGCTGGAAGAACGGGGCGGGCGGGTGACCGGTGAAAGTGGAATACCCCCATCCTTAAAATCCTAAGAACTACCATTAACATACAACTACTGCAAAACAATAAAACTCTGAACCATGTACAAAAATATCTTTTTCCGCAGTTTGCAAAAATGTGTCACAAGAGATGAGAGAAACAAATGGGCTCAGTCACCTTAGTTGACACCATTGGGGAGATCAAAGGGGCGTGCGCGGGCCAACAGACACTATTTCAAAAGCTCCGGCTCTGGGAGCACAGCATGTGCTAATAACCTTCAGCGGGATACAATAGTGACCCTCGCTCATAGATGAAGGCCTGGCACTGTCATACACTGGTTGTGACCTCTGCGTGCCTGACTCCCCATGATGAGCGTGGAGATGACACTTTCCCTCTTCAGAGATCCAGGGACTGAAGACACTACAAAGTATAGTTATCATTGTAGACCCGAGTGCAAAGAACATCCCTGGCTTCCTGCCCCAGGGGTCCTATGGACTGCTCCCCTGGAAGCTCCAGGCCTCTTAGCCCTCTGCAGAAGGAAATGTAAATGAGAAATGATCAGTCACATCATATCTGTCCCACTTTGGTTTTCATACTCAGGCTGTCATAGGGGAAGGAGCCCTCCTGAGCCAGTGATATTACTAGCTCACAATGGGCTGTCTGCGACAGCAACCTCTAGTTTCTAATAGTATCAAGCCCAGGTGCTTGACGAACAGTTTAGGGGAAGATGTCTATAATCCTGGTGCCAGCTGAAGTGATGATGAGGTAACCAGGCCCACCGCCAGCTGACAAGAGGAGAGGACCCTCATCTCCTCCCCCAGCCTGGAGAGCTCAAAGTTCCACGCCTGCTTGGCACCATTCCAGCAGGACACTCACTGCCTGCTGGATTACACTCCGCACAGTATTTGCAGCGTCTTCCCATGCTAAGCGTGGGGCCCAGCTGTTCCCCACCGACACAAGCTGTGGGTGTGTCCCTAGCTCATGGGGAGCTGAACTGGCTGCCGGGGGACACACAGCACGTCAGTGGCAGGAGTCGAAGTCAGGCATCTGGATTCCCCCTCACACACTTTGGCCAAAAGCTCATCCTACGCCAGGAGCAACAGGTCCAAGCACATTACCCCGGGGCGAACTGCTGAATCCTGGCAGTGAGGCATCACTCCAGACAGGGAGGCAGGCTGGGGATGCATAGCCTAAAGCTCAGCCAAAGATACGCTCTCTTTACATCTGCACTGCATTGCAATGCAACCAATGTGGGACCGGGCGAGCCCTATGCCACTGCAGTGTCACCAGTGTGGGAGCAGGACATGGGGGGATGTGGGAACGCAGGGGCGCTCGACAGATTCACATACATGAGGGAGATGACCTGGCCACCTTCTCCTTAGCGGCCACAGCTGCTTCACCTCTCGATTTGAAAGAGATACAGGCCCTATCACAAAGCCCAGCAGTAGCGAGCCGCAAGTAAAAGACTCTTACCTGCTGCCACGCCATAACCAATCAAGAAGAGGCCTGCCACTCTGCCTCAAAGGTCAAAAGAGTCAGACCAGAGAGGGGGGCAGAGAAAACACCACCCCCATTGGGAACGCCACGTGCAACACTGCAATAGGGGCTCTTCTGGCCAGTGCTGTGGAAAGCAAGGGAGGGGAGTGCAGGCCCTGGAGCACTGGGGTAACACGCTCCCTGCCGTCACCATAGCCATGCAGAGTAGAGCCCCCCCAGGGAGAGGTGGAGCCAGTCACAAAGCATGGAGCAGAGAGCACCCCCCAAAAACATTTCTTTAGCCAGCCGGACAGACAGGAAATCAAAGGCAGCTGGAGATGCAGAGACCTGGTCTATTATCTGCGCACACTGTCCCCATTAATTAAAGGGATGAGAGTCAAGCAAAGGCAGTGTTATGTTGTGCAACACAAAAAAATTCCCAGGCCCTGTCAGAACTACACCACCTTTAGCTGCCTCATGCACTGCGAACGGAGGGGAGGGCCTCGCGCTTCCCACTGGGCGCTTAGGGCAACCTACAATCTAATTCTCGGGTGACGGCAGAGAAGAGGGAGCCTGGACTCTTGGGTCTGCTCTCACTAACACTCATGCACTGGGTGGCATCTGCAAAGATGAGAGAAAACTTTCCATCCTCAATGGGGCTGGAAGGGTTTACAATGTGTTTTGAGATCCTTGCACCTGCCAGAAGAAGAGTCTCACACTAGCTCTTCCTAACCGTCCTCGCTATTCCCATCCTCATGCAAAGGGGGTCCAGAGTCTGACTAGAGTACAGGTGACCTGCCTTCCTCCATTCCTTCAAATACTCAGGACACAGATCTACTGTGCTGTGGCCACACCTATGACCACCACTGCCTTGCAATGGGACAGCAGCCTGAAAGGATGGTCTCGTGTCACTCTGGATCCCCATTACAAACCTGCCCCATAGCAGACTGACTCGCACCCAACTCCCCCTGCTCAGTGACACTGCACCTGGCCCAGGCGCCAGGATTCTGCGCATCCTGCTGCCCATCCCTCCAGATGTCACAGTCATTTGTCCAGCTCAGCGAGAGCCCCCACCACTTCTTCAGCAGCTGTCCTGCCTCCAGCAGCAGAGCCCAGCCAACCCACCACACAACCCTTCTTTACTGAAGGGAGGGTGGCTCGGCCTGGCCTGGGCAGGACGCTACAGCACGGCACAGACACAGCACGACCCACCTGGCCCTCCTGGGCTTCGCCTTGGGGCCGGGCTCCGCGCTGCTCTTCTTGTCTTTAGGCTCCTTGGGGGCTTTGGCCTCCCGAGGTTTCCTGGGCTTCTTGGCTGCCTCCTTCTGCTTGGGCTCCCGGGGCTCCTTGGGTTTCTTGGGCTCCCTGGGTTTCTTGGGCTCCTTTGGCTCTTTGGACTCTCTCTTCCTCTTTGGTTTCATCTCTCTCTCCAGGGCTCCCTTCTCCCCCACATCCCCCTCCCCCAGGGCCTTTTTCTTCCGTTTCTTCTTCACGCCAGTGCCCCCACCCCCACTGTCCTGCATGCCATTCTGGGATGGCGTCCTCTTCTGCACAGCCTCACCCGGCTCCTCCTCCAGGCACTGCTTCTGACTGGCCAAGTCTGCGATGTTCACATGAGGACACAGGGCCTCCCGCTCGGTGCCACTGGCAAAGGGGGCCTGGGGCTTGTACTCGCAGGGCAGCGAGGGTCCAGACATCAGGGAATGAGGCAGCTGCAAAGAGAGAGCAGAGGGGAGGCGCATTAGTAGACGTGGCAGGAAGTGCCTGCCAGACTAAAGACCCTGTGGATCATTGAAGGCCTATGGGGTGGCCATCTGCACAGCCCAGTCCCATGCTCTGCCATGGTACCCGGTGCGGCGTCATGCACAAAGGCCGAACTGGGGGCCAGCCTGTTCCAGCAGGACAGCCTCCAGCACAGCACGGCGGATAAAACTGTCAGTTAACAAGAGCAGCCCCCACTCCTGCAGAGCTTTGCAACCGTCCCTCTGAGAGCCCTGTATAGAGATGGTGTGTCTCGCTCTCCAATCCAGCAGGGCAGTGGAGCTGGGAGAGAAACCCAGGTCTCCTTGCTCCCAATCCAGTGCCCCCTGGGGCAGACCCTAGGTGCCAGTGCAGAAGGAGAAAGTTCATGCGCTCCTAGTCAGGGGAGGCCTCAATGGCCTCATCAGCGTTTGCAGGGTCTCTTAGTTGCCCCACTTCCTGCCTGGTCCCTACACTCAGACCTGCTGTGACAGTGACAAAGAGCTGGTCCCATTGCCAGGCAGGCATTCCCCAGTACCGCTACCTCAGTGACCCGGAAGTGCTAGAGGGAAACCCCCAAATCAGGGGCTAGCCACACCTAGAGAGCGCAGCGTGTTTCATTCAGCAGACCAGTGCTGGACAATGTGATGGCAGGTCACCATACATCCTTCTAAAGGGTCGGACACACTCCAGCCACACCCCAACAGCGCACAACAAACCCAAAGCAGTCTGGCCTAGTGCCCTGCTTTGGACGCCTGTTTATCTTTGCAATTCCTTCAGCGCTAGCCCCTGCAAATATTCAGCCCACTACTCCCACCACTTGCAGCCCCCAGCAGGCAGGATAAAATCAGCCTGGAAAGGGCAGCACTAGCCCAGCTGCTCCAAGATTGCTTCCAAGGCTAGCAGAACAGGCCAAGATAAGGGGAGCAATAAAGCTATCAGAGACCTCCCCCGCTGGGGATTACTCTCCTCCCGCTGGGACTGGGGCCACAACGTGCATTCATGAGCGCCGTGGGATGTTTCAGTCTGGGACAGGATGTGTCACAGGAAATGATCCTCAGAAAAGCTGCCAGGTCAGACAGTGACCAAGGGATGCTCACAAGCCAGCAAGGAACATGCTCTTCTTTGCAGATAACGAACAGGACGAAATTACAATGAGCACGAGGAAAGGCGGGGTGGGGGGGGCCGTCTCCTTTTCAGCTGCTCCACGCGCAAGCCAGTCAGAAAGCAGGAAGCAGTGTTGCCTTACATCCTAGCCATCCCTGTGTGAAAGGGGAGAAAGAGATCAAAATCCTCAGGGCTAGCTAGCATAACACGTACAGACCCACTGCCTGCTGACAGCCACCAAGAAAGATCCAAGTGGGGAGGCTGGTGCAAGAAGTTGTGAGAAGGTGCATGCTTCCATTCCCAGACCGATCTCCTGCCCCACCAGCGAACAGGCCACCTCCTCCAGCCCCTCGCCCTGGCACGTGTCGAGACAGGTGGAGCTAGCACGCTGTGTGTTGTGGCAGGCGGCTGAGTGTGTCACTGCAAGTCAGCCCACCACTGAAAGCGCCCCCCCACCCCAGCCAAAAGAAACCCTGGTGGGGTCTTGCAGCAGTGAGATGTGGTGGTAGGGTGCTGTCCCTTTAAGAGCCACCACCAGAAGTCTGCAAAGCTTTTTTGTGGTGGCGGGAACTGCTCTCTGAAAAGTTGCCAGGGCGGCAGGTTTTTTGGAAGGGGGGGAGACTACCTTTATTTGAGTCACTACCAAAACTGCGGAGTCACAGCAGCAGCATTTGGCAGAGGGGGGAGTCCAGTGTCTCACACAGTTGGGAGAGCGATACCAAAAGGATTGAGAACTCCTGCCCGGGCAACTGCAGCTTCCCACAATCAGAGACTTGGAAGGCCGCAGGAATGAATGGTCAGGAGAAGCCTTAAGAGACTCTCCCACCCACCAGCATCCAGGGCTAGGGGCTCATTGCTTCTGGGCCCTCAGGGGGCACGTGTTGGCTCCAGCCACGGAATGAAGTGCCAGCCCATTGAGCGGCCTGACTGAGGGCAGGGTTCGATGGTGGATCTAGAGGCTCAGGCAACCACGGCCCTGTAAACCCTCACAGACAAATTGGCCTTTCCAAGTGTCCAAGCCCTGGGAAGGGGAATAAAAGTGATCAGTAATCGGAAAAGTCTGCAGGTGTAGACCTGCTCTGTGCGTGCACTGTTCCATTAATAAAGTAATTCTTAACAGCAAAAACTGAATTTAAAGCTATTAAGAACTGGCAATTCTCAGAGGCTTCTTTCTGTTCCCAAAGCACAAGGACTATATTTGGGGAAAGATACAGTGCACTTTTCATACATATCAAAACAGCGGAATCCCTTCTTGGGAGTGCAAATCTCAACTTAGACTTAGCTATGTCGCAGGGACAACCCATCCTTCTCTGAGACCCTTCTGATGGTTAACACATGCTGCAGGACCCAGTGCCTCCGGACATGGCCTTCCCCGTATGGCCCCACTCAGTTGGGACTCAGGTGTTTGCTGGATTTCAGTTCCCATTCTAGCAATACACAGTCCCCTCCATGCTTCTCATTAACTGGGCCCTCTGATGTCCTGCAGCTGCCTGGTAGATAAACAAGGGACCTCCATTCAGCAGAGTTCTCAGGCCGAAGCCTTCATCAGCACTAAATCCACATTCCATTTTTGATCATTGAAATGTATATGCAAATTATCTGCAATATGCAAACTAGCTAAAAAATAATTGAGGATGGTGCAATAGTGACTAGGTGCCCTTAAGGTCCTGAGAAAATGTCCTCCTTACACATAACAAAGAAGCTGAATCCTTGCTCTAGATGCAAAGCTCAACTCTAGAGCCACTGCCAGCATCTCTGTAATGACTGCTGATGAGGTTCAAGCTCACGGTTTGCTTCACAAGCACACCAGGTGAATAGAAGTGCTCTCCCTGGGAGTGCAGTGTGTCCCCGACATTGGAAGCTTTCCCCTTCCTTGATTTGCAGGGATTGGGGCATGTGGTAGGGTCCTTTGGGAATTCCATAAGCATGGGATACCCAGGACTACTCATATGTATCAAACGGCTGAATGCTTACGTTCTGGGGCACAAGCGCAGGTTGCTCTGTGAAGTCTGAGCTCTACCCTGTATTTATACACAAGTGGTGAGTGCCATGTTAAGTCAGACAGAGGAACAGTTCCTAACAATCCTGAAAGGATATGAGCTGGATTCTTTGTATTACCAGGGATACTCAGAGGTGGATCGGGATAGCATATAGAAAAATCTGGATGACCTTGTAAACTGGAGTATCAGGAATAGGATGGAATTTTATAACGGGAAGTGCAAGGTCATGCATTTAGGGACTAATAAGAATTTTTCTTATAAATTGGGGACACATCAGTTGGAAGTGAAGGAGGAGGAGAAGGACCTGGGCGTACTGGTTGATCACAGATTGACTATGAGTCGCCAATGTGATGCAGCCGCAAAAAAAGCTAATGCGGCCCTGGGATGCATCAGAAGGGGTATTTCCAGTAGAGATAGGGAGGTGTTAGTACCATTATACAAGGCACTGGTGAGACCTCACTTGGCATATTGCGTGCAGTTTTGGTCCCCCATGTTTAAGAAAGATGAAGTCAAACTGGAACAGGTGCAGAGAAGGGCTAAAAGGATGATTCACGGAATGGAAAACCTGCCCTATGAGAGGCGACTTAAAGAGCTCGGCTTGTTTAGCCTAACAAAAGAAGGTGGAGGGGATATGATAGCTCTCTATAAATACATCAGAGGGATTAATATCAGGGAGGAAGAGGAATTATTTGAGTACAGCACCAATGTGGACACAAGAACAAATGGTTACAAACTGGAAATTTTGGCTTGAAATTAGACGCAGGTTTCTAACCATCAGAGGAGTAAAGCTCTGGAATAGCTTCCAAGGAGAGCTGTGGGGGCAAAAACAGAAGTGCCTTCAAAACTGAGCTTGATAAATTTATGGAGGAGATGATATGATGGGACGGCTTAGTCTGGCAATTGTCCATTTTTTACTACTGGTGATAGATATGCCAATGACCTGGGAAGGGGCGTTAGATGGGGTGGGTTCTGAGTTAAACCAGAGAATTTTTTCTTGTTGAGATTTGCCCACATGCTCAGGGTTTAACTGATCACCATATTTGCGGTCAGGAATGAATTTTCCCCCAGGGCAGATTGGCTAAGGCACTGGGGGTTTTTTTTGGCTTCCTCTGTAGCATGGGGAATGGCTCACTTGCTGGTGGATTCTCTTTATTTTAAAGTCTTTAAATCGCGATTTGAGGATTCAATAGCTCAGTCACAGATCAGAGGTTCTGTGGCCGGCGCTGTGCGGGGGGGTTCCGTGGCCGGCGCTGTGCGGGG
>ML685852.1:4848083-4870259 GCA_007922175.1 Pelusios castaneus | reverse complement strand
GGTTCTGTGGCCGGCGCTGTGCGGGAGGTCAGACAAGATCATATTGGTCCCTTTGACCTCAGAGTCTATGAGTCTATGCCGGTTGTTTTGGCACCTGTGCGAAGCACTGCAGCACACTCTACTGCTCTGTTCCAGGATGTCCACACAGCTGTGCAATGCACCCAGCGTGTGGCAACTCCAACTGTCCCATGGCTACTGTGCTGACCTGTGCAGCAGATCTCTGGTATGGATGAAGATGAACCAGAATGCGATCACCCAAACAATACTCACTTGTGTCTAGGGCAGGGGTCTGCAACCCAAAAGATAAGAGGAGCCATTTTTGAAAATTCCTTCAATAACAAAGTGTTTTGAGAGCCACAATGGGTGTAGCCTCCTGGTGGGAGGTGCAGGGAGGTGAGCCAGGATTTCTGCTGCAGGGTCCCCTTATGCAGGGGGGGAAGCCTGGAGCTTGGCATGGGCTGCCCGTGGGGTCCCTGGTGGCTGGGGGAAGCCCATTGCCAGGCATGGGCCTCCTGCAGGGTACCCCGGTGGTTGGGGGAGCCCAGAGCCGCAAGGGGGCAGCCAAAGAGCCGCATGTGGCTCCAGAGCCACAGGTTGCAGACCCCTGGTCTAGGGCCTAAGGAAATGCACTCTACCAGGATGCTGCCCCATTCCTACCCACATTGGCTTCTGGGACAGACCTTAGTGCAACCTACCCTCCACGTACGGCTCTGGGGCTCTGCAGCCCTGTATTACTGACCAAGGGGAGCTGTCTTGACAGAGGGGGAAGAGCAGCTCTGAAGAAGTCTGACCCCAGCTGTCATGGACTAAAATCAGATGCTGCTGGAAATCTGAGAGAGATTTTAGTTTAGCTATCCATAGGATGAAAATGTCAATGGAGTTCAGGTATGTCATTGGTTTTTGTGGTGCAAAATGGGATCCAGCTGGATCTTAGAACATTTACAGCCAGGTATGTGGCATGGACTGAGCAGCCAGGATGAACTGTGATCACACTAGTGCTGACCAGCATCTGCAAGAATGTTGCCAGAGAGCTGTTTCCAGCCCTGCTTGGCCCATTAAAAGGCTTTGGAGACTCGAGGCTGAGGTCGGCCTGGCCTGAGAAACCACCCATTGTTCCAGTGGGGAAGGCCAGGACCGCAGCAGACACCACCTGACAACCCAGAGAGCTACCTTCCTTCTGCTTCCGGATTAGCTGGAGGTCTGATTTCAAACCTATTTCCTTCGACCAGCACAAACTGATTTCCACTCAGAGCAGTTCCTAACTGACCTAAGCTCCGTGGAAATAAGCCGGGTTGATCCGAACCAGAGCACCCATCCGCCCTCTGTCCCAGTGTGAAGAGGTTTACAAATCACACCTGTGCTATTCCCCGCCAGCAGCCAGCATGAGCCATGGGGCCCTGCCCAGCCATGCGAGAGCCAGCGGCCACCTCGCAGGGCTCTCCCAGTGCACAGAAGCTCACATTCATTAGCTGCGATCGCAGCTGCAGAGGAAACTCTTGCCTCCCTTCTACAGTAACAATGAAGCAAGTGACGAGGGGACTGGCACAGCTGCGCTGAACACTTACTACACTGGCAAGGAAATCTAAGTGCATGATTGGCTAGAGTCTCCTGCCCATGCCCGGGATCACCGATTGCATCACCTGCCTTCATGGAGAGATCCCACAGTCAGGCTTTCCCAGCTTAAACGTTCTCTGCCCTGTACTGACAAGAGCGTTAGGAGTCTAGGCCTGGCCAAGGATTTCAGCTGGGGGGCAGACAGGAACAGAAGATATCTCTCAGAGCAGCCAGCTATAGCAAGTGTGGACAGTTACGGAATAACCTGACCCCAGGTCTAGCATGCGTCCTGGACCCTGTCTCATTTCACCACCGCTGGTCATGATGTCACAGTTCACGCTGAGCTGAGTTTTGCACTTGAGCATGGCATATGAAGAACGTGGTTGCCTTCCCAAATCACAGCACGTACACTCGGTACAGAATTTATCCCTCAGCGTTCACAAGGGAATAAGACGGTTACTTACCTCGTCACTGGTGTTCTTTGAGATGTGTTCCTCGTATCCATTCCATTCTAGATGTGCGCAGTTATCGGAATATTTCCCCCTTAGCAGTCCCTGTAGGGCTGGCTCTGGCGCCTCCTGAAGTCCTGCACACATGCTGCGATATAACAGCCCTATGTCCCCTCAGTTCTTTTTTGCCATCAACTCTGACAGCAGTGGGCAGGTAATGGAATGGGCATGAGCAACACAACTCGAAGAACAACAGTTACAAGGCAAATAACCGTCTTCTCTTCTTCAAGTGCTTGTTCATGTCAATTACATTCTAGTTGACTCACAAGTAGTTCCTTGGAGGTGGGCCCAGAGTTCACAGCTGAGCTGCCTGTAGCACCGCCCAGCCAAAGCCGGCGTTGGCCCATGCCTGTTGGATGATGGAATAGTGGGACGTGAAGGTATGCACTGATGACCTTACAGATGTTCTCTACGGGAACCGGCAACTGTAAGGCTACCAAGGAAGCTTGTGCTCTGGTGGGGTGGGCTGGGACAACAACCAGGAGAAGAACCTTTGCCTGCTCGTAACAAAACTTGATGCAGGAAGTTATCCAAGAGGAAATCCACTGGGCGGAGACAGGTGAGTCTTTCATCCTATCTGCCACCGCATCGAAAAGTTGCTTAGTCTTCTGGAACAACTTGGTGCTATTAGAGAGAGCCTGAGACATAAGGCTAATATAACAGACCAAAGATGAGGCCTGGAAAACAAGGCCAGGATACAAAGCCAAAGTATGGTCAAGGATGTGGAAAATCACCGTCATCCGTAAGGAGGCACGGAAGTTAACAGTAGCTGGCTAAGACTCTGATGCACCTGGTATTTTGCTACTTCAAGCGGTTATAAATAAATAGAAAGGACCAAGAAACATCAAGGCAATAGCCCTATGACCTGACACCACTGAAGAGATATTGGCCCATTTGACCTTGTCAATGTCATAACAGTAGATATATTAATGTTTTGGTCCAATGCCCCATACATGGGGATGGGTAGAACTAGATGCTGCCAGAGGGTGGCCACTACCTATGTAACCATAACTGGACCTCGTCCTTACAGAAGGCTGTGTACAGTGGCTCTGAGGTAAGTGCCCTAATCTCAGAGACTCTTCTTGCTGAGGTTATTGCTACTAGAAAGGATACCTTCCTGGAGAGCAACAGCAATGGTCAGGTAGCCAACGGCTCGAAGGGGGAACCATGAGCCTAGACAGAACTAGGTTTAGATCCCAACGGGGCACCGGGTTTTGAACCTGAGGGTAAAGCCTGCCTATTCCTTTCAGGAACCTGACCATCACAGAATGGGAGAGAACCAATTTCCCATCTATAGGGGTGAAAGGTTGAGATGGCCACCAGGTGAACCTTCATTAAGGCAACAGATAAGCCTTGAAGCTTAAAGTGCAATAAATAATCTAGACTAGCCTGAATTGATGACCATTCAGGTGGAATTTCTTGTGACTCTGCCTAGCAGGTGAACCTTTTCCACTTGGCCAGATACGAAGCACAAGTGGAAGGCTTCCTGCTGCCCATCAGAACCAGCTGAACCTGCAACAAACATGCCCGTTATTCTGGGTGCAGCCATGCAGTCTCCATGCCAGCAGATGCAGAGACTAGATTTGGGTGCAATAGTCAACCCCAGTCCTGGGAGAGGAGGGTCTTGCTAGCAGGGCAACTCCAGGGGGAAAGTGGGGGAGAGAAGATTGACAGCTTGCAGTACTGAGTGAGGGTCTCGCCACCATCCCAGTGAGCACAGGATGTGCAAGTAAATTGCCCTGGCCTGAGTGGAGTCCAGAACCACTCCAATGATAGTCTATTCACTGCACCGGGGGTCATGTTGATTTCTGTTCAGACCCAGATGGCAGATAGCCCCAACGTGACCACCTTGTCAAGGGCAAACAATGAGGCTGTGACATCCCCTTCTGCTGATGTCCCTTCTGGGGGGTCTGAATCCGCCTCTGATGCCAACTCATGAGCTTCCTCCAGGCCACCAGCACTGACTGCACACCATGGCTTGTGGCCACTGGAAAACCCCAGGGACCCCAAAACAGCCACTGCACCAGCCACCCAGGCTGAGACCAACCAGGAGCTGAAGGGCAAGGAACTTGCTCCTGTGTGTCTGGGAGATGGCGTTGCCCAATCAGGTAGCAAGCAGCCTTTCCTCTCCCGAGGAAATTGACTTGCTGCCTGACAACCATGGGAGAGGGAGTAGCTGGCTCCTTTAATGCAGAGCTGTGCCGCGGAGTGGGAAAATGGTGCCCCAACCACCGAGTTCCATAGCTGTCTGGCAAATGCCACCCAGAGAATGAGCGGGACACTGTTACATGGTGGTTGTTACATGCTGGCTGTGTGTCAACTTATATTTAGACATGCCCTTAGTTTGGGATAATTACAAAATGTGTGTAACATTTTTACTCTAAACTTCCCATTGTGCTCTCAACCGTTTCAATCTGGGAATATTGTTGCGCCCATTCTCTATGCAAAGGGTGACTGCTTTTTTGAATCCTCCAGTCTTTCAGCCGCAGGGATCTGGGTTGTGTGGGAGATTTACCCTTCATCCTGAAGCATTTCACAAGATCTTAAGAGGAACCAATCACTCAGCATGAAGTTGTGTTATGTAATAGGAAATGAGGAAGAATTCCAGCTCCAGTGGAGATCATGGAGACTGGTAGAGACAGAGACTGAAATCAGACAACTTGGAATCTTGCAGAACCCTGGGGAAACACCCCAACTCTTATAAATTATTTTAATGACCCCAAGAAGCCTGCACGGTTGCATCAGCTCTTAGCCAGAAATGAGCCACAAGGGAGAGGAAACATCATTTTCCTGGCTCAAAGGCAGGGGTGGGGAGGTGTCTCAGCAGAGCACCCCAAGCTATCCATTGAGCATCAGTTCAGTACTGAGCACTTCCGGTGGGATCTGGGGCTTTCCCCTTCACGTGCCTTCTCTGCAATACCAGCCAGAGGTAGACAGAGAAAAGTAAGATCTGCCAGTACCATAGGGCTTGATGCATGGCAAGCGTCCTCAGCCCTGCATCAGGGCAAAGTGTGCAGAGCTATTCCCACAACGTGCGCTGGACACCAACAGCCAGAATGCATGGCTGACAGGATGCTCCTAAAGGACACAACTTACTTGTAGCCTTACAAAATCAGCTCACAAGTAGATTGCACGGCTCTCCCTCCCTCCAGACCAGACAGTCCTTCCAAACAGTGCCTCTTCAGGTATCATCCCAGCACCTGTCTGTCTCTGGCATCAGCAACAAACCACAGGCTCAGGGCAGCCCTGGAGCAAAACTATGGAAGTCAATGGGGCTAAAGCAGGGATAAATTTGGACCACAGCAAGATGGACAACAAAATGAGGATTCAGAGCCCTTGAGGGCAGTGTCCCTCCTCCCTCGTGCCGGGAGCACCAAGGTAAAGCCAGTCCTCTGCACAGCAACACCATGCAGGTGTCAGCTGGAACCAAGCAGACTAAAGTAGAGGATTTGTTCTTCCAGAACTTATAGCCTCACCATCAGGGCTTTTCTCTAACGGCTGGGCAGGGTGAGGGGCGATGCAGTGCAGGGACATGATATGACGCCAAAGTCATCCTGCATCATGGACACGGATTCTCTGGTCAAAGACGACAGCACAGGACTCCCTTCCCCGCCCACTCCCTCACACCTGAGCTCAGCACTGCTCCTTAAAGGCGATGAGCCAAGGAACAAAAATCAGGTCATGCCCTTTCCTCCTCCTCTCTGACCGGCTCTCCAGAGCTCTTATCCTGCTTTCTTTCTCCCTATTAGAAATCAGATCTTGTCCACTCTGTTTTTTCCTGGAAAACTCTCTGTACAAGCAGAGCTCTGTCCCACTGGCAATGAGGACAAGGGATTTGTATTGAGATATTTGCTTTTGTCAAATTCCTGACAAAAGAGAGTTAGAAGAAAAGATCTCTAGTTAGACTCAGTCCTCTCAGCTATACTGTGAGAAAGATCCTGACCCAGCTCTCTGGCTCTTCCACTGAGACCTCCAGCAAAATAAAAAAAAATAAAAAAAAATAAAAAAAAGGTGAAGGTGGGTAACAAACACTCCTTTAAAGAAATGTTAAAAGCATCACCTCAAAGCCACCGGAGGGCAAACCTCCATTTCTGCTCTGGAGGCTGAGGCGGTGCAGCTCTTCATCCTCCTCTAGTGGCTGGATTCCAGGGAGAGGTTCCTTTTGTTCAGCCAGCAGTTCCTCACACATTTAGATCCAAATGTCCGCGGTTCAGTCCCTGCTGATAACCCAGCCAGGGTGGTCAGGATACAGCTCAGCTTTAAATTATTCTGAGAGCGAGACCAGCTGCCACAGGCCCCTGGATCTGAGCATGCTGCTGTCAGTGCATGGCTAGATGCTTAACCCCTAAAAGAATCAGCCTGATGGACTCTTCTGGTACAAGCCCCGACTCAGACTGTGATATTTTGGCTTCCCCCACTCATGGAGCCCAAGATACCCACTGGGATCATCAGACTGAGCCTCAACCACCTTCATGGGCAATGTGGGGGCCCTGCAGCGGAGTTCCCAGCTGTGCCAGGTCATTCGCTCCTGGCCCAGACTAGGAACTGTGCCAAGTATGGCTGAATTCACATCATACAGGGCATCCTGTGAGTTTGACAATTTCATAGCAGCCCCAGAAACAAGCCCGTATTAGCGATGCCGTGTGAGGCCACCTGTCAGTCAACACGCCTGCAGCCCGACACAGCAAGTCAATGCCGCATTGGCAAAAACACCAAAAGCTACTCTTGAATGCCTAGTGCCTTGCATATATTTTAAAACCACAAGCTAGCCTTCACTCAGCCCCTTGCTCCCAAAAACAGGGCAAAACACAAGGAGTCCTATGGCACTTTTAAAGACTAACAGATTTATTTATCGCATGAGCTTTCGTGGGAGAAAATCCCACTTCGTCAGACGCTTTGAAGATGGGTCCACGAAAGCTCATGCAATAAATAAATGTGTTAGTCTTTAAAAGTGGCCCAGGACTCCTTGTTTGTTTTCCTGACCTAGACTAACACGGCTCCCCCTTTGGAAAAAGAGGGCAGGCACTACAGAGGCCTAGCCTGCATCCTTGAGGGCCCAGAGCAGCTGCTGGGTGGGATAACGCAGCTGCCATGCCAACACCAGGGCCAGGCAGCTGAACAGTGGTTGAAACAAGGTGAAAATTTGCTTCAACTCACTGGAGAGCTCTGTGTGCCCTGACTCCAGCCTAGGCCTCCAGATGGCAGCAACAGCCCATTATAATCCATCCGCCTCAGCAGTCTTCGCAGGGCAGTAGAACACCACCACCTGCACCAGCCACAGGCAGGCAACACACAAATTAAGTGGCACTCCAACACTGGGAAACTTTTAATTCAATGATAAAACTTTCTAAAGGAAACATTTTGACAAGCTACCTGACATTTCCTATTAAAAGACCCTATTTTCAGTTGCTTATCACTTTGCCAAACTTCAACTATTTGGGCTAAAATATCCCATGACAGCATCTGCCGCAAGCTGAATTCACTTGGGGAAAATTTCAGTCAAAATAGTTCAGCCACTCCTGAGAAGGAGGCTAGGGGAAAATATAGTACCTTTTCTTTGAGAGGTGCTAATGACCCCGTGCTTTGGAGAAGGAACTTGACATGTAGCAAAGAGGGAGGTGGCCTTTGCGTCGGGGACATGTCTTTCACTCTTGTGAAAATGTGCCCAAATTGGCCTAGCTATAAATCACTAAAAATTGCATGCGACTAATAAATCTGTTAGTCTTTAAAAGTGCCACAAGACTCTGTTGTCTTTCTACAATAGACTAACACGGCTACCCCTTTGGAATTTAAAAATTGCAGTTGGCACATGCTCAGTAGAGGCTCCTGAGATTTTAGCAGCTAGATTCCCTGAAGATTCCACCCACATGGACACGTTTTACCCAGCTGAGGCTAAGCAGGACTTTGCAACGGCAGCTCTTGGAGGCTGAGAGCTGGGTTGGGTCCAAGTCTGCAAGCAAGGACTCTGTCTCGCCTGTGTTCTCAAGGAGACTGCAAGTGGGTTCAAGAATTATGGAAGAGGAAACCATCTGATTTTGAGTGCAGAGGAGAAAAGAGAGGGAACTGTATGGGAATGGGAGAAATAGATCGGAACAAACACTGCTTGGGGAGGCTAAATGGGTAAGATTAGGACTCACCAGGCAAGGAGACTGGGATGGCGATAAGATGACCAAGTGGAGTCTGGGACTTTGTAGGCAAGAAGAAAGAGATGAGAACTCAGGGGTGTGGAAGAGACAGGACAGGGCAGAAAAGTCTGTACCCCCTGGAGTGGAACGCAAACCTCCTGAATCTCAACAGTCCGCTGTCAGCAAATGTCTGTGAAACCCTCTGGCAATGCGTGTTTCATCCCGCTCCAGCACTGGTCAACGTAGAGGGCAACAGCCTACTACTGCTCTCTGTTGCCCATTAGCTCAACTGGCAGAGATCTGTCTGATGGATCTAAGGGCTTGTCTAACGGGGGGGAGGAGGGGTTGGAATTCCATCTTAGGCTGTCAAATTACAGAAGGCAAAGGCTAGTGATCACAACAAATTGCTTCCTCGGGGTCCCATGTCCCCACTGTGCACATTGCTTCCTGAAAGGCTTTGCACTCTGGGTAATAAATGCACGGGCTTGTGGGGAGGCAGTTGTCCTCCACTCACTCCCACTACCCTCTTTATGGGAAAAAAAAGCAGGAAAAGCTTTCCTTGCTGTTTCTCTGCCACAGGCACAACAGCGAAGCACAGTGCTGCATGCAGAGAAAGGAATTAATTGAAAACTTTCCAGGGCTGCAGGCAGTGGAGGAGCTATGTTGCTATAGTGCAACACAGGCTGGAAAAACCAGAAAAGCTGCTCTCTGGCTACATGGACCTAAATTCAAATGGTAGATTTCAACCACAGTGCTACAGGGGCGGCATTAGCAGGTCATATTACAGCTCCATTTTCTTTTTTTTTTTTTAAACTTACTGCTCTGACAGTGGAGATACAGGGCTTGTCTTCACTGACAGCAGCAAATTTACCACCATCATATCAATGTCCCTGACTGGCCAAACAAATCTGTGAAGACCTGCTCAGCCGATCAGGAAGTCGATAGAGTAAGATCACCCCAGCAAAGAGTATAGCGCTGAGTCAGAGGGTAGGCATTTCCCTTCGACTCAGCCCACTGAAGACACCACAATAAGTAGGTGGTAGGCAATTGGAGGGAGGTATGCGATGTATTTTAAATACTTTGCGTATCTCCTTCTGATTGCCACCGAAATCGCAGCGCAGTGTAACCAGGGCATAGGCTCCAGAAGTCAAAGGTAAGCAGCATTATGTTGAGCTTCACTGTCACTGAAGACCAGGGCTAAAAGTCCCAACCCTCCTGATGACAAACAGGGTGCCAACATGACACCAAGTGAGGGAATTTCTGGTTTTTTCCGTTTGCTTTTCTGAAAACCCGAGAAATTACACAAAGAAAACTTCACTATAAGAACATTATTACGCTAGAAAACACCAGTATTGAGACTGCCTGTGCAATGTTCAGTCAGTTCCCTTGTCCATATGTATTACGATACAGTCTTCAATTACAGGATATCACAGTATATTCCCACGGTAGCCCCACCTCATTGAATGCATAGGCTGGAACTGTCTGAGGATAAATCAGGGATGTGTAGGGAAGGGGGTTGTTGTCTGCAGGCCCCCCACTTCATTTCTGGCAGAAGTTGGAAGGTCTGTATGGCATGAGGCAGTGGATGGCAGGAAGGAAAAGGAGGGTCTCACAGCTAAGGAAGCTGAATGCTGTCCTACAGAACTGGATTCTATCCGTGCCTCTGTCTTAGAGTTCCTGTGGGATTTCAGTCAACTTTCTACGAGGGTTCACTAACTGAGTTCTCTTCATTTTCCCGGTGTCTGACCTGAGGCTGTAAGCTGTCATTTGCAGAAGCACTAAGTAAAGGTCGCCAGAGGCCATCTCAGTGAAATACGCTGTTTGGTCAAAGTTGAAACATTTGATGGACACATATCAGTTTACAAAAACTATTCATCGGGAAGGTTCCTGGGACTGAAGAGCAGAGCGAAAAACTAACTCGATAGCTGGGTGAGGTGAGTATTGGTCCGGGACATGGGATACCCACATTTAAGTCCCAGCTCTGTCTGATTTGGAGTGGCCTGGGATGGCAAACCGCTCTGCATCAGACAGCACAGGACCTGAACACGACTTTCCCACTGCTCTGAAATGCACAGAGACCTTTCTTGCAAATATGTTCAAAAGGTTTTGGGTTTATTCCACTGAGGAACAAGAACGAATGTTAAAATCTCAAATGTTCCCATGAAACAGAAATGTCCCCCCAGCAAGTTTAGTGCTCAAAGCTAACAGCTGCAACAGAAGTCAGAGGGAGCACGGCTGAACACTACTATGAAGGCACGTCAGATTAGGCACCTGAAGTCAACGGCAACTTTGGACTTCCTCTCTGTGCCTCAGTTTTCCATCTGTAAAGCAGGGATACCACCTCTGGACCACACAGGGTCATTCTGAAGCACTCGGGTACTAGAGTGAAGAATGCTGCAGAAAAAAGCCCATGTGGAAATTCATAACTCTGCCTTCAGAGCACAGCCTGCAGACAATACAGTACAGGAGGCCTGGGGCCACCACTGAGAAATGAGAAGAAACCAAAATACTGAATAGGGCAGGGGTGGGCAAAATACGGCCCACCACCCCTGGCCCGCTCCCCTGCCACCCTTGGCTGGTACGGCGCTGCTCTGTGCTGGGGCTGTGCCGCGCCGCTCTGGGGCTTGGACCGGGGCTGCACTGTTCCTTTCTGCTCCCCATGTGCTGCTTCAGGGCTGGGGGCAGGGCTCTGCCATCCCCTCCCCTGCCAGAGCTGCGCCACGCCACACCGCTCTGGGGCCAGGGCTGCACTGCCTCGGCCAACTATCCCCATTTGCTGACAGAAAACCATTTTGACGACTTTTCTGACCAGCTGGTTGCGTAACACAGCCATCTCCCAAAGGAGCTCCATGCTGGAAGGAGTCACACTGACTGACTGCATCTGGCGCCCTTCATTCCCCCTTCAGTTTCAATCAGACACTCATCTTTCCAGCCCCCTACAGCCTGAGGTTGCTGCCGTGTGTAAGGGATACCATTTCCCACCCAGTGGTGGATACACTGCCCAGAGAGGAGTATCTGTCACTGCACAGATCTCTGGGCTCCTTCAGAAGATCAGAAGCTATAGAACAATTGCTCTAGTTAATCTTTGATACAATTCTCCCAGGTTTAGCAGATTTATACCAGGGATGAATTTCAGCATCAGGAATCAAAATGTCTTCACTAATGCCCAAGCAGCTATCATTCAATTGCCTCGATCCACCCAGCTCCGTACATTGTGAGCTCTGCGGTGCCAGCCCTGGCCCTGCTCCAGTACAACCCGAGTCTCTGGAATCCTTCAGCAGCAAGTGTTCAAATAAAGCTCCTTCCTTAACCTCAGGCTGAGCCCAATCCAACACTACAGGAAGTGCTGTGTTCGGACAGCAGCAGGGAAGAGACACCAGAAGGGGATGGCAGGTAAGACTTGCCTGCCACAAAAACAGACCAGCATACCCTGCAGACTCAGCATGAGAAGATGGAGCACTCTAGTGAGTGGAAGTCTGGAGACAGACAAGCGCAACCAGTCATTAGCAAGGGGCACCCTGGGGAGTTCAGAAAGAATGAGAAGCTCATGGAGGATAGCTCCGTCCATGGCTATCTAGAGTCTCTAGCCTATGACTGCTGGGAGTAGATGAGGGATCACTCAATGATTACCTGTTCTGCTCATTCCCTTTGAAGCACCTGGCACTGACCACTGTCAGAAGACAGGATACTGGGCCAGATGGACCACTGTTCTGCCTCAATATGGCTGTTCTTAGGTTCTCATGGGGAGAGAGATGGGCTGAATTAATTTAAACAGAAGGGGTGTACTTACATCACCCATGGCTGTGTGAAGATTATGACTGGTAAACAAGAGGAGCAGAGGACTGGAAATCAATGTACCAAAACTTGGGACGTTAGAAAGTTTGGAAGTTAGGCCTAACTGGTGGGGAAATAATGAGAAGACAGTTATTTCAATTCCACACATCATGTTTTGGGGCCCTTAAAAGAGACTTGTGTGCTCCCTTCTGTTGGGCATGTGCAGATCATTGGCCACTGCTTGCTAAAAATCTCTAAACTGAGGCACATGATGTGCACATCCATACAAGCGTGTGGAATACACAGAGGGACCATCATGTGAAGAACCCCAAGATATCCTTTGTGTCCTCTTCACTGGCCCCACTGCAGAACGGCACACAACACAGCACCCTGACCTTTGCTTGTCCTGGACAAGTTCACCATAGAGCACCCACAAAATCCATCACCTGGGACCACTCAGAGGCTGCACAATTCACAGCTCTGCACCTCCATTTTTGAAAAGCAGAGTGAAACCCCCAGGGAAAAGCAGAAGCTAATAAACCTCTTCCTCTCCCATTCTGACGGACAAGTAACGCTGCTTAGCTCTGAAAACCCAGATGCAGTTGAGTGCAGGCTCCTAATATAAGGGATGAGCCTCATTGTTTCCATATCCATAGGAGAAAGAGATTTGCAGGCTCTATGGAGTAAACCGATGTGCTTTATCTCTATGGTTCTCAGGTAATTCAATATATTGGGATGTGGCAAAAAGAAAGCTAGTGGTGGAGGGAGCCACTCAGTGCTGAGGGAGAGCACAGCACAGATTTTCATGTGCTCTTCCCATGAAGAAACAGGAGGCGAGTGAGGCTCTCAGGATGGACATCGCACAAATCACAGGGAAAGGTGACAGATTTCAAAGGTTCCTCACAGCTTGCCGACAAATCCTCCTTTCTCATGCATTAACAGGGAAGGGCAGGCAGGCAAACACAGTCCTTGGTAGCACTAACAGGGGGTCCATAGATATCAAACCACTTAGTGTTATTAATAACGAGAATGGGAGACTGCTTATTGTAAGTGATGGTTCTTCAAGATGTGAGCTTCTTCTCTGGACTCTAAAAGCGGGTGCACATGGGCATCCCACCCCAGAGCCGGAACCCTTTAAAGTAGGATTTGTCAACCCGCATCACGCCTTGTGTCACCCACATGGCACATCCAAAATCTTACGGGACTTATTGACACTCCCTCAGTTTCCTCGTTCTAATAGGCTCTGAAACTGCAGAAGAGGACATTGGGGCAGGACTGGAAACCAGATAGGGACCACACATCTCCAAAAACCACCAGTTACAATAAGCAACCTCCCTTTCTTCTTCGAGTCCTGATCCCTGTGCAGATCCCGAAGGGGGGGTAGCAGAGCAAGCAGTATTCAGCATGGAGATGGGCACAATAGCTTGGTGGATGGGACAGCCTGTAGGGCTGCATAGCCTATGGGTGCCTCTGTGGTCGATGAGCTAGCTATGGCACAGTGCACTGTTAACGTGTGAACAGAGGCCCACATTGCTACCTTGCAAATCTTGCGCCATACGATATCTGCGAGGAGGGCAGATGTAGTAGCTTGTGCTCCTGTAGTGCGCACTGTGATGCCCATTGGTGGAGGAGCAGCACTGCACGATGCAGCTGAAGATCCATTCTGAGATGCAATCGGAGCAGAGGGCACTTTGCTATAGCAACGAAGAGTCTGGGCGAGGTGTGGGATGCACTGGTGCACGGCAGGTAAAAGTTCAGTGCCCAGCAAATGTTGAGGGAACATGCGTTGCCTGTTGGAGGTGTGTGGTTTAGGGGAAAAGGATGACCTAACTGAGGTGGAATGTTGTAGCCACCTTGGGAAGGAATTTGGGGTGGAGTCAAAGGGAGACTTTGTCCTTGTGGAATACCGTGAAAGGCGGGCCTGCCAGCTCACTGACCTGCTGGGCAGAGGTGATGGCCATGAGGAAGATCACCTTCAATGACAGACAGGTGAGTGGACATGTGGCCAGGGGTTCAGAAAATGGTTTAGTGAGCACTGAAAGTACAAGGCTAAGGTCGCAGGATGAGGTGGGCTTCCTGATGGAAGGGAATGCATTAAGGAGGCCGAAGAGGAACTGACTGGATTGCTGAAAACAGAGAAGCCACCCACCAGTGGAAAAGTTCCAAAGGGGGAGCAATGTTAGTCTAGTTCAGCAAAACAAACAAGGAGTCCTGAGGCACTTTTAAATACTAACAACTTTATTTATCACATGAGCTTTTGTGGGAGAAAATCCCACTTCATCAGATGCTTGAAGATGGCGATCTTGCAGAATGGGAGGAAAATAAATGCAGGGAAGGGTATGACATAGGATCAGGTCAGGCTGTAACAGCAAATCAGAGCTGTTGTTAAGATTCTCCCACGAAAGCTCATGTGATAAACAAATTTGTTAGTCTTTAAAAGTGCTCCTTGTTTGTTCCATCAGTGGAAAAAAGGTACCGATGACTGGCAGGTGTGCCCATATGGAGGTGTGTGCCCATATGGAGGAGTGGGTTAGCCCTGAGAGATGAAGATGGAGTTGACATTTAGGACAGTCGGTACAGATATATAATGTATGGTGGTATGCTGTGAAGCATCTCACATGGCTTGATAGCAAGCCCTCATCATAGGGCATTGACTGTGTGAGTAAGTACATCTTGCACCAGCATGGAGCACACAATATCTACTCTCAAGCCCCATCCAAATATCAGACCGTGAGATGGAGGGGATACGAGTTGGGGTGTTGAATTTGGCCGTGCAGTTGAGTGAGGAGGTTTGGGAGGAAGGGGAAGGTAGATTGGAGGCAGACAAAGGTGAAGGAGGTCCATGAAGCACTCTTGGCAGGGCCAGAAGGGGCTATGAGGGTTGCTTGATCTCTCCTTACTTTGCAGGGTCCCTGGGGAAACAGTGCAATGGGTGGAAAGGCATATCAAAGACCTGGGGTTGGTGGCCCAGGATATCAATACAGGAAGTCAGACTCCAAGATCTGCTTGTCCCTTCTGTGCTACTCAGTGTCACAGACCGAGACACAGGAGGGCTGGCTGACCACCACACATCTATCTTTAGTCTCTAGGTCGTTCCTTTCTAGCGAAGGCTTGGATGCACTACGGGGAAGGGGGCGCTTTCCAACACTAGGGAGTTACGCTAGCCTTGTCCACAGGATTCATGTTACTCTCGCTCGCCCACTCCTTCCAGCACACTCATCTGTCTTGCTCTGCACTACGCCTCTGCCCCACAGAGGCCGAGTTGCCTGCTGCTCTCCAACCTCCCTCCAAGCATTCAGGAGCAGTGTCTGGAAGCTAGAGAGCCGGTCAGGTTGTAGGAAGGACATCCTCCTGCTGTGAATTTCCCAGAACAGATAACAGAAATGTCTTACTTCTCTAGTACAAGGAGCAGATCAGGCCACTCCAAAGCAGGAGACCACATGACCAAGAGCGACAGTGGGCAGCTCTTCAGTGAGACGATTCTGAGGCAAGTAGCTGTGGAATTACACCAGGATACCCCAGGTCAGAACCTGGCCGAATCTCTCTTGGCCTTTGCTGTGGTGGTCAGGACCCATCACTACAGGAATCTCATGTGATCCCACTTTCAAGGAACTCCAGCCAGCACTCGGCAGGATAAGCACACCTGGGAAAAGGTTGCAATGAGGAAGCCTTTTCCCAGGCTTTCTTCCTTCGGTTCCTGTTAAATGCTGCTGGCAGCAAGCTCGGAAAGCTGGGAAATTGCTGGCTCCAGGGGTGAGTGGTTCACTATCCAGATCAGATACGAAAAAGGAGGGAGTGGCTACTGGGGAGAGGGATCAAGATTTTGGTTGTGACCTGAGCGGTCCTGGGAGAAGAGCACTAGTACCTCTCATGCCAGAGGAGGTGGGTTCAGCTGAGCTTTGTTATTTTTTCCTTCTTGAAAAGGCCAGGCCCTAGAAAGGGGTTAACCAGTGCCCTGTGGGCAGAGCAGGCTGAGAGAGGTTCTGCCTCCTTTTAAGAGCTTTATCCCACTGCTAGGTACTCATTAGAACAGTTTCCAATTAAAAGCAGCCTGGACACAAACCAGGGCAGGGCAGACTGGTTTGTTTCACATCCTCCAAACACCTTGGAAGCCGTCTCCAGACATTCTGTCCCTTTATCACAGAGTCTGGGAGCAGCTTCTCCCTGTGCACATGGCAGAGACAACGACAGCAGCTCATAAATCTCCTTCAATAGCAGGTTTGTTCATTCAGTTTGTATCGAATCAGATGCAGCATGTCAGAGGCTTGGTGGGCCGGGATTATTTCTGAATGGAGCCATGTTCCTGAGTGGGTACTGGACGACTCCCCTCCTCCTGCCTCAACGCTGCTCTGCTACCAGCTTTATCTGGGACCGTTAGTGGAACAACTTCACCATTATTTTCTCTAAATCACAGTAGGTCTGGAACCAGGCAAGCGGGAACGGCAGGCGTTCTGCTACCAGGCTAACACAAACAATGAAGCGTGTCTTGTTTATTAAAGGGAAAATAAACCCCGCTCTCTGCCCTCGGCCCACGCAGAGATTTATGTGACAGAAGCCCTAGTTACCTTTCAAAGCCCAGGCCTGTGGCTCTGACACAGGGTTTGAAAGTGGGAGATGCACCCACCTCTACTTCTGCTTTGCCTACACGACAGTCGGCCTGCTGCAGCCAGCAATCACTCCCCCCCCCCCCTCCCCTCCGCATGACAAGGCATTGAAACTCCCCAGACTGACTTCAGTGAAGGAGAGAGGGTCACAAACCTGCTTTTCTTTCTTCTGTATTTTCATTATCATCAACGCGAGGATGAATGTTATTTCTGCAAAACACAACACAAACACTCACAGTGAGGATCAGTGCAAAATCAGTGCCTGGAAGCCTTCAGCACGAACCCTAGTGGAACCATCAGTCCTGCTGGGGAGGAATAGTATCTGGAGCCCTGCATAGACATGGCAATGGTCCCCATTCACCAGGGCATTAGGCCTTGCCCACACACACATCTCCTTGAGTGAAAGGGTGCAAACAATGCCATGGGTCTGCCTGTGCATTTATTGACGCACACACACAGCCTGGCAACTGTTTAACGAAATCAGTGTAAAATCACACAAACAGTAAAAGCAAGGTGGTGCTGTGTGTCCGGCAGGCTTTCTGCTCAGGAGACCAAAGCCAGCAGAGAAGACAGACTAACACAGACACCCATGCTGTTACCCTAAGGCCTACTGCACTAAGCACAGAGAACCAGAGACAGGGACCATGTAGCCCAACTTCACTGGAAAGGAAGAACAATTGAAAACACTGCTAAATGGGAAAAACAAGAGAGTGCGCAAGTGCAGGTCATAAACCAAAGAGAAATGTCTTCTCCCACAATGGTTGCATGGCCCTTCCTCTCCTTCATTCTGGTTTGTGTGTTTGTAGAGCCCTGCGCGGATACAAACATGTGGATCTGTATCCAATCTGCATCTACAAGAAATGGTCTGTGGATATCCATGCTGTATCCGCGGATGTGGATATAATGTGGATATCTGCAGACATCTGTGTATTTGCAGGGCTCTAGCCCTGTACAGATAAAAATATGTGGTTCCGTATCCGATCTGCATCTGCAAGAAATGGTCTGCGGATATCCGCATTGTATCTGTGGATATAATGCGGATATCTGTGGATTTGCAGGGCTCTATGTGTTTGTACTTGCCTTTTCTCCCCCACCCACCACATGCGCACAGAGACACACCGGTTTGTCACGGAAAGGCAGCCCATCAGCTGCGGGCGACCACGGTCATGGGTGCTGGACTCCAGATGCAGAGTTAGGAGCAGCGAAGCATTTCTTTTGGACACCTTCAGCCTTGCAGCGTGAACTCTTCATTATGGAAAATGTTGGGCCCTTACCAGTTAGAGCATCCTGGCATTAGGTGGCCTCCTAACACACGTGTGACCCTCTCCTATCCATCGAGTGCCCACAAGTGGGTCCAAATGGCTGTATTGCCTCTTTGTGATGGCTCCTGCTCTGAGCATGGCTACGCACCACTTGGCACCCCCCAGATAGCAAGCAGGCAGGTGGCTATTACAATTACTCCTTCCTCACAACGCTCCTGCCTCCCTCCTGTGACACTCAGAACGGGGGCTCCCCTGCCAGGAACAGCCAAGGTGGTCCCTGGCCAGCCCCTCCCAGCACCGCACAGAGCAAACATCAACTGACCAAACTTACAGGGGTGGAACTTCCCCAAGGGTTTCTGGTCTCAGAGAGTCACCTTCAAAACAAAAATGAGTGATGGACACATGCAGCCAGCCCCCTCCCCCAGTCTCGGTAGCCCCACAGCAGAGTGACTGCAGGACAGGGGCTGTCTGACCTCCGGAGCTGCTGCCTTGGGGGGAGGAGCGGTTGAGAGAACCGGCTGGCCTGCAAGGAGGGGTCCAGAAGAGAGAAGGCTCCGAACACCGAGTGAGCGACTGCAAACGATGCAGCACACTGCTCAGGCACAGCCAGACCCAACTCCTCCACGCTCAGATACAGGCTCTGGGAAGAGGCCTTTTGCTGCAAGGCTCACAGGAAGCGCTAAGGGCTCCTTCATGGTCTCAGGTTTCTCAGCCCAGACTGGTTCTGAGTCCAGCCTGTGCCCAACAGAGCCCCATGAGCAGGAACTGCACAGCCTTATACCCAGAAGTCTAGAAACCTGTCTGTGTTCTGCTTTGTTTTCCAGTGAAATCTTTGCTCCACAGCCATGAAGTGCATGGAGTCAATTCACCCCTTGCCACAAAGCAACACATAGTGACCCCCTCAGGCCCCTCGCCCTGCTGAGCAGAACCCTAGCCCCACCACTCTGCCTCAGGGCAGAAGCCCCAAGCTACGCCCCTGCCCACAGTCTGGTAGGCAGAGAAGGGGGGGAACAGGAGGGCTCTGCGGGCCGCACTTGAACTGTAAAAGAGCCACGGTTTGGCCATCCCTGACAATCACCAGCTCTTCCAAGCCATCAGAGCTCAGACTGGGCGGTGAAACCCAGGGGCCGGGGCCAACAGCATTACTCCATCTGTGACACACACAAGACTGAAGAGCATCTCCTGGTCTCCTTCCAGCACTGACGCTCCTGTCTTGCTCTGCCCAAGCACCCAGCAGGAATGGGGCACAGAGTTTCTTCCATTTGCAGGAATAACTGTTTCCAACACATGGCAACACGAGGCCGGGCACGGCGAGGTGGGTGTGGCATGATGCACCCCATCCTTGGAAAATGGAGCTGCCCCCAAAGTCACACACACTCCCCTTCCAAAGTGTTACCCTCCTGCAGCAGCCCTCCAAGCCGGGAGCTCTTGCTCCCCCTCCTCCGACAGCTCCACCCTGGGGCCCCACACCCTGAAGTGGTAATCAGTCCTGTCCCACTCCTACTTCCCCAAGGCTCCACTCAGCAGCTTTCCCCTGGGGCTTTTCTCCAGCTGACTCTCTGGACAGATGAGTCCAACCTCCTCACAGCCTCCCCTCGCCAGTTCTTCCATTGACTCTTTGCGTGAGACCCCCATAGCTTCGGTCCCTTTGCTGGTCCCCAAGCCGGACAGCCCTAGCAACTCTGTCCTGGGCTCTCTGTGAGGCGGCAAGTTTTATCCCCCGTCTATTTCCCAGCATTACTTGCCAGCACCTAATTCCAGACTTCCCTCTGGATTACAAGCCCCAGCATGCCTTGCTGCAGAGACAGACTGTCAGTGTTCCTTCAAGGACCAGCATGGGAGCAAATCCAGCTCTCAGAACCCAACTCAACATCTCACGGCTCATGCCCAGGTTGCGCTGCCAGCACCGGTGTCTCGGGCAGTGGGGAACGCTGTTTGGACTGCGTAGTGTGCAGCACCTCCAGCAGGAGCTTGGAGCTCTTTCTTTCCCATCATCACCAGCACCCCTAAAACCTGCAGCCCTTCCCACCTCCAGTCCTAGCAGGCTGCACTGCCTCACATGGATCCTTTGGGGTTTGCTCCCCTGAGGACGAGACATAGTCCCTGCTGCAGACACAGAGCTTTGCCAGGCCTGGAATGGAGCTGGAAGGAAACAAAGGAGGCTGGCACATTCAGCTAGCAGTGTGTGAGCCAAACCTGCCAAACAGTGCGTGATCTCTGTTTGCAATGAAAAGTCTACAGGGGGCACACAGGAGACTCTCAACAACAGCAGGATGAATTTAACAGAGGAACAGGACGCTGGCAATATCAGTGGGTCCTCCTTCCCTCCCCAATCCCTCACGCTGCAGAACAGGAGGGGGCTAGCATTACCTCCCACATTTCATTAGCAGAACATCTCACTGCCCCACTCCCAGGCTGAGTCCGAGAGCCCCCAGAAATCTGCAAGGGCTCCACGTCCTGACCCAGCTCCACTCCCAGAAGCTAGATAACACAAAGCAGTTTCCTCTCATTCTGCTGCAGGCTCAGGAGTGGAAGGACTCTGAAGGCATCTGACCCAAGCTTGCTGAAAGCAAAACCATGCATTGCTGCGACC
This sequence comes from Pelusios castaneus, assembly GCA_007922175.1. Lineage (NCBI taxonomy): Eukaryota > Metazoa > Chordata > Testudines > Pelomedusidae > Pelusios > Pelusios castaneus. The sequence goes on along the minus strand of ML685852.1, from coordinate 4,849,838 downwards.
CCTCAGCTCCAGGCTGAGCATGTTGGTACCCAGGAAGCCAGTGGGCTCCTGCAAGACCAAACGTGGTAGCAGGCTCCTCACTCTTTAGGCCTTTCTGGTTTGGTGCAAGGACAATGCAAGATGCTGGCCTAGGTCAGACATGTTCAAAAGCCATGCGGAGGTCCTGCCCATTTTTCCCTCCCTCTTCAATCTCTCTTTATCTTCAGCAGCTACTAGAACAGAAGAACACAGCTAGCAGAGTGACTGCAAAGGCAACTTGCACAACACTGACATGCCCTCAAAGCCCGGGACACTATATCCTGCCCTAAAGCCCTCTTTGGCCTTGCTTCACAGCCCCCCTCTCGACTCAGCCGGCACCTGTCTCCACACTGCCACCCACAAGCGCCAGCCTTCTCTTCTGCAGCTCTCATCATGTACTTCATCTAGCTCATTTCAGACCGGAGCTGCAATCACCTTTCTCCTCAGTGCCCAAAATCCCTCAACGTCCCCTCCTGCTTCACAGCTGTTTCCTCACCATATGCAGACCAGTGATTTCTGCAAACCATCCTGGGAAGGGGAAGAAGGCATACTGTTTGCACAGAAGAGCAACACATGATCTTCAAGACCCACCTGCACCTGCGGAGAGTACAAAAAAGGCTTCCATTCCTCTAGCCAGCAAAGGAAAATCCCCTACCAACACAGCAGTCCCTGGGTGCTACAATCTGGGCTTGTGTCAGGTATGGTCCCAAATCCCGGGAGTAGACTTCAGAGAGTGCTGAGCCACAAGGACACCTGAGGTGGCACCTGGCTCCAGTAGTGCTGGATATTGTGGCAATGGGCCAACACGAAGCTCCTGGTGCAGTGAAGGGGAAACACTGCAAAGGAATCTTTCGGGGAAGCACCGCTGTCCTAAAAGCTCTAGAGACATGCACAGCATCTGCACTCTGATGCTCTGCAGTAGAACAGCTGTTGTGTTCCACCACAGACATGGCAGCAATCCAGCAGCGAGTGGAGGAACTGCAGTTTCTGTACAGAGACAGACCCTTATGTTTCGCCATTTGTTAAATGAAACTGGCCGTTGCTGTTTGAATACCACTTACTTTTTAAAAAACAATTGTCTGGTGGTTTGCTGCACACATAATGCAACAGCTTCCTGGGATGTTTAAACAGTTCTGCCTCTAAAGCCTTGTCTACAAAAGCAAGCTTTCATTGACTAAACAGTGGAAGCACACACACCACGATGCTCTTCCACCACCAAGACTCTCCTGCTCTGCCAACAAAATAAAACCACCTAGACAAGTGGCACAGAGTTTTTTCATGGCAAAGTTACATCAACAAAGTGTCAGGAAAAATGAGGGGTCAGCAACCCGTGGTACACGTGCCAAACATAACACGCACACCCCGTTTGAGTGGCATGCAGGAGCCCTGGCTGGAGCTGAACCATTCCGGACTCCGAGTGCTGTGCCTGTGCCCCTCCCACCCCTGCCACACGGCCCCACCCCACCCCGCCCCTCTCAGGCTGCAGGAAACAGCCAGGGCAGCAGGAAACCTGCCACTGCCATCACCAGCCGGCACTGGCATCACCAAATATGGACCCTGCCAACATTCTCCTGCACCGCCAACAATGGACCCCGCCAACTCTCTCCTGCACTGCCAACAATGGACCCTGCCGACGCTCCTCCTCCGCCCCGCCAACAATGGACCCTGCCGACACTCCTCCTCCGCCCCACCAACAATGGACCCTGCCGACGCTCCTCCTCCGCCCCGCCAACAATG
>ML685852.1:4758650-4843083 GCA_007922175.1 Pelusios castaneus | reverse complement strand
CTCCTCCGCCCCGCCAACAATGGACCCCGCCAACTCTCTCCTGCAATGCCAACAATGGACCCCGCCAACACCACTCACACTGCTATCCCTCGCCCCCGGGTCCCCAGCACTGGGAGGGGGCAGGTGAGAGTAAGGCATGAACATTACTAAAGATTGCCAACCCCTGACACAGGCAATGAGCTTGGTTATGTTGGTGTAAATAGCCTCCAGGAGCTGTCCCACAATTCCTATCCTCACTGCTCTGGTCAGCAATTTGAACTCCACTACACTGCAGCCGGGTATACAGGCATCCACCCTTCCCCCTTTAAAAGCCTGGGAAATTTTGAAATTCCACTTCCTGTTTGCTTGGCATGGAGATCTCATATCACACTTTCCCAGCGAACCACGGCAGCTCCACACAGCAGACGCCCTCCCCCTTGGAGCACACCCAAGCTCTTGGATTTGCTGAGTATATGGGGAGAGGAGGCTGTGCAGTCCCAGCTCCGCTCTGGCCGTAGGAACTTTGATACCTACAGTCATATTTCTGGTAATGTGTTGGAGAAGGACTATGAACAGGACTCGCATCAGAGCCAGGCAAAGATAAAGGAGCTGAGGCAGGCATACCAGAAGGCAAGGGAGTCAAACTGTGCTCTGGTGCTGTGCCAAAGATCTGCCACTTCTACAAGGATCTGGATGCCATCCTCACTAGCAACTCTACCTCCGTGACCAATAGTCCCATGGATAATTTGGGGGGGAGGGGATAGAGACAGCAGAATTGACCCCCAAGGATGAAGTGGTGGACAAGGAGGTCAAGTTGGAAGATGGCATGAGACAGACAAGAGAGTCATCTAGTACCAAGGGGAGCCAGGATCAGTGTGCATGATGCAGGAGAGGGAAGCCCTGGTAAGTGATCACTCTGAGTTGATACTGCTCGCTTACATGAAGCGGAATTATCCTTTGCTCTGTTTTCTGCTAGAAGTGGGTTTAAGGATAGAAATGTACAAGACTGACTGTGTTTCTGAGTGCTTCACATTCCCCTGTGCAGCTACATTTCACTCGAAGAACAACAGTTAATGCACACTGAGATTTCACAGAAATCCGCCAGAGAGAAAATTTCCCATGCCAATTGGCAATCACTTGTGCAGGAACCAAAGCGGCACACAGGCGACCAGACTAGGTAGCCAGTCTGGAGATGCACACACGCAGGAGATGCACCTTTTCATACGAAGAGGAGTGAAATACTGGTTTACATGACCACCTGCCTGTGTAAAATTGTGGCAGAATTTACAATTTTGGCTCTAGTTGCTTGCAATGATTTCCCTAGAAAACCATAAAGATGCTTTTCCCAATCTGGAGCACATCTCCCCATGTGTGCCAAACTCACCATCTGTGTGTTTGCCAAGGGACGGTGAGAGAGAGGTGTATTTTACTATAATGATTCAATGCTCTGAGTGTACTAACAATCATGATTCTGTTTATTGTTTCTTGTGCTTCAGGAGAATCCCCTACACATCTGACAGGGCGCCTCCATCAGATAAGGGAGCAACCAAGGAGCAGCAAGGAGGACATTTTGAGAGGTGCTCCAATCCTGAGAGAGAAAAAAAACCAAAGTGTGGAGTGAGACCATAAACGAAAATTTCAAAATAGTTTGGCAGGAGAGGAAGGAGAGCAAGAAACGAATTTTAGTGGGCCAGGCAAGGGTTGTAAAGATGATGAAGGAGCAAACAAAAAGGCTGAAGTCCCTAATCACACTGCTCACCCCCTGGCAACTATATAGAACGGCTTTCCATGCCCCCCCCAAACATTCCATGCATCATCTAGGCCCGTCACAGTTCTCCATTCACTCCACCCTGGTTCCAAAATGATGGCTGGAGTTACCCACAGCTACAAGGACCCTTCACCTATCCGGAGAGTGCACTAGTGCTCCTCACGGTTAGCTCCCTTTCCACTAAGTGATTTCGGGTGGTGTTAATTGGTATTTAATAAAAACACACACTCTGAAAGACAGTCAATCTCTATTTGTCTCCTACACATGGTGGTTGCTGCTGCAATAAATACACAGTGGCAACAATTACAGACGACAAATCATGGTGAAATCATCCAAATTTTCATGCAAGAAGGCAAGTGAACAAAGTATGGCAGAGTGCTTTATAGAAAGCACATCACTGTTGCTCAGTCATAATGGTGCCCCAAAGCCTCCCTGATTCAAATAGCCCCGCCATGCCCCTCTGATAACCATGGCATCTGGCTGCTCAAAATCAGTCACCAGGTGATCTACCTCCACACTCCACCCCGGAGAAATTTTCACTCTTGGCCTCAATAATATTATCCAGCACACAGCAGACTGCTATGACCACAGGACTATTTTCCTCATTTAGGTCTGACCCGCCATAAAGGCAGTGCCAGCGAACTTTTAATCTGCCAAACGCACATTCAATGGTCATTCAGCATCTGCTCAGCATATTACTGAAGCGCTCCTTGCTGCTGTGCAGGTTTCCCATCTATGACTTCATGAGCCATGGGAGTAAGGGGTATGGTGGGTCTCCCAGGATCACAATGGCATTTCAACAACTGCCATTGGAATCTTCTGGTCTGGAAAATCTCTGCTTGCAGATTTCTGTCTTGAACATGCATGTAAGGGATTTGTATTTTATATTAATTGAGTAGCTGACCAATGGATATATTAGAAATCATGCCGGTTACTGAAGCTGTGCCACCATGGTGTAAACAGCCTGGCTGGAAAGCACCAACATACAGCTAACAAAGGGAAGTTGAATGGAAACCATTCACAGTTAAGAGGTAACAAGCTACTGTAATGGCCCTGCTGGAAAGCCATTACCTTTGCTGTGGTAAACTGGTGATGATGGCAAAGTGATAGGAAGGCAGAAGACATCTGAACATTTCGTTAGTCAGAACTGTATTTGGTACCCAAATGATTCATAAACAACAAACAAGGGTGGGCTAATTACATGCTGTATATTAAGTATAATCTAATCATGTAACCTGCATATTAAGAAAAGGGAAACCACACAGGGATTTAGGCAAGATGTAACCTGTTGTATTATGAATACACCTGTTGCATTATGTATACTATATTTAGCATGTTAGAAAATATATGTCTTGTAAACTCTGTATTCTGGGCTTACTTGCATGGGTCTAGACAGGTCGTGGCTACTTCCCGCTAGGTTGGATGTGTAAGGGGAACAAGTTTTGTGATTAAAGGCATCATTTACCCATTCCGTTCCTGGGTGGACCTGATCCTTTTTCTTCTTCCAACAACGCATGCCTCATGCACCTTCCCTGACCACCCATCTATGTCAGTCAAACCACCACGGAAATCCACAATTGCCTGCAATACCACAGAGAAATACCCCTTTCTAATGCTGTACTCCACCACAGGAGGTCCTGCCCATTTCCCCATCCCCTCTTCAATCTCTTTTTAACTTCAGCAGCTGCTAGAATACAAGAATATAGCTAGTGCAGTGACTGCAAAGGCAATCCCCACAACACTGACATGCCCTCAAAGCCAGGGACACTATAAAGCCCTCTATGGCCTTGCTTCATGGCCCTCGCCTGACTGCTCCCCTATCGCAGGATGGTCCAGAGCCAAAACTGGGATATACATGCCATCTATCGCCCCATTGCAGTTAGGGAATTCCATTGCCACAAAGTCATCCATTATTTCACACATATTTCCAAGAGTTAAAGTCCACCGTAGCAGGCTGCAATTACTGGTCCTCCATGCTTGTGTGAACTCTATCCCAGCAGTGGACTTCTCGACTCCAAACTGATTAGCAACTGACCAATAGCATTCTGGAGATCATGAAACCTCGCTTGCTGTAATTTAAGTCCATTGCTTCTTGTCCTATCATCAGCGGTTAAGGAGAACAATTTTTCTCCCTCTTCCTCACAACTTCCTTTAGGTACTTGAAAACTGCTATCATGTCCCCTCTAAGTCTCTTCTTTTCCAGACTCAACAAACCCACTGTAGAGAAAGTAAAAGGTTAAAATAGAAAGACAAGTAGAGGCACCTAAGTGCTGGCCCAGGGCCTCACAAAGTAATCCAAAGCAGTGTACTGTAGTGTACCTTCCAAAGCATGTGCTGCAGACCTGAACTGAAGGTACTGACAAGAGACAGGTTGTGAAAGCCTGACTTCAGTAAAATTGGCAAGAAACAAGCTGAAATTGCAATAATAAGTACAAGAATCAGATGTACCTTGAGGAAGGTGGTGTTGGGTCGGTCTAACACCAAGGAGATAAGAAAAGATGTTTTGTATAGTTTGGCCCTGCAAACGTAAGGTTTGGACAAACCATGACACCTTGATGGATGGAGATGCCCAGTAATGCGTGGACCAATCAATGTGTGAATCAGTTAGAATATGGACCAATCAATGTAAGCTCAGATGAGGGTATAAAAATAGGAGCCCTGGAGCTCAGACCCTGTGCAGCCTAAAGGAGTGATGGGGAGTCCAACCACCAATTGAGCTGTTCTGTTGCATTGAGGGCACGAATGCTGCCAGCAGATCTGTTGATATAGATCGCTTGCCATTGTGCTACATTGCAATAAAGCCTAGCCTGGCACCTTCATTTCTACAAAGATCTGTGGTCATGTTGGTTTCTTCGATTGAGAGTGCTGACTCAGTTTACGTCTTGCACACAGGATACCCCTTGGTTCCAAATCACTGAGCTAACTGAGTTCTCACTAAAGATGTGAGCCAAAGGTAACCCAGAGTGTTCACCAAAGGAGCATCTCGGCTTAGGATCATGAGGCTAACTCAGTCCTTGATTAAGATCCAAGCCAGGCTCTAGATCACTGGGCTAACGGAGTCCCCACTTATAGATCTGAGCCAGGGGTAATCCTGAGGGAGGACACCTTCAGAGATCCACACATGCAGCCAAGCTGATATCAGCGCCAGAGACAGAACAACACTGATAAGAACATTTCTCACCTGACGGGCCTGAACCACAGAGCCCATAACGCGCCGTGACCACACCCAGCTCTTTCAATCTTCAGTCTTTCTAATTGCTCTCCTCTGGACTTTCTCCAATTTGTCCACATCTTTCCCAAACTGGACACCCAGAACTGGACGCAACTCCAGCTGAGGCCTAATCAGCACAGAGGAGAGCGGAAGATTATTTTTCGTGTCCCCTCTATCCAAAAGGCTTGTTAGCCTGTCATAGAAAGCTATCAAGTTGATTTGACATGATTTGTTCTTGATAAATCCATGCCAACTATCACTTAATACCTTATTCTCTTCTAGATGTTTGCTAATAGATTCCTTAAATTATTTGCTCCATTATTTTTCCTAGTACAGAGGTTAAACTGACGGGTCTGCAATGCCCTGGGTTGTCCTTATTTCCCTTTTTATAAATGGCCACTATGCTTGCTCCCATTCCGTGATTTTTAAAAGATAATAACCAATGGCTCAGATATCTCCTGAGTCAGCTCCTTGAGTATTCTAGGGTGAATATCATCAGGGTCTCGTGACTTAAAGACATCTAACTTGTCTAAGTAATTTTTAACTTGTTCTTTCCCTTTTTAGCTTCTGATCCTATCCCATTTTTCCTGCCCTCCCAGTCATTCATTTGCCACCAACCTTCTCAGTGAAGACCAAAACAAAGAAATCATTTAGTTCCTCTGCAATTTCCATATTTTCTGTTATTGTTTTACCCTCTTTATTGAAAAATGGTCCTACGCTGTCCTTGGTCTTCCTCTTGTTTCTAATGTATTTTTTAAATTTTTTTTTTTTTTTTTTTTTTGGTTATCCTTTATGCCTTCAGCTAGTTTGATATGTTTATGCCTTGGCCCTTCTGATTTTTCCCCTACATAACTCTTTTTTTTTTTTAATAGTCATACTTTGTGACTTGACCTAGTTTCCACTTTTTGTAGGACTCTTTCTTTAGTTTTAGATTATTGAAAGTCTCCTGGTTAAGCTAGGGTGGTCTCTTGCCATACTTCTTATCCTTCCTATGCATTGGAATAGTTTGCTCTTGTGCCCTCAGTAATGTTTCTCTGAAAAACTGGCAACTGTCTTCACTTGTTTTTCCTCTTAGACATTTCCCATGGGATCCCACCTACCAACTCCCTGAGTGTGCTAAAGTTTGCCTTCTTGAAATCCATTCTCTTTATGTTGGTGATCTCTCTCCTACCATTCTTTAGAAACATGAACTCTAACATTTCATGAGCACTTTCACCTAAGTTATCTTCCACTTTCAAACTCTCAACCAATTCCTCTCTGTTTGTCAAAATCAAATTGAGAACGGCCTCTCCCCTTTACAACATTGGTGAGACTATTATCAGGCTACTATTCTATCATTTCCTGTCTGTGTCTGTGTTGTGTCTTTACCAACAGAGAATCTAACTTCAAAGAGGAGTTCTTGCATTTAGCTCAGAGCATGTCAAGCGTCGCGATATAGGACTAGTCCCCACCTTAGGTCTGCCTCCCACACATCACACCCTCTACTGCATGTTGGCAGCTGCCTTACTCCAGAGGAACACAGCTCCAGTTGGAGGCCTGGTGACAAAGGAAAGGTGAGGCCTCAGGTACCAAGGACCAGTCCCATGAAGGCTTTTGAATAACTAGAGAGAGACTTTAGGTTGGACTGTTCAGTAGAAAAGCCAGGACACAGCAGAGGATAGGGTGACGTGCTCACAAGTAATTGTGCTGCTAAGTGCGTGGCCTACACTGGAGATTTTGGGAGGCAGGACTGTATTCCTCAGTTACAGCTTAAGTACCAAAATAATAGTCTCCACGAGATAGCCCCATGATGATAGGCCACCACGGGTCTTAGTCCAGGACTTAGTGGACATAGGCTCACATTGAGCATCATCAACCAGGTTGGACTAATTGCTGTTCTGGCCAGTTGCCTCAGCAAAGTGGCTCAGGAATGAGTGGAGTCAGAATGACCCTCTTCTTTCCTTCCAGGGCAGCACTGAAGCAGGGCAACAGGAGGGAAGGCTGCCCTAGAGCTGATCACATAAAGATTCAAGACCCATATCTTAATTGTGCTGTAGAACAGGCCTGGTCTCCTGAATAAACTACAAGTAACCAGCTATGTTCCCTGTAAGCTGTGCGGGTGCCCGTGGTTAAGAGGGTCCCACTCTCAGCGGGGCAGTGCGGGGGCCCATGCCGCTACCCTTCCACAGCTGCACTTCACCCTGCTCCCCTGCCTGGCCAGCCCTCTCCACCCCCAGGGAGGAGCAGCCAGCTGGCCCAGGGGTGGGGCAGGTTTGTGGGCCGGGCAAGGCCAGTCTGCTGTCCCACATAGGGTCCCCGGCTGCGACCGGGGCAGGGCCGGCCCCACAGCTGGTGCCTCGGCTCCTGGTGGTGGCCAAACCCTGGCGTCGGCCTTAGGTCCCCAACCGTGGCCGGGGCCGGCTCCCGGCAGGAGCCTTGGCTGGAACAGCTACTGCCAGCGGCCCAGCCCATGGCTTTTTGGCCCGGTGCAGCCCCAGCCCAGTTTAGGGCCTGGGGTTGCTAGGGGGTGGGGATGGAGGAGGAATGCTGGGGGGGCTGTGTGCCCCAAATGTTTTGGGGGGACAGCAATGCCCCTGCCCCCCCATATCCTCCCCTCCCCCTGCGAACCCTGGCCCACTACCCCTACCTAACCTCCACCCTCCCGCAGGGGCAGCCTTGATTGCTGGGGGCAGAGGTGGCCCACACTTCCCCCCTCCAGCTTGGGGTGGGGTGGGGTGGGGGCATCCCCCAGGCCAATTGGCCCTGGGCCCCACTCCCCACTAGGGACGGCCCTGCTTGTCTCGCCCCATCGCTACCCTGCCACCAGCCCCAGCCCCTCAGCACCCTCCACCTAATCAAGCCACACTGCCAGCTGCCATGCTCCACCGCCGCAGGTCAGCCCCGGGCCTGATCTGGCCACGCTGCCAGCCACTGCGCTCTGCCGCCACCACCTCAGGCCAGCCCCGATCCAGCCGCGCTGCCGGCCAGCGAGCGGCCACCCCCTCCCCACCAGCCAGGCCCCCACCTGAGCCAGCTCACCAACTGTCCCCCACGCCAGGCCCCAAGCACCGCCAGCCCTCTCTGCCCCTTTACTGGGAAGCGGGTGGCCACAGCCCTGCTGCCAGCTCCCCACCAGAGCGGACCACTTTAAAAAGCAGTGGCCCGAGGGCCAGAGGCTGGGAACAATGGGTGACAAAAACTGTGAGCTGCAGACAGTAGAGGCTAGATAGGCAGCAAGGGTCTCATTGTCTCACATTTGTTTAGTAAATTAATAAAATGACAGTATTTCAGTTTCACATTTTTATTAGAAACATTTTAACATTTTTATTAAAGTTCCAATGAAAAGACAACATCTACGCGTTTCTTTTGAATTGAGGTACTTAGGCACGTTGTTGCTTCCGGCACCAAAAAACCTGTTGCCCATGAGGCACCGTGCCTCACAAATTGCCGCTCAGCAACTACCAGAACCTGCTCAGCAGCAGCAGCAGCTTAGAGGGAACGTTGGTAACCAAGCCTCCCCCCCAGCCCGGACTCTGTACCCTGGAAACAGGAGCATCTCCAGGGGCTCGCCCAGGTGTAGCTGTTGCTACATGATCTTTGCACTAACAAATGAATTAACATTTAAAACCAATTGATTGGCTGCTCCACCTTGGGTGTTGACGTGTCCACGCAGCACGAATTGGAGAACTCTCCTAGCAGTGCTCCTTAGGGTCTCGCACCATCACTGGTGCCCTGTGGGCGCGCACGCGACCCGACCCCCCCCCCCCAGTTGTCTCTCAACCAGGGAGCCACGTAGAAAGACTCCGAAGGAGAGAGGGGAGGAGGGTGGGTGGTGGAACATCCACGGGGACAGTCATCTCGAAGAACTCCAGTTACCGCACAAGGTGGGTAACCTTCCTTTCTCCTTCGAGACGTTTCCCCGTGGGTGCTCTAACCTTGGGGGACTCCAAAGCAGTTTTCCTACACCGGAGGAGGGTCTTCAGAGTTGTTCGTTCGTACTGATGAAAGGACCAATAGGCCAAGGATGGCATCGGACCTGGAGGCTTAGTCAATAGCATAGCGTTCAGTAAAGGGATGCACAGAGGTCCAGGTAGCTGCTCTGCAGATGTCGTCAATTGGCACGTTGTGGAGGAAGGCTGTTGACGTGGTCACTGCTCTCGTCGAATGAGATCATACATGTTCCAGTGGTGTTATTTGGGAAATGCTATAACATGCATAAATGCAGTTTGATATCCACTTTGAGAGCCTTTGTTTTGATGTTGGTTGGCCTCTCTTTCTGTTTGCTGTGGCCATGAAAAGTCTATTGGATGACCTAAATGCTTTTGTCCTTTGCAGGTAAAAGGCGAGCACCCTGCGGACATCTAAGGTGGGGAGAAGAGCCTCCTGCGGATTAAAATGCGGTTTCGGCATGAAGACAGGTAAGTGAATGGTCTGGTTTAAGTGGAATGGGGATGAAATTTTTGGGATGAAGGCTGGCTGTGGTTTCAGTGATATTTTGTCCTTGTGGAATATCATGTAGGGCGATGTCGCCATCAAGGCCGCAAGTTCACTAACTCTGCGAGCAGAGGTGATTGCAGTTAGGGACGCCACTTTCATGGACAGATGAGTAAGCAAACATGTTGCTAGTGGCTCAAATGGTGGTGGTGTTAAAGTCTTCAGGACAATATTGAGGTCCCAGGTAGGAGCGGGAGGTCGTGTCTCTGGGTATAAATTTTGGATACCCTTGAGGAATCTCTTAACCATCGGGTGAGAGAAGGGGGACTCCCACTGAGGATGGCTATGAAAGGCTGTAATTGCTGCTAAATGTAACATTATGGCACTAATTGATAACTTTGATGATTTTAGGTGTAACTGGTATTGCAGAATGTCGGGCAGCGGAGCACAGGATGGATGGACACCGTTTTCAAGGCACCAATGATGGAATCTACGCCACTTTTGCAGATAAGTTTTACGGGTTGAGGGTTTCCTACTGTTTAGGAGGATGTGTTGGACTGCCTTAGAGCATTTAAGTTCCTCATTGTTGAACCAAGAAGGAACCAAGCTGTCAAGTGGAGTCTGTTGAGGTCTGGGTGGGTTACGGTCCTGTTCAGTTGGGTCAGGAGGTTGTATATCGGGGGTAATGTGATCGGTTGTTTGATGGACATTTCCATCAGGTTGATGTACCAATGTTGTCTTGGCCATGCTGGGGCTATCATCATTACTGATGCGGCTTCCTGTCGGATCTGTGTAGTGTTCTGGGGATTAGAGGTATGGGGGGGAACGCATAAAGCAATTTGTTTCCCCATGGGAGAATGAAGGCATCTCCTAGTGATCCCCTTCCGATCCCTGCTCTGGAGCAGAATTTCCGGCATTTTCGATTTTTTGCTGTTGCGAATAGATCTACCCATGGGTAGCCCCATTGTCTGAAGATGTCCCATAGTGTTCCAGGATGTAGTTCCCATTCGTGGTCCTGAGCGAAAGAGCGACTCAGGAAGTCTGCTAAGTTGTTCTGGGTCCCCGGGAGGTACGAAGCCGAGATTGTTATGTTGTTAGCTATACACCATGTCCATAATTTGATTGCTTCTAGGCAAAGGGATTTTGAGTATACTCCTCCCTCCCTGTTTATATAATACATGCAGGCCGTGTTGTCAGTCATGATTCTGACGTGTTGGTTTATCAGGGATGATTGAAAATGTTGGCAGGCGTATCTCACTGCTCGAAGTTCTAGGATGTTTATGTGGAGGGTTGCCTCTTGTGGACTCCATTTGCCGTGTGATCTTGTGTATGTGCGCCCCACCCTCGGAGGGAAGCGTCTGTTGTTATAAGTACTGTTGGAGGTTGCTGTAGGAAAGATATACCGCTTGCTGTGTTTGCTGGGATTGTCCACCATGATATTGAGTGTTTTACTTCTAATGGTAGATAAACTGTTTTGTGCATTGAGTGGTATCTTGGTTTGTAGACTGTGGCGAACCACAATTGGAAAGGACACATGTGTAGTCTGGCATCCTTGACTACAAAGGTTGTAGAGGCCATGTGGCCTAGGAGTTGTAGACAGGTCCTTGCTGTTGTTGTAAGTGCATGAATGAGCGTGTTGGTGAGACTTATTATTGCATTGATTCTTTTGTCTGGAAGAAAGGCTCGGGCCTGTGTGGAATCCAGGCGGGCTCCTATAAATTGAATGTTTTGTGTGGGTATTAACATCGACTTCTTCGGGTTTATTAGAAGACCCAGTTTTTGGAAGAGGGTAGTGGCAAAGTCCAATGCCTGTGCTGCTTGTGTGGGTGAGGTGGATTTTATTAGGCAGTCGTCAAGGTACGGGTATATGGTTATCCCGTTTTTTCAGAGGTGAGCTGCAATGACAGATAACATTTTGGAGAATACGCATGGTGCTGTGTAAATCCTGTAAATTGAGGGCTGTGAACCAGTCCCCATATTCAAGAGCCGGAATAATAGTGGAAAGGGTGACCATTTTGAACTTCTGGTATTTTATGCATTTATTTAGCTTTCTAAGGTCAAGGATGGGGCACCAGTCTCCTGACTTCTTCTGAGTTAAAAAATAGGGAGAATAAAATCCCTTGCCTTGGTATATTTTGGGTACTTCCTCCATGGCTCCCATAATGAGGAGATGCTAGCCCAGAAGTGGTAATGGGACAATAGACGGTTAGTGAAGGTTGGACATGTAGGTGTGCTCAGGATATGATTGGATTGTGTTCAGGCCCTCGATTTCATTTTCAAAACTAGGGTATTGATGGAGGTGGATGGCTGGTCGAGGATTGATTAGATGGTTGTCTGCGGCGTTGCGGACGCTGACAACCATGGGGTTGTTGGTCCTGTTATCTGAATGATGTTCTGATTTGCGGTTGGTATTGATACCTGAAATTATATGGCTGGTATCGGTAAAGTCTGCGTCGTGTGCCTGGAGGATAAATGCCAAACGCCCGGAATGTAGCTCGTGAGTCCTTGGAGCTGTGCATCAATTGATCCGTGGATTCTGAAAATAATTTCTTCTTTTCAAATGGCAGGTCTTCGATTGCTGCTTGCAGTTGCTTGGGGAGATCTGTGGAATGGAGCCAGGAAGATCTCCGCATCACGACTGCTGTGGCTATGGTACGGGCTGCCGTGTCCGCAGCGTCTAAAGCTGTCTGGAGAAAAGTTTTAGATATTAATTGACCCTCCTTGATGATTGCATGAAAATGTTGTTTGTTTTCCTCTGGGACACGATCAATAAAATCAGCTAATTTAAGACAGTTGTCGTAGTTATAATTTGCTAATAGAGCTGAGTAATTAGCTACTCTTAATTGTAGGGTGGCCGAGGTGTAAACCTTTCTGCCCAGGGTATCTAACTTTCTGTCATCTTTATCTTGAGCTGTCGTCCTGTTAAATTGTTGTTTGTGTCCATTGTTTGCAGCCTCCACTACCAAGGAGTTTGGAGGTGGGTGGTTAAAAAGGTACTCTGAGTCTTTATTGGGCACAAAGTACTTTTTGTCTGCTTTTCTCGAAGCAGCAGAAATAGAGGCAGGAGTTTGCCAGATGATGTTGGCTGGGTCAATTATAGCGTCATTCATAGGAATTGCCACTCTAGTAGGAGGTTTTGTTTGTGGAATTCTGAGGAGTTTGTTTTGGGATCCTGTTTCCTCTTGTCTGGGGATTTCGAGTGCTTCCACTACTCGGCGGAAGAGATCCCGGAATTTTCTGGCATCGTCCTGATTTGGTGAAGTAATGGTGTCGTCCCAGACGGTGTGAGGCTCTGAATGGTCAGTATCTGGGTCCTCCTGTAATTCTTGATTGGTTAGTCTAGGTTGTTGATTTTGGTTATCCGGTGCCCTGAGGTGTCTTGAGGTGGAGGGTCTTGATGAGATTTGTGACCCTGAGTCCCACTGTGGCCACTGATGTTGATAAGGCGGTGGCAGGCTACACCAGTGTGGTGGATACCAAGGGTATGCCGGCATAGAAGGAGGTCTATAATATCTATGGTCTCTATGCATAGGTGACATGAGTTGTGGGGAAGCTCCAGGTCTCTGTTGTATTGAGTTGTCTTTGTCAGAGTCCGATGCTGCAATTGATCCAGCCAAGAGGAGGTCAGAGGGAGATCCCTGTACCTCGTGTCTATGGGAGGCAGCTGTAAAGGAGCGATCCTCCCCTGTAGTGTTAGAGTGCTTCCTTTTTTCAGTGTGCTTCCTTGGAGTAGCTTGTTCTTTTGTAGGGGGCAGTGCCGAAGGGTAGGAATTGGCACTCTCCCTTGACATGTGCGGCTCCAAAGTAATTGGCTTGGGTGCCGTGGTAACCATCGGCACCGGTGTGTCTCACTTCGGTGCAGCTGCAGCTGTGGATGGTGCCGAGGTCTGCAGGGGCTGCGGTGTTTGTGCCGCGTCTGTAGCCTGTACCGGAGTTTGTATCGGTACCAGTGTAGCAGCTGCAGGAGGGGGAGGGGGGGACCGTTAAGTTCGTAGTGTCCCGATGAGCCTGCTGCTCTGCAGCTTTTGATTTTGCCCTGAGGTCCGAATGAAAGGAGGCGGACCTTCTCGGGGCTTTCATTGCCAGCGTAGCAGAGGAACCAAGAGCCTCTGTGCTACAGGATCTTTTAGCCGGGGACAGCGACTTTTTGCCCTTTGTCCCCGAAAGTAAGGAGATTAGGGGGTTGTTCAAGGAGGCTTGAATCGTCGCTGGCTGTCCCGGGTCTCAGGCAGGGCGAAGAGACTGCTCCATTAGAAGCAGCTTCAGGCGGAGGTCCCTGTCCCGCCGAGCCCTAGAGCTTAAATTTTGACAGTGGGGGCACTTTTGTGATATGTGCTCCTCACCCAGGCATTTAATACAGCTTGAATGTCCGTCGGACGCCAGGATGGCATCCTGACAGCGCTTGAAGCTGGGAAAGCCTGGCATTGCTGCGGAGCCGCAGCGCGGCTTTTTTTTTTCTCCTCAGTTTAGTGTCAGGGTAAAGGAAAGGAAAAATAGGAGGAAATGGTTGAAATAGGGATTTGAAGGAGCTGAGGTAAGTAGAGGAGCTCCATCCGTGACCGCAGACAGTTGAGAGACAACCGGGGGAGTCGGGTTGCGCTCATGCTGACAGGGCACCAGTGACAGTGCGAGACAGCCTGGCAACACCTGCACGACCCTAAGGAGCACTGCTGGGAGAGTTCTCCGATTCGTGCCACGTGGACACATCAACACCCAAGGCGGAGCATCCACGGGGACACGTCTCGAAGGAGAAGTAGTACTTCGTGATTTCTGGTCATCCTGTCTTTTAAGGTATCAATACTAAAAGATTTCAAATTCTGACAGTTTTTATTGATAGATTAGAAGACAAAAAGCAGAAAAGCTTTCCCCCCCCCCCAAATCCCAACTGGTTTCTTAACTTTGAATTCTAGCATATGGTTTCTGACAGCACAAACAATGAACATGCAGTCAAGTAAGTAACACAACCTCCCTGTCACAGCAGCAGCATCTGGAGGCAGCGAGAACATCCATCCACCAGCAGAAGGGTAAAGAGGCCAGTCCATAATCAGATGCTGTTTGTTCTTGAGCTCCAAAGGCAGGACATGGAGTTCAAGAAGCCCCAACAGTAAAGACGTATGTTAAACCACTGGTGAGCACAATGTATCCTGCTGTAACAAAGATAGCTTTTAGTTCATATACTTGTTCTGGGGGCACAAGAGAGCCCATCCACATAGAAAACACCAGAAGTCCTGGGTACCTTAAAAACCAATACATTTCTTTGGGCATTAGCTTTCATGGGCTGCAACCCACTTCGTCAGATGCATGAAGTGGAAACTACAGTTATGCGGTGTATGTACACTTGCAAGGATGAGAAACATTACAATTCCCCACTGTAATGCAAGTGCAACCCACAAAAACTTATGCCCCAAGAAATGTGTTAGTCTTTAAGGTGCCCCAGGACTCTCGTTGTTTTTGCTATACACAGACTAACTCGGCTCCCCCTCTGGAACTCACCACCGAGACTAGGACAGTGGCTCCCAAGCCATAGCCCACCAGGGGCTTTCAAAATTACCTGCTGCTCCCTTCCCGCTGGCTGCAAAAGAGAGCTGCTGGCAGATCCAGACAGAGCACATTGCCACGGGGCTACAAACCCGATGCAAGAGGTTGGGAGATCAACGCTTCCCTTCCCTTTGCCAAAGCAAGGAGTACAGCAAAGTGTTCCAGCTGGGGCCATACCTGGAGCCAGAGGGAGGGGAGTACTGATCTCCTGCCCCACCTGGCTGCAGAAGGGGACCACAGCCTAGGGACTCGGGGGAATACATGGGGCTACAGGACACACACTGTTTCCCTGCTGCAGCCAAGGGGACAGGAGATCAGTGAAGAGGCTGCAGAGACAGTGGGGAGCTGCTGGGGCCTAAAAGGTTATAAAAATATCTGTGGCCCTCAAGCCAAAAAGATTGGGAACCCCTGGACTAGGGGATGCTGATCTGAGTTGTCTATGCTCCAAAAAAGGTACCATTGATCCAAAACAGTCCCATAGCGCCTGATGCTACTATTCCTTAAAAAGAAAGTGTCTGACGTATTATTTCAGAAAAGGGACGTTTTGGCTTTAGCCAGCATTTCTGATGCAGCTGTGAGATGGACTTATGAAGTAAACTTCCTTGGTAGTTGGCTAGGTACAATAATGTGGCCAACACCCTGCCTTCACACCTAACCATAGGGGAACAATGCCAACCAGGCCTAGCCCTTTCGGGTAGTTCAGTTCAATGAAGAAAATATTCTCCCTGCACCTAAGAAAGGAGTCTAATGATGTGCAAAGCTAGTTTAGCCCTTCAACATACTCTGGTTCCAGATGCTTCCCCAGTGACCTCCAGCTGTTCAGGCATTGACTTTGTTTAAAACTTGGGAGCAAACATGTGTTGCTTAATACTGTTGACTAATTTAAATGATTTTAAGTAGCCCTGGTAGCCCATTGCAGAAAAACAACAGGGTCCTATGGCACTGTTAGTCTTTAAAGTGCCATGGGACTCTGTTATTTTTTAATGATTTTAAAAGATTATAAGAAGTTTATATTTTAACAGAGATGAATTTCACATTTGATTTTAAACCTATTTTAAAAAACAAACATTTGAAAAAAAACCCACTGATTTTTCTCTATCCTGGGATTACAGTCTGTTAATCGCTTGCTGTGGTGGGACACTCTGGAGTACGCAGAGTCCGTGAACCATTTCCACATCTGTCCTTCGTGCTGCACGTGCCAAGTTTCCTATTGCCCCATGCTGTCTTCATACGCTGGTACCCATTTGCTAGCACAGTATCTCCGGCTGTCGGTCATGAATGTGCACCCTCCTTGAGAGCACCACCACACTAGCATACAGCTGCACTTTATTAGCAAATAACTAGCAAAGTTGCTATAGGTTAAACAAAGATCTCAAATCAGAGCGCTCAGTTCTCTAAATGAGTTTCGGTTTCATATGGAGATCAGCATGTTCTTGCTAGTAAATGTACCTGGGCCAGCTGAGCCACCTTCATTGCCACTGTCACAAATGAGGAGCTGTATGTTTCATTCTCAAGTTATGTCTTTTTAATTCAGTCTAATGTATGAGTTTCATGCCAGTGCCATCAGCCTGCAAGACTATAGTGCCAACCAGTCACTAATGCACAACGCAGGTGCCGTCTGCGGTAATCCCCCAGACTTGGGTTTATTAACGTCTTGAAAGCAAGACACCCCGCTAGACCAGGCTGAAGCTCAGATTTTCGGCTTGTGCCCTTAATTGCATTTGTACATATGTGTGTATGTGAGTGCACACACAAAAATTCCATTTAAATCTACTTCTGAACAAAACGTCACCCAAGC
This sequence comes from Pelusios castaneus, assembly GCA_007922175.1. Lineage (NCBI taxonomy): Eukaryota > Metazoa > Chordata > Testudines > Pelomedusidae > Pelusios > Pelusios castaneus. The sequence goes on along the minus strand of ML685852.1, from coordinate 4,826,376 downwards.
TTCCAGAGACCACAGCTGCCTTAGGAGAACCTCTAGCTCATTTCTGACATCTCTCTTCTTCTGCTGAGGGATTTCTTTGCCATGTTATTCCTTTGTAATATTGCTCAACACTACTGTCACTTCTAGGATTTCTGTCGCGTCACAAAGAGCTCAACACTATAATGAATCAGATTGCTACAATTATGCCTGCAAAATACATACTCACACACTTAACCTGTGCACACAATCAGACATATTGTACCGAGTAATTAACCAGTAAGCACAGGCACTTGCACACTTCATGTCACTTGTGAATGCACGTGCAAATCAGTCCATCTTTAACCACTCAATTTGAGTGAGAAAACACTAATTCTAGAAAGAAAGAAAAATAAGCCTTCTCCAGCAATGGGAGCAGAAACCCTGGGTAAAAGGAATACAGAAAGTGAGGCTGGTAGCAGAGGACAGCAACTCAGAGAGGGCAAACTCCAGCACAGAAAGCTCTAAGGAAGATGGCAAAATGAGAGCAAAGGAAGTGATGTCCAAACTGGACTATAGCCCCCCCGCTATTATATAGAGCGCATATACTAGGCAGCTCAATAGAAGGGACCGAAAAGGAAAGAAGAACATACAGGCAAGACAAGGCCCTGCTGCTTGCCTAGGATTTGCCCTAGAGGAAACCTCACATGCACAGAACTGCAATGATGGCCCCTTATTAAGAGTCTTCCAGATAAAAGGATGATCAGTTCTGAGGATAAATTGCCTTCTATTTAAAATTTTACCAATGACCTGGAAGGAAACATAAAATCATAATGGATAAAATTTGTAGATGACACAAAAATTGGGAGAGTGGCAAATAATAAAGAGGACAAGTCATTAATTCAGAGACATCTGAATCGCTTGGAAACTGGGCACAAGCAAAAAATGTGTTTTAATACGGCTAAATGTAAAGGCACACATCTTTGAATGTAGGACGTACCTACAGGATGGGGGACTCTACCCTGGAAAGCATGAACTTCCAAAAAAGATTTGGGAGTCATGGTAAATAATCAGCTAAACATGAGCCCCCACTGTGATGCTGTGGCCAAAAGAGCTAATGGAATCCAAAGACATATAAACAAGGGAATCTCAAGTAGAAATTGAGAGGTAATTTTACTTATGTATTTGGCATGAAGGCACCTGCTGATGGAATACTGTGTTCCAATGCCCACAGTTCAGGAAGGATGTTGATAAATTGGAGAAGGTTCAATGAAGAGCCATGAGAATGACTGAAGGATTCGAAAACTCACTTTACAATGATAAAACAGAGTGAGCTCTTTTAGTCTATCTTAAAGAGACGGCTAAGGAGTGAATGGATCCCAGTCTGTAAAACTGGATCCCAACCTTTTTGCCTCGATGGCCACAAATATAATTTTTATAGCCCTGAAGGGCCACCAATCTATTTCATTAAAATTTAATTAATTAAATATCTAGTATTTTTCAAATAAATTAAATAATTTAACTTAATTTGAATTTTAATTAAATATTTATTTAGTGAAAAGCAAATTTTAATTTTTTTTTTAAATTAAAAAACAGTCTCTGCTCCTTCCATATGACAGGTTGCTGAGCCACCTGGGACCAGGCAGGAGGAATGAGCAGCAGCCGCCGCCTGGCTCCTGCTCCCGTATTCGTGCTGGACCTGGATCCCAGCTAGCAGCCACAGGCTGGCTCCCAGGACCAGGCAGTTAAGCGGCTACTGCAGCCGAACTCCCGCTCTGGCCTGCTATGTGGGATTCGACTCCCAGCTTGCAGCTACAGCCCCTCCCTCTACCCACTCCCCCAAGGACCAGGCAGTAAGTGAACGCTGCAGCCCGGCTGCCGCTCCAAGTTGTGTGTGGGACCTGGCTTCACACTGGGACCAGGCCGGGGGCGGGCGGCCATTTGGAAAAGCCCCACAGGCAAGGGGTTGGGAACCCCTGGTCTATAAGTATCTACATAGGGAAAAAATATTTAACAATGAGCCCTTCAATCTAGCACAGAAAAGTCTAACATAATTCAATGGTTAGAAATTGAAGCTAGACAAATTCAGACTGGAAATCAGACATGACTTTTTAAACAGGGAGTGCAATTAACCAACGGAAGAGTCTACCAAGGGCTGTGATGGGTTTTTCAACCCACCATCCTGTAAATATGGCCTACATTTTTAAATCAAAATTGGGTATTTTTCTACAAGATCTGCTCCAGGAATCACAGTGGGGAAGTTCTATGGCCCATGTTACACAGGAGGCCAGAGGTGATAACGGTAGCCCATCTTCTGGCCTTGGAATCTATAATCTGTGAACCTCTGCCACTGGAGCTGTCGGTCAGCATGCCCAGGTGAGAGGCAAGGTCCTGGCAAGAATGGCAAAGCACATTTCCAAAACTGTCTATCATGCAGAATGCCCCAGCCACAAATTATCCAGTCCCTAATTCCCAGCACAGACATTTTGAAAATCTAACTCCAGTTTCTCCAAACAAGTACGGTGCAAACTGCATAGGTATGAGCACAAATGGCTCAACTCTCTATTTGCAAGTAGAGTTACCTCAACTGCACACACAATGTTGAATCATAGAACAACAGGGATGGAAGGGACCTCATCTAGTCTAACCCCCTGCTAAAAAGCAGGACCACTCCCACTAAATCATCCCAGCCAAGGGTTTGTCTAACCGAACCTTAAATATCTCCAAAGATGGAGATTCCACCACCACCCCCCTAGGTAACCCATTCCAATGCTTCACCACCCTCATAGTGAGAAAGTTTTTCCTAATATCCAACCTCGACCTCCCCAACTGCAACTTGAAACCATTGCTCCTTGTTCTGTCCTCTGTTACCATCGGGAACAGCCTAGCTCCCTCCTCTTTGGAGCACCCCTTCAAGTAGTTGAAGGTTGCTATCAAATCTCCCCTCAGTCTTCTCTTCTGTACACTAAATAAGCCTAGTTCCTTCAGTCTCTCCTCATAAGTCATGTGCCCCAGCCCCCTAATCATTTTTGTTGCCCTTCGCTGGACTCTTTTTAATTTGTCCACATCCTTTCTGTAGTGGGGAGCCCAAAACTGGACACAGTATTCCAGATGCGGCCTCACCAGTGTTGAATAGAGGGGAATTATCACATCCCTCGATCTGATGGCAATACTCCTACTGATGCAGCCTAAGATGCCATTGGCCTTTTTGGCAACAAGGGCACACTGTTGGCTCATATTCATCTTCCCGTCCACCATAACCCCCAGGTCCTTTTCTACAGCGCTGCTACTTAGCCGATCGGTCCCCAGCCTGTAGCAGTGCATGGGATTTTTCCGTCCTAAGTGCAGGACTTTGCACTTGTCTTTGTTAAACCTCATGAGGTTTCTTTCGGCCCAGTGTTCCAATTTGTCCAAGTATCCCTGGATCCTGTCCCTGCCCTCCAAAGTATCTACCATTCCCCCCGCTTGGTGTCATCCGCGAACTTACTAATCACGCAGTCTATCCCATCATCAAGATCATTAATGAAGATGTTGAATAGAACCCGACCCCTGGGGCACTCCACTCGTCACTGTCCACATTTGCTGTTCTTTCTGCACATCGGAATGGTATCTTCCTGTGCCTTTAACAGGGTTTCTTTAAAATACAGCCAGCTGTCTTGGACACCTTCCCCCTTCAGATCAGTCTCCCAAGGGATCCTGCCCATCAGCTCCCTAAGGGAGCCAAAATCTGCTTTTCTGAAGTCCAGGGTGTGTGTTCTGCTTCTTTCCTTCCTTCCATTGATCAGGATCCTGAACTCTACTATCTCATGGTCGCTGCTGCCCAGGTTGCCATTTATTTCTGCTTCCCCGATCGATTCTTCTCTGTTTGTGAGCAATAGGTCTAGAGGTGCAAGGCCCCTAGTTGGTTCCTCCAGCATTTGTACTAGGAAGTTGTCCTCAATATTCTCCAAAAACTTCCTGGATTGCCTGAGCACTGCTGTATTGCCTTCCCAGCAGATGTCAGGATAATTGAAGTCACCCATAAGAACCAGAGCCTGCGATCTGGAAACTTCTGTTAGTTGTCCATAGAATGCCTCATTCACCTCCTCCTTCTGGTCCGGTGGTCTGTAGCAGACACCCACCACGACATCCCCCTTGTTGCACTCTCCTCTAAACTTTACCCACAGACTTTCAACCGGCTTGTTTCCACTTTCATAGTGGAGCTCCAAGGAGTCATACAGCTCTTTTACATATAGCGCTTCTCCTCCCCCCTTCTTCCCTGCCTGTCCTTCCTGAACAATTTATATCCATCCATGGCAGTGCTCCAGTCATGCAAGTTATCCCACCACGTTTTTGTTATTCCAATTATATCATAGTTCCTTGTCTGTGCCAGTACCATCAATTCTTCCTGCTTGTTTCCCAGGCTCCTCAAATTTGTGTACAGACACTTAAAATACCGGGCCGATTGCCCTACTTTGCCCTGTCGATTCTCTCTCCCGTCGCATCTTCCTCCTGGTGTCCTCCTTCCCCACTTGCCTGAGGTATTATGACTTCATTAGGACATAAAAAACAATTATTTGATTCCTCCCCCCTCCCCAGTTCCAACTACCCTCTCTTTTATTCCTTCTGTTACAGCCCCAGTACCCCCCAAGTTCCATCCCTTCCCTTCATACATATGAATTGGGCATGTAAATACACACACATTTCTGCATCCAGGGTCTTGGAATAGCAGCCTTCTTGTACCAAGTCTCATCAGTATCTGCAGTAAGGAGAGGCTAGAGGCCTCTTGGGGTATGCCTATGCTGCCAAAATAAAATAAAATAAAATAAAAAAGACCCACAGCAGCAAACATGAAAGCCTAGGTCAAATGACTCAGTCACACAAGGCTTGTGCTACACAGCTCAAAATAGAAGCACAGATATTCGGGCTGAGGGCTCTAAGACCAACCCTCTCGCCAGGTTTCAGAGTCTGAACAGTTCATGATACATTTTGTACAAAGCATGCCTTATATATGGTATCACTTGAAAACTCATAATTTGCTGATCATTATTGTCCAGGTATGTGTGGCAACGTTTCCAGTAAAGTGATAAGATTCCACTATATTGTATTACTAAGACATGTTACAAATTCAGGGAACAGCCATAAACCAGTTCTCAGAGATAAAAGGCAAGCCAACACATCAGTCGGGTGTCAACAAAATCAAATCGACCATTACCAGGTTAAGTAGACATTCTTTGGCAGGAAGGAAGATGTGGATGAAAATCTGTACCTTGACAAAAACAGCCAGGGATTCCCATCCACACAGATTTTCATCTCCAGTGAAGGTTCAGGAGACCAATTCTCAAAGAGGAGAACTACAAGAGAGAGGACATGCTCCCAAATGATCTCATCTTTCTACCCATAGCAACCACATCTGAAGAACAAACGAAGCCACATAGGACCGAGGGAGGGATCCTGACTGAAATTCAGCCAGCAAGACTGCTGTAAGATGTGGTGAGAGACTTTGCTTTGAATTCACTTAGCTTGTTAAGTTAGATATTAGTTGTGTTTTACTTTTATTTTCTTGTAACCAATGATGACTTATACTTCGTTACTTGCAGTCACTTAAAATCCATCATTTGCAGTTAATAAACTTGTATTATCTAAACCAGTGTGTTCAGATTGAGGTATTTAGGAAACTCCATTTGGGACAACAGGATTTGTGAATATTATTTTCTATTAATAAAAAGACAGACTTTATATGAGATTGTATTGTCCACAAGAGAGCTGGGCAGTACAAGACGTACATTTCTAGAAAAAAGCCCTGGGACTGGAAATTTGGCAGTGTTACTCTGCAATGTAATTCAGAAGTAGCTGGCCCTAGCACTCCTATGTAAGTGGGAATAACTTACCTGCTGGATGCCCTGTGTGAGCAGATCAAGAATGGTAGTTCTCACAGAAAAACTGTGTGAAAGGCAGCCCCAGACAGGGCCGTACCTAGAAGGGAGTGGGGACCAGGGCCAATCGGCCTCCGCGGGGCCTCTCCCCCATGCTGGAGGGAGCACAGTGGGCCGGGCCGGTCGGCCCCTGGGGAACCAGCCCTGATCCTGAAAGCCGCGACTGCGAGGTGGTGGAGAGCTGTGGCTGTGGCCCTGGGGAGGAGCCAAGGCCACAGGGCAGGGGGAGGAGCCAGGACAGCAGGGAGCCACGGCTCAGACCGCGGCCGCAGGACGGGGGAGAGCTGTAGCTGCGGCCCTGGGGCGGGGGGGGAGGTACCGGGACAGTGGGGAGCCGCAGCTTAGGCCGCAGCTGCGGCCGCAGGGAGCTGAGGCTGAGGCTGCCAACCGTCGGGGAGCCAGCCCCTGGTGGGGCTGCAGGTTGCCGTGGCCAGTGCCCCAGCCGGGGTCCCGAGGCCATCACCGGGAGCCGGTTCCGGCTAAGGCCACGCCGCTGGCAAGGGCCAGCCCCGGCCACGGCCGGGACCCACCCTGCCAGACCAAATGCATCCTAGAGAGGGGTGTGGCCATGGGCAGGGTGCAGCTCACTGGCCCCACCCCTGGGCCTTTCTGCTCCACCCTAGGAGTGGGGAGAAGGAGGACCAGCCCAGGAGAAGGGCTCCTGGCTTGCTCCACTGAGCAGGGTGAAGCGTGGCCATGGGGGGCCGTGGCACGGGCCCCGCACGAAGCGGGACAGCGCGGGGCCCAAGTAACCGCGGGGCCCGGGGCGACTGCCCCGTTCGCCCCCCCCCTCCCCCCAAGGACAACCCTGCCCCGAGATGGAGAACTGAGGGAACAGAGCTGCTTGTCAGTCCAGATTATACCCTGGGAAGTGCCACACCAAATCAGCTGACCCAGTGTCTTAAGACGTATTGTGGCAAGTCTTATTTCTGAAGTGTAGATGTCCACTTGGAGGCAGCAGTTATTCCACCCAAGGGCTGTGAAAGGCACAGGTTATCACATGCTACCACCAAGGAGAGGAGACACCCAACAGGAAGCTCACAGCCCTGGGGATATATACATTTACAGAATGATGTGAGGTCTGCCCTGGGTGCCAAGGGTAATCTATGTGCACCATATTGGATCCCAACAAGCCGAACTGCTGTGTCCTCAACAGTGCCTTCCCACCCCCGAACCAGATCCACATGGAGCTGTTCAACCCAGCCCACCAGCACTGCTTTGTCTGTTTGTTCTGAGGGCCCCATGACTTCCCCCAATACACATTCACACCCTGTGATCGGGGAGATGAGGCAGGACCTTCCCACTCCCAGGGGCAAGGCACAGAAAGCACACAGCTGAATAAGTGATCCTTAGCTTTGACCATGTTTGCCATGAGTGAGGTGGACTCAGGCCCAGTCACTGGTTCCAACAGAGTTTGGCCAGCTACCAGAAGCCATTGTGCCCAGCACTATGCAGTGGCCTTTCAGAAAGAAGTGGGGGCATCCCAAGCCAGAAACCACCACCAGAACTGGCAATAACTGGCCCCTGGTCCAGAAAACAGAGAACGGAGCAAGCAGGCCCAGCAAGCTAACCTTCTCACTCAAGAAGGGCCTGGCTCAGTCATGCCAGAAGCATGGGGCAGAGGACAGGTCTTCAGGACTGCCAACCCAATGCTGTCCCTTAAGACTAAAATATTCTGAACACACATGCGTCAGCGGAGTGACTCCAGCCAGCGCCTGCCCCACTGCTAAGTCATCAAGTAATTCCCCTAAAACAAGAAGAGTTTGCTGTAGCACAAGTTGAGAGAGTACAATTACAGCCACTCATAGGAGAAGTCTGCTGTATCAAGCAGACACGGTTTGTAAGCAACACCCCATCTTGCCAGCACTGCTGGGAAAGCATAAAGTGGGTTCTGCTGAGTCACTGGGGCAGGCAGCTTGAAAACCAGCTGCCTACAAAGGAGGTGGGAGCAGCTCTCCAGGAAGAATGGATCAAGAGGAGGCGAAGACCTGTGTGAGAGAAGGGCTGAGCTGAACAGCCCAGCTGATAGGCTCTTCTGACCAGAAAGGAGAGTAGTTTATGACTCTTCCCAGTATGTGGACTCGTATGTAGAGAAGGCTGGAAATGGCACCTGCTCATATGTTCTTACTGGGGGGGGTTACATTATTTCTAAACTGACAAACAGAAGAAATTGCTGGAGTGGCGCTGGACTGAATGATAAACTGCCTAGAGGGCATAAAACTGCATGTATACGTACAAAATCATAATGGGATTAAATCTCTTCAGAGCAACTGAGCCAACACTTCAAAAGACTTTACGTCCCATTTGCAGACATTTTGAAACAATAAGAGCTTGAAATGTCCACATTGAAGTGGCGTTGTCTTCCACAGATGTGAGGTCCCCCCACTCCCATCACAGACAAGACACCATTACTCAGCTTTAGGTGAATTCAAGATCAAAAATACTACCAAGGACATCTGTATGTCACAAGATGTGCTCCATCCTTCCCACCCTTCTCCATGCTGGTGCACAGACCAGGCCCAACATTAACATTTAAAACCCACTCACTCCTCTGCAAATCCAGGTGGAAGGCTGCATTCAGTTGAATCCCAGAGTTATTTCAGCAGCCCCAGTGCAGCATGGCTTCATAAGCTACTCTGCATTCCTGAGGTTCCAGGACTGAAGCCAGGGAGAAGGCTGAATATAGTACTATCCTCGCTTTCAGCCCACGCTGAATAAGACCAACCAGAATCATGGCCAGGAACTGCACTAGGATGAGAACGGCCTGTGATTCCATGGAACATCAGAAGCTCACTCTGCACTGGTGCCAGCATGGCTGCCTTACTGCAGGTAGTGCAAACTCTGGGGGCCGAGGGAGGTGTGCTGACAGCTGACGGGCACAAATAAGGTCTTGCCACTCAAAAATAAGCTCTTTCCTGGATCTGGCTGTACAATGTACAAGAAACGGTTACCTACCTGTAACTAGTGTTCTTCAAGATGTGTTGCTCATGTACATTCCAACTCAGATGTGTGCACGCCGCATGTATGGATCGCCAGAAAGTTTTCCCCTAGTCTACCCGCATGGTCGGCTGCGGCCACTAGGGGCACCCATTAGCCCCTACATATATAGCCCAGCCACCCCTGCTTCCCTCCAGTTCCTTCTTGCCAGAATTCCAGCTGAGGGGAGGAGGGCGGGTGTTGGAATGTACATGAGCAACACACCTCGAAGAACACTAATTACAGGTAGGTAACCGTTTCTTCTTCTTCGAGTGATGGCTCACGTCATTCCAACTCAGGTGATTCCCAAGCCTTACCCTGGAGGAGGGCAGAATTCTATAACTTGGCCGAGTGCAGCACTGCTCTGCCGACCGCAGTGTCCTCTCTTGCCTGCTGGGTAAGCGCATAATGGGCAGAAAAGGTGTGTACGGACGACCACGTCGCTGCCCTACATACATCTGTGATGGGGACATGTGCCAGGAAGGCTGCCGAAGACGCGTGGAATGGGCTGTCAGCTTCGGGGGCGGCACACCCACCAGCAGATAACATTGCTTGATGCACGCTGTGATCCAGGACGAGAGACACTGGGCTGATACTGGGTCCCCTTTCATCCTATCTGCCACCGCTACAAAGAGCTGGGATGATTTCCTAAAGGGCTTCGTGCGCTCTATGTAAAAAGCTAGTGCCCTTGTAACGTCCAGGGTATGGAGGCACCTCTCCCTTTCTGATGCGTAGGGGTAGAACACTGGAAGGAAAACATCCTATCAGGTATGAAAGGGGGACACTACTTTTGGCAAAAAGGCCGGGTGTGGCCGCAGTTGCACCTTGTCTTTAAAGAGCGTGTATGGAGGTTCTGACGTCAGTGCTCGTAGCTCCGACACTCTTCTGGCAGACGTAATTGCCACTAGGAAAAACATTTTCCATGATAGATATAGTAGGGAGCATGATATGCAAACACCTTGTTTGCCTTTGCCTGTCCCGCGAACCTCTTCCACTTTGCCTGACAGGCGAGCCTCGTCAAGGGCTTTCTGCTGTTGAATAAGATTTCCTGTACCTGCACTGAGCATCGTAGCTCATCTTTGCTCAGCCACTGAGTAGCTATGCTTTGAGATGTAGCGCCTCGAGGTTGGGGTGCCTCAGAGCTCCTTGGTTCTGCGATACCAAGTCTGGTAATAGGGGCAATGGAATGGGGGTCTCTATTGACAGGTTTTTCAGCATTGAGAACCAGTGTTGGCGTGGCCATTTTGGTGCTATGAGGATGACCTTTGCCTTGTCCTGTTTCAATTTGAGCAGCACCTTGTGGATGAGGGGCGTTGGTGTGAATGCATAGTGGAGATGGTAAGACCAGTGGATTGTGAAAGCATCTGCCTGCAACCCTTGGTCGCGGCTCCGGAAGGAGCAGAAAGTCTCGCATTATTGTTGGCTGCCGAAGCGAACAAGTCTATCTGGGGATCTCCCCACTTGCGGAAAATGTTCATCACCACATCCCCCCCGAAGCGACCATTCGTGCATCATTAAACGCCTGCTGAGGTTGTCTGCAATTGTGTTCTGGCGACCAGGTAAGTATGCTGCCACCAAGTGGATCAAGTGTTCTATACAGAAGTTCCACAGATCAAGGGCTTCCCGGCACAGGGGAGAGGAACGAGCTCCACCCTGTTTGGTTCATATAATACGTGCCGGTGGTATTGTCCGTTTGCACCATCACCGTCCTGCCCCTCAATTCATCCCGAGAAGCCTGGCAGGCTAGGCATACTGCTCTCAACTCTTTCAGGTAAGTGGACCTCCAACTGGCCCCATTTCCCTTGTGTCTCAAGGCTGCCCAGGTGTGCTCCCCACCGCAGGTCCGAGGCGTCTGTCACCAAAGTCACCGAGGGTGCTGGCTCCTGAAATGGGAGACCTTCGCAGACGTTATTCCAGGTGCACCACCATGGGAGTGTATCCCGAACGCGCTGGGGAACGTACACCATGGATTCCAGCGAGTCCCTCGCTGGCCGGTATACTTGGGCCAGCCAGGTCTGCAGCGGCCTCAGCCGAAGGCAGGCATGCCTCACCACATACGTATACGAGGCCTAGGAGTCTCAAGCAGGCCCTGATTGGGGTCATGGGGTGGTTGATAAGGCCTCCAACCAGTTCCCTTATTTTTAGAAATCGGGTCTGCAGTAGGAAGGTTCGAGCCTTCCTCGAGTCCAACTTGGCTCCGATGAGTTCTATGTGCTGAGTTGGAACCAGCGTGGATATCTCTTCATTGATCAGGAGTCCAAGGCTGTCGAAAGTTGAACGAACCACCTCGAGGTGTGTCCGGATCTCTTGTGGGGAGTGGCCTCTTAGGAGCCAGTCATCCAGGTACGGGAATATCTGGACATTTCGCCTCCTCAGATGCGCTGCCACTACCGCCAGGCATTTTGTAAAGACTCAAGGAGCTGCTGCTAAGCCAAAAGGCAGGACAGCAAACTGGAAGTGGCATCGCCCCACCATGAAATGAAGGAAACGTCTGTGTCTTGGCAGGATTGCAATGTGAAAGTATGCAGCCTTTAAATCGAGGGCGGCGTACCAATCTCCTGGATCCAGGGATGGGATGATGGAGGCTAGTGAGGTCATGCGGAATTTTTTCTTTCAAAGGAACTTGTTTAGTCCTCGAAGATCTAGGATGGGACGTAGACCCCCTTTTGTTTTGGGGATCAGGAAAATTCGGGAGTAAAACCCTTTTTCTCCTCCTGTCTTTTGGAACCCCCTCCACAGCGCCTGATGCAAGAAGGGATTCCACTTCGGCGTTGAGGAGGTGTTCATGAGAGGGGTCCCTGAAGGGGGGCTGGGAAGGGCGGAGAGGGTGGTATAACAGAAAATTGGAGCAAGTAACCATGCTTGACCGTGCGTAGGACCCATTGGTCCAATGTAATGTTGGACCATGTACGGTAAAACCGGGCTAATCTGGTACCAAAGGATGGAGAGAGGGGGAGAATTCGGTTTGAGTTCGTTACACCGTCTCCTGGCGTATTCTCAAAAGTTCTTTCTAGGTCCTGGCTGGTTGTGCGAGCGGTTCCTAGAGTGGTCTGGTGGCCTCTGGCCCGAGCGATGATTGTTGTGTCCCCCACACCTGGCAGAGTCTCCCCTGATTTGGAAGGGTCTTTGGGGGGGTTGCGGGTGGAACGGGCATCTCTGGGGGCTGGAGTGTGCAAGCCCAAGGATTTAAGCATGGCCCGCGAATCTTTCAGAGTCTGGAGTTTAGCGTCCGTTTGGGATGAGAATAGGTCTTGTCCATCAAAGGGCAGGTCTTGGATGATCATCTGGACCTCATGAGGTAGTCCAGATGCCTGGAGCCAGGCACTCCTCCTCATCATGACGCCTGACGCCATTGCTCTAGTAGCCGCGTCTGCTGCGTCCAGGGCTGATTGTAGGAGGGCTCTTGACATGACCTTTCCCTCCTTCACCATCGCAGAGAGATCCGCCTTCGAGCCTTGGAGCACAATGGTTGAGAATTTCTCCAGGGCTGACCAGGAACTGAACGTGTAGCGGCTAAGGCTAGCTTGCTGATTTGCTATCCTTAGTTGTAGGCCCCTGGTTGAGTAAATTTTCCTCCCAAATAGGTCCAATTTTTTGGTGTCCCTTGACTTGGGGGAAGGGCCCTGGTGCCCTTGGCATTCTTTCTCGTTGGCTGCCGCCACAACCAACGAGCCTGGTGATGGGTGGGTATAGAAGTGCTCATGCCCCTTCGAGGGGACGAAGTACTTCCACTCTACTCTTTCTGCGTTGAGGGTATTGAGGCCGGGGTTTGCCACAGGGTCCTTGTGGTATCCCTTATAGTTTTGATCAGAGGCAGGGCCACTCTAGAGGGACCTTCTGGAGTCAGGATGTCGACCATCGGATCAGCCTCCTCCGTCACCTCCTCTGCTTATAGGCCCATGTTTCTTGCCACCCTCCTGAGAAGCTGTTGGTGGGTCCTGCTATCATCGGGGAGTGACACTGGGGTGGCCCCCACTACTGCCTCATCTGGCGGGGATGAGGAGGATTCCCCTTGGGCTTCCTCCAGGGACTAGTGGGCGGCTGTGGACGCCAGGGCACCCTGCCGTGCGGCTCTCTGCCCCTGCAGAGTCTGCGTCTGAGTCTCCCCCTAGGTCCGGAGGGGCGCTCGCTGTCTGTGATGGCAGAGCTTGAGGGCCTTTTGAGAGGGAGCAGCCCGTCCATGAGCCTTGTGACTGGTGGTAGGCCCATGGGGTCCAAAAGGGCCACTATGGGGGCATTTGCCACTGGGGCCACTGCTGGGAAGAAAGGCTTGCTGGCCTGAAAATCTCCCAAGCCTTCCGTTGACCCAGAGGAAAAACGGCTCTGGGGAGACCATGGTGGGGCGGAGTCGTCTGGTGCTGGGGAGCGATGCCGTGCCCTGTCCGGCACGGGGCGCTTCGTGCCCGTCCCTGATGGCTCCCGGTGCCATGGGGATCAGTACTGCAGGGCTCCTGCTGCTGCCACGACCATGGGCGGCACCAGGGAGCAGTGCGGTGGTGAATTTCCCGATTGTGTTGGGCGGCGGTCCCTTCTGGGTGACCGCAGTCCTTGATTTGCCGGTGCCGATGTTAGAGTTGGTGTCAGTGCCAGTGAGCGGTGCCAGGCCAGGAACAGTGTTGGGCTGGGGAGCAGTATTCTTGAGGAGGAACCAGTAGCGTCAGTTTCCCCCTCGAGGAGCCGGAGGACCTCAGGGATGGTGCCAGTGTCGTACTCGAAGGAGGCGGTGCCATGTGCTCGATCAGCTCCCTGGCTGCCTCGAAGGTCTCGGGGGTGGAGGGGAGCTGGAGGTCTTCCTCCATGATGTCTCGCGTCAGGGAGGGCTCGGATACCAGACTCGACGGGCCCTGCGCCGGAGCCAGAGTCAATGGTGCCGCCGAGCGCAGTGACTGGGTCGAGTGCCCCACCTCGGGCCGCACTTTTGACCCTGCCCTGGCCTGCAAGCGAGAGCAAGAGATCTTTTTCTCCTTTCCTCTTCTTTGCTGGTGCCAGGGAATGAGACCGGTGCCGGCGATGCCCTCCTGCCGCAACTGGCGGTGCCGCGGAGTGGCGGTGCCAGGGCTCTTTGTCAGAGTCTTTGCTTCTTGCTGTTACAGGGGTACTATGCATCGAATCGGTCCTACCGGAGCTGGGGTCCCTGGTTTCCATCGGGGGAGGGCTTCCTCCATCATCAAAAGCTTCAGTCTCTGTTCCCTTTCCTTTTGTGTCTGGGGTTTGAAGCTCTTGCAAATTCTGCACTTGTCCCTCAAGTGAGACTCACCAAGGCACCTCAAACATGAGAAATGTGGGTCATCCTTGGGCATGAATTTGCTGCATGAAAGGCAGGCCTTGAAACCAGGCATGCCCCGGTCCGGGGCCCCGGGCACGGGGTTGCTAGGCTCTCTCTTATGCTATATGAACTCTCTAACTAAATGAACTATATACACTAACTGACTAAGGGGAAGAGCTGGCTGCAAGAGCAAACAAGTTGTTCCAGCGACCGTCAGGGCAGTAAGAAGGAACTGGAGGGAAGCAGGGACGGCTGGGCTATATATGTAGGGGCTAATGGGTGCCCCTAGTGGCCGCAGCCGACCTGCGAGTAGACTAGGAGAAAACTTTCCAGAGATCCATGCACGCTGCGCGCGCACACCTGAGTCAGAATTGACATGAGCAATCACCCGAAGAAGAAGAGAGCAGAAGGAGAGAAAGAAGCTGCACACAGCCGACCTTTGGAGAGCAGATACACTACAACTCCTCCACCAAACAAGTCAGCAGAAGATTCAGGGAAAGGAAAGAGACTTTGAGGGGGCATGACAAACCAGGAGAGCAAGCAGCTGTCCAGTACCACACACCTGTTCAGGATAAAGTCTCCCCAGGAAACTTCCAGCAGTTCCTGGAATGATAGACATCCAGATACAAAGACTGGCTTCAGACTGAGCAGCACAAAATAGGGAGTTGCTCACTCCAGTTCAAAGTCTCCAGCAAGCTAATACAACCGCAAAAAAAGGAACTCCAATCCCTATCTTCCTATTCTCTGCCCCCAAAGGGCATTCTTATCACCCCTTACTGAGCCCTGAGAATCATGTTCCCAACGCCAAAGGCGGCATGGGCCACTGAACTGGCCAGAAGGGGTTACTCAGCAATGCTGCAATTCCAGGAATGCCAGGTCCCAAACCAAGCTGGTGGCAGGGGCACTGACTGTCCGAACTCACAGGCCTGCCAACCCGAGGAACAAGGGGCAATGGCCCTGAACTGAGCTCAGCTCTCTTAGGTCCATCCCCTCTTAGCACAGAGGTTCTCAGATTCCAGCCAAGCACAGGGCTACATGTTGGACATCCCAATCAGAAGAGACAAGGGCAAACAGTAGCCCAAAACACTTGGAGGGCAGTAGTTCAGTTTCAGAATCTAATTGTAACAATTAGTTGGTACTTCTGAAATACAACAAAGGAGGAAGCTCTAATGATTTTAAACCAGCAAATTCAGAAAGCCAAGCTGGCCTAGTACACTAGAGCCAAGACACGATACTAACTCGGCAGAGGAAGATGGCTCACTCCATAATGTTCACAGGCTAACAAAAAAAGTCTCATCAGGGAAGGGGTGCACAGGCCTTGCTTTATTCAGTGCAATTACCAGCACAGTGATGGGAAGGGGATTTCAAACCAGAGATGTCAGCCTGACACTTGCCCTTAGAAAGCAATTTTTAAAAAAAAATTTGATGCCTCCCAAATTCACAGAAGGGAAATGGGGATTCTGAACATCTGATTCCCAAAGGCAGACTACTGACACACATCCCTGCCTTTCCAACATACAAACAAATCTACCCAGTGCCCTACAGCCCAGATTCATAGTGCAGGGAGTAGAATGGGCAGACAGTCTTGTGTAGAGGACAAACTGATAAGATAGCTGTGGCACTTACTCCTAGGAGAATCCATGCCACTGCACAAATGCAGAATTACTGTCCCACACAGGTGACGAGTAGGTGCAATTACACCTTCCACCCAGCAGGTGGTGCCAGAGAAGGCAGCGAGGTTGGCTGCCTTCCTCACATGCACTGCCCGCAGGGCCAGGAGAGGGGGCGCAAGCAGGGCCGTCCCTAGGGGGGAGTGGGGCCCAGGGCCAATCGGCCTAGGCGGGACCCCACCTCCACACACTGGTGGGGAGTGCGGTGGGGGGGGCAGCCTGCTCCGCCCCCCACGGGAGCCAGCCCCGGAAGCTGCGGCCATTCGCTAGGCGGCGGGGAGCCGTGGCCACAGGACAGGAAGCTGAGGCTGTCTGCTGGGTCGCAGGCAACCACCGCCACTGGAGAGCCGTGGCCGCGGCCTGGGGAAGCGCGGCCGCAGGCCCGGTGGCAGGGAGTCGAGGCCGCAGGCCCGGCCAGCGGGGAGTCGAGGCCCCGGGTGGTGGGGTGCCATCCCCGGCTGAAGCTGCCGCTGCCCCGTCGCAGCCAGGACCCCAGGTGGCCGCGGCGGGCCCAGAGGCCGGGACCCAACCACCTGTCCCCCCCCCGTGGGCCTGCCTGCTCCACCCTGAGGGCAGAGAGCGGGACCAGCCTAGGGGCCAGGGGAAGCGCTCCTGGCCTGCCCTGCTGCCTTCGGCTTCCCAAAGACAGCGGGGAGCTGGGGAAAGCGCGGCCGTAGGGGGGCTGCGGCGTGGGCCCCTGCACTGCCCTGCTGGGAGCAGGAGAGCACGGGGCCCACATTACCGCGGGGCCCAGGGTGATCGCCCCGTTCGGCCCCCACAAAGGACAGCCCTGAGCGCAAGATATGGGGTGGGGCACCCATGGCTGCTGAGGTCAAAGAGAATGGGGTTGGTGAGGGGAACAGAATGGAGCGGGAGCACAGGAGCTAGTGGGGTGACAGCATGAAGCCAGTGGCTGAACTGGAGGGGGTATGCAGGGTCACATGGGAGATACAGTGACACGCAGAGATGGGCAGCTGAATGGAGCAAGGAGGTACACAGACACATGGGACAGGAATAGATGTACCTGAGGTCAGCCATGGTCTGCAAAGGGGAGGCTCCCTAACTATTCCTCTCCACCATGCCGCGCCCCCCCCCACACCCCAAAAAAACTGTTTCCTACTTTCCCACACATACCAAACAACCCTCCAAGTTCACTCTAATGTCCTTTCCAGCAAATATTTCCCGCAATGCCTTCATTAACTCTGACTCTGCCAAGCCTTTGCGCTGCTTCTGAGGGTGTGGAAAATACATTTCTATATTGTAGTTTAAAGAAATTGTTACTCAAAGTTTTGAATGAATATGCCTATTAAGGAATCTGTCAAAAACTGTTCCTAAATTGGTTTGTATTGCTACAGACATACTTGCTGACATGCATTTTGAAGTCAATTACTAATTTAATTGAAACTGGCATGCTTATTTGCATTATTCAGACAAAAAATATGCACAATTTTAGAATACTATGCACATACTTTAATTTTTTGGCATAGAATTCCCCCAAAAGTAGCCACTGCTCTTTGTCCTGGGCTCTCCATACAGAACCTTGCTCTTGACTCATTTCTGATGAAATCTTTGCAGGTCACCTTTAAAACCCTCATGAGACCTTTAAAACTACTTTACAGGCTGCAAAATTAGTAGTGCCCATAAAGCTGTTGATGTGCTTTATGGCAACATTTAACTGCCAATTCAGTGCCCAACCAGAAACAAGAAGCATTCATTCTCAGACACCACTGAGCTCCCTGCCCCCCTCCCATCCCTTAGCTGCGCAGGGACCCCAAGGAATTATAGTGTTGACAGGCTACAATGCATTTCCACTACTACACACACTTCACAAGATTTTAGAAGAATGTGAAGGTTGCAGAGTCAAGTGCTCAGAAGTCAGGAAAATGTCAGATTTAAGGTTGCCTTAATTTGGCCCCTCTGAGCCTATGTTTCACGAAACTATCTTATCTTCCATACACTACAAGCTTGCAGCTGTTCTAGGAATGAAACCCAGCTCTCTGGGATGTAAGTCCAGCATCTGAGCCACAAGAACACCCTTCTTGTGAGGCAGTGGTGTTTACATGAGGAAAGACTGGACTGTTTTACGTAGGCTGGATTAGGACTACACAAGCCTTTCCTAAACTTTGAGTGCTTGATTTTGCAGCACTAATATTTTTTTAACAATTTATATTATTTCCTAGGTTTTTAAAAAGCAAATTGGAAAAAAAATTAAATTCTGTCCTGTAGAACTATAATGAGCTCCTCTATGCCTCATTAGCAAGATGGGAAGAAAGGACTTGTGGAGCAACAGGGCAATCCTCCACGGAGCAAACTAAAAGATAGCAGCAGCAGACTAGTTCCAAAGGTTACGAACTACTAACTAACTAGTTCCATGTTAGTCTAATTCAGCAAAACAAACAAGGAGTCTTGTGGCACTTTTAAAGACTCAAATTTATTTAATGCATGAGCTTTCATGGAAGAAAATCCCACTTCATCAGACACTTTGAAGATGGGGAACTTCCATCATCAAAGTGTCTGGCAAAGTGAGATTTTTCTCCCACAAAAGCTCATAAAAAAAATAAATTTGAGTCTTTAAAAGTGCCACAAGACTCCTTGTTTGTTCAGCAGTAGCACTATTATTCTTTATGTGGACCAGGTACTAGATGGGACAGGACATGCAAATTTTAAACAGCAAACTTCTAAAAAGCTTGACTGAGCATTTGTGAATGTGGATTTTCAGAGGCTTATAGCTTGGACAAATCTGGATTAATTCTGGTAAGGACAGCAAAAGGCACCTCTTTGGCCCCAGGACAACACCTCTGCCACATATTACATTTTTTCCTCAAAATAACCATTTTTGCTCAAACTTTACAAAAAAACCAAAAATAAATCAACAGTCAAAGGAAGAGCAGACATGTACATTTTCAGCCCAAACAATTAAAGTTTATAGAAGTTGTTACAACAGGAAAAAAAGACCATATAATGGAAAGCTTTGTGCCATGCTGCCAACTCCATTTATAATGAAATTTTAAAAGTAGGTAGGAAGAAGGGCTGCAATTAGATTGTCCCAACCGCTACGATTGATCAGCTTGGGATATACTAAGTTCCAAAGGGGTAGCCGTGTTAGTCTATTGCAGAGAAACAAAGGCCTTGTACACACTACAAAGTTATTACATGGTAAGGCTCTTTATTGCGAGATAACAGTGAGAGCGTACACACACAAATGCTTCTTGTTGCGTGGCAAGAGACCTCTTGCCATGCAACATGTAAACCACTCAAACGAGGGTGGAAAAGCTTACTATGGAACAGTTGTTCCGTGGTAGAACCTGTGCGTACACTTTTTGCATTTTTGACAGCCTCCGGAAATGTCCCAAAGTGCCAATCAAGGGTACTCTGGGACACCGGAGCTGTCAAATTTGTCAAGCTCTGTTAGAGCAGTGAAACTGACACCGCCAGCCAGTGGAGCCCCGACCGTGGCCACCCATCAGGGGGGCTTCAGTGAGGCTCAGCTGGCCGCCGGCAGTCGAGCCCCTCCACCCATCGGGCTCCAGCGGAGCTCAGCTGGCCAGTGGCTGGAGCCCCGCTGCAGCCACGGCGGGGCTCTCAAGCCACGTGGCGGGACTCTCAAGCCACCTGGCGGGGTCCGGCCGTGGGGCTCGGCACAGCCGCGGCAGGGGTCTCAAGCCCCGTCGGGGCCCAGCTGTGGGGCTCAGAGCAGCTGCGGAGGTTGGCTGCCCAGCAGCAGCCGCGGCAGGGATCTCAAGCCCCCTGCTGCGGCCTGGTTGTGGGGCTCGGCTACAGCCACCGGGCAGCCGCGGGGCTTGGCTACCCACCAGCAGCCACAGCCGCGCGGGGGTCTCACGCCCCCGGGTGGGGCTCAGCTGCCCGGCGACTGGAGCCCCACCACACCTGGCTCAGCTGCCAGGGGCTGGAGCCCCACCAGGGGAGCTGGAGCCCCTGCAGCCCGGGCTCAGCTGCAGCAGCCAGGCTTGGCTGAGTCGGGGCTCAGCGGGGCTCAGCTGCTGCTCAGCTGGCTGTCAGCAGCTGAGCCCCAGCCTGCGGCAAGGAAGCACCAGTCCATCTGAGCCCCAGGGGCAGGACTGGGGCTCAAGCCAGCACCACTACCAGCCTTTCGGCTGGCAGGGCAGTGCATGGTGGGATAGGTATCCATCATGCACTGCTCCTTCTAGTGAAAATTCAAAGAAGCGTGTGAATGCTCTTTTCGCTAGAAGGAGTGCTGTGTGGACGCAGTAAAACGTTATAATTATAATGCTTGCTTGTCCCGCAATAGCTTTTATTGCGGAGAAGTCTGTAGTGTGTACATGGCCAAAGAGTCCTGTGGCACTTTTAAAGACTAAGAGATTTATTTATCGCATGAGTTTTCGTGGGAGAAAATCTCATTTCGTCAGATGCTTTGAAAATGGGAAATTTACAGAATGGGAGGAAATTAAATGCAGGGAAGTGTATGACATAGGATCAGGTCAAGCTGTAACAGCAAATCAAAATAGATGTTAGGATTCAAACACTGGGGAACAGCATAGAGAGAGGAAAGTGAGGTCAAATCACCTGGTGTAATGAGAAAAAAATCCATAGTCCCTGTTTAACCCTAAGGCAATGGAGTCAAATTTACATATAAGTTCAAGTTCTGCAGTTTCTCTTTGAAGCTGTGATTTGTTATTCATCTGTTTCAGCACAGCTATTAACAAGTCATTAATGGAGTGATCAGGGAGACTGAAGTGTTCCCCTATTGGTTTTTGAATGTTGTGATTTCTGATGTCAAATTTGTGTCCATTCTTTTGCATAGAGACTATCCTGTTTGTCCAATATATAAGGCAGGGGGCCATTTCTGGC
Source organism: Pelusios castaneus (assembly GCA_007922175.1). Taxonomy (NCBI): domain Eukaryota; kingdom Metazoa; phylum Chordata; order Testudines; family Pelomedusidae; genus Pelusios; species Pelusios castaneus. The sequence continues at coordinate 4,805,764 of ML685852.1, read as the reverse complement.
ACATGATGGTATAAATCACATTGGTGGATGAGCAGGTGAATGAACCCTTGATAGAGTAGGTGCTTGATTAGGTCCTGTGATGGTGTCTTCAGTGTAGATATGAGGGCAAAGTTGGCAGCATGGTCTGTTGCAGGGATACATTCCTGCTTTAATGTTTGTTGTTTGATCTGTAGTTGCTGGCGAGTATCTGTTTAAGGTTGGGGGGCTATCTGTAAGCAAGGAGAGGTCTGTCTCCTAAGGCTTGAGAGAGTGAGGGATCGTCTTGTAGACTACGTTGTAGATCTTTGATGATGTGCTGAAGAGGTCTGACTTGAGGGTTGTAGGTGATGATGACCAGTGGCGTTCTGTTGGTTTTTTCCCTTGGGCTTTTCCTGTAGTAGTTGACTTCTGGGTACCAGTCTGGCTCTGTCAATCTGTTTCTTCACTTCTGCGGGTGGGTACTGTAGTTTTAAGAATGCTTCATAAAGATCCTGAAGGTGCCTGAAGGACTGGAGCAAATGCGGTTGGTTATATCTTAGGGCTTGACTAGACAATAGCTCGTGTGGCGTGTGAAAGTGGATCTCCTGTGTTAACTCACTTCCTCACTTCTTATCCCAAAGCACCTCTACTTTACTTACGCTATATTGATGACTTCATCTGGACCCACGGTAAGGATGCCCTTGAAGATTTCCATAGATATTTCAACAATTTCCACTCCACAATCAAACTTAGCTGGGAACACTCCACACTGGAGATTCACTTTCTGGACACTACAGTGCAAATTAGTGATGGGGACATAAACACCACCCTATACCAAAAACCTACTGATCGCTGTAGTTACCTACATCCCTCGAGCTTTCATCCAAGACATATCACATAATCCACTGTTGACTGGGAACATTAATAACAATGTCTTGAGTACATCTGATGCAAGAAGCCTGATGAGCTATCAGTGGAGCACATAGACAATCGTAGTTCTAAAGGAGCACTCAAGGAAGAAAAGGCCATTGGGGTGAAGCTAACTGATTTTTTTTGTCTTCCCTGCAGACGATGTGAGGGAGATTCCCCTATCTAAGCCATTCTTTTTAGATGACAATCTCAGAAACTGTTCAAGACTGAGGCGTCCATAGAGCAGGCCTCAACAAAATTGGCTCCTAGCCAGGCGCCAACAGTTCTATTTTTGGTTGCCAGAGGGTGCTCCTTCATTGCATTTCCACAGCAGAACTAGAAGCCAGGCTACAAACCCTGGTCTCCATGGCGACCTGACACCTGGGTTTTGTCGAGCCCTGCCATAGAGATGGCTTTGGAAGAAATCAATGAATTAAACAGTAATAAGTCACCAGAACTAGATGGGATTCACCCGGGAGTTATGAAGGAACTCAAATATGAAACTGCAGAAAACATGGTTACTAACCTTTCCATGACTGTTATTCTTCGAGATGCGTGCTTACGTATCTGCACCTACATAGAAATGGACAACCACTGAGGGATATCACTTCCAGAGCAAGAGAAAAAACAGTGTTCCAGCGACCATCATTGATGGAAAGAAGGAATTGAGGGGGCAGCTGGGCAGTGTCTGCCTATATACTATACCACAAAGACACTACTCCAGGGGGCACCAGAACTAATCTAGCACATATCATTAGGAAAAAAATCTTCTGGCTACGGTGCACGCGGCATGTGCACACCACATGGGAATGGACATAAGCAAGCACTCGAAGAAGAGCTAACTGTTACATAAGTGATGGCTCAAATCAGCCTCTATACCCGATGACTGGAGCATAGCTAATGTAACAACACTTCAAGAAAAGCTCCAGAGGTGAGCCAGGTAATTATGGGTCAGTAAGCCGAATGTCAGTACCAGGCAGAGTGGTTGAAACTATCAGAACAGAATTAGACATGGAGATGAACACAATTTGTTGAGAAAGTCAACATAGCTTTTGAAAAGGGAAATCATGCCTCATCAATTGACTGGATTTCTTGGAGTGTGTCAACAAGAATGATCCAGTGGATATAGCGTATTCTGATTTTCAAAAACCCTTTGTCAAGGTCCCTCACTAAGAGCTCTCAACCAAAGTAATCAGTTGCAGAATAAGAGGGAAAAATTTCTCATGGGTCAGTAACTGGTTAAAAGATAAGAAGCAAAGGGCAGGAACCAACAGTCAGTTTTCACAGTGGAAAAAGGTAAATAGCAAAGTCCCCCAAGAACTTGTACTGAAACTTGTGCCTGTTCAACTTACTCAGAATCATAGGAGGTGGTAAGATGAGAAAATCTGCGGATGATACAAAATTATTCAAGATAAGTAAGTCCAAAGCTGACTGCAAAGAGTTAAAAAGAATCTCACAAAACTGGCTGATAAAATTCACTGTTGGCAAGTGGAAAGTACTGCACACTGGCAACAATCTCAACTGTACATACAAAAAGATGGGTCTAAATTAGCTGGTGTTCATGGATAACACTCTGAAAACATCTGCTCAATATGCAGCAGCAGTCAAAAGAAAGCTAACAATGTTAAGAACCATTAAGAAAGGGATAGATGATAAGACAGTAAATATCACAGTGCCATGGTATGCCCACACCTTATATACTGCATGCAATTCTGGTCACCCCAGCGGGCACAGCACAGCAGAGAGTCTAGAAGGAAAGTTTTCATCACAGTCTCTGTCCAAAGAGCAGGTTTCATTTCCGGAAGGGAAATCATACAGCATCACCAGAGGGGAGCCAGGGATTTAGAAAAGGTGCCCTGCTCTGAATGCAGTCTTGCAGAAAGGCAAATACATTATACACAGCCCTGTATGCTGAAAAAAATCAATGTGGGCAGAATCTTTCTTGGTTCATTCCAAGCAGGGGTACAAAACAAAGAGCAGTCCATGCACAACACTGTCCAATCCCATTTCTGCTGCAATAAGGGTTTTTGGTGGTGGTGGGGGGGGGGGGGGGTTTTTTTTTTTGTGTATATTCTTTTATATAGGGGAGCTCCACAGGAAAAAGCATAGGCACCCCTAGAATAAAAACTTGCATCCACTTGAACTGCAACATTGTCAGCAAACTTTCTATTTTATCTATCTTTTTAATCTGTAACCTACTAAATCTCTTGCATTTGTTTCTATCTTCCATTTCCCTAGCTATTGTGCAAAGGGTGTGCATTTTCACGGCTCCATCCCACTCGACCTTCTGGATGCTTTGGAAGCGGAGGAGTCTTGTGCCTCAGTGAGCAGCTCCAGGGCCTGTCACAGGCATGTCTTACACTGCCACCAGCAACTGACAGGAGACACGTAGCTCACGTATCTCCCGTCAACGTACCATGGCATCTACACGGCACTGCATTCACAGATGCCCTCCCATCGATGCGGCCTCACTCCATCCAGGGAGGTAGACTAATGGCATGGACCGGAGAGCCTCTCTTGCACTGATGCAGTGGGAGACCCACTCAGTCAATCATTGCAGAGTCGCAGAGTACATGAGCTCTCAGGCACTGCTCAGAACTTCCCCAAAAAGCTGCAGAGTAAAACAGACGATGCAGTAAAAACTGACAAGGCTCCAGTCAGTCTCCACTCTGTAGCTGTTTGGCCAAACTCTGAGCAGCAGCAGAGGCACTGGATGAGCTGCATGCAGACTAGAGCCCTGCCTCAGCTACATTCCTTTCCAAGCTGAAGGGTTTTATTCACAACCATAAAGGCAACAAGCTTTTTTAAACAGCTTAGCACCTGCACCAGTTGATAGCAGGTGACCAAGAACACTCCTTATTCACTGCATGTAAGTGCCGTGGGGGTGGGGGCTTCAATCCCTAAACTGAGCTCCCTCAGTTGTTAATGCAAGATCCCACTCTGTCATTTTGTGCTCTTTGGAAGACATATTTGGCTTGTTTTTTCGAGGGGGAAAAGATGACTTTTGTCCAGAGAGATAAAACCAGATGCAAGTGACCAAGAAAAATGAAGATTCCCAACTGTGGCTCTGAAGACACAGCTGGGGGACACTTTCTAGACACAACCTAGTTCAGGGAATGAGAGTTCATTTCTAAAGGAAATGGTAGCTGGCTGGAATCTGGCAGGATTCCAAAGAAAAATCAGCATGAGAACAGAACAGTTTTGCACAGAACGAGTGGGAGCCCATACATATGGTCCCAAAAGATGAGCATACAGCCCTCTACTGGTGAGAAGTGTTTGGATCTACAACACTTCTTACAGATTGGGTTCATTCCTTTGGTTCTTCACATGATCTTACTAAAAGTACTCCCCTCACACTAGCCCATGGCAATGGAGAGCAAGGTAGGTGGGGAAGGTACACAAATTGCACAATACCTTTCCCACCAGAGGACAGAAGCCAATCACAGGCCACTTCTGCATCCTATCCAGACCCAATCGCTAGTGCCTAAATCAAAAACCTTCAAACCACTGCATTACAGATGGCTTTCAGAGGGTACCTGGGACACACAGGAGTCATTGGACAGGGCTTGTCTCAAGACAAGGGTTTCTGACACTGGCTCCATGAGGACAGCAAACAGGCTGACTCCAGAACACAGCACACTGTTTCATGCAGGCACAGCTCAAGACAAGCAGCCCAACTCTTGGCTGCATCATCGCCACCCCGCTTCAGGCACAGCCAAAGCCGACTCCAGCTTCAGGAAGTTGCTCAGCACCCTCCGTGCACACACAGTGGAAGGTCTTTACCCCCTCAGCTATCCGCACGTTTGGAACATTTGGAAGTGGACACTAAACCCCCTACTTCAAAGCTTATGCCAAATTCTGGTTACAAGAGATCAGGATGCACCCCAATGTGGGGACAGATCTCCTACTGTGGGACTCCCACACTTCTCTCTGCAGCATCTGGCATTGTTATCCTGACTCTGACAAGCTAGATGGACCTGGATCTGCTCTGGTCTTGCTACTGCTATGTTCAAGACCCCACAGATAGATGGGAAGGAGCTCCTCCTACTCATGTCCACAAGCAGAACTGACAGTAGCTCTGGCAACACCAGAGCAGCTTCACGGTGCCATTAAAGATCCCATGGCATTCCCTAGAGAGAAGGGGTGCTAACCAACTACCACTAAGACACGACACCCTCCATCCCTCCCTCTCTAAAGTACCTCTTACTTCCCACCTCAGAGAAGTTATTTCATAAAGGCACAGCAACATAAACGTGAACAGCCCTTCAGAGACGCTCAGAGACCCAACCTGAGCCCCAAAGAGGGTACAAGCTAGACTCCATAGACAGGAGGGACAAATAAAGAAGAGACAAGCACTGCACAAAACAAGTTAAGAGGGTCTTGATTTTGAACGAAGCAAGCTGCCTCCTGGCTTGCACTCCAGAAAGGGCTGCAGTTTCATATCCAGACAGCTCCTCTGTGAAACAAAGAGTTTATTTAGTGGCACTAGACCTCTACATAACAGAGCACTGTGAGCAGTGTCTACGGCTAGCTTGTCAAAGCTGCAGCCCGCGGGCCAGAATCCAGCCTGCAGGACACCTGGAACCAGGCTGGGACCTTTTCAAATTTCTCGCCCTGAGCACACTCCACACAGGGCACAGGGAAGGAGAGGCCTCATCAGGGAGCTGACTCAGCCCCCTTTCTGCTCCTTGCACCAGGTTAGGTGGGAGCCAGGAGGGGATAAAGAGGTTGGGGGGCAGCAGGACCTGGGAAAGCGGCAGTTGGGGCATTGGCAAGCTGCAGGAGTCTGGGGAGGGAGGGGAGAAGCCCGGTGGAGGGGCCCCTGGTGGCAGCGGCGAGGCCGAGGGCGGCAACAAGGCCCGGAGCAGCAGCAGGGAGGTCAGGGATGCGTGAGGGGGAAACTGAGGCCCAGTGGGGAGGGGCAATGAGGAGACTGGGGGGAGGCCACAGTGGCCTGGTGAGGCAAGGGGGTGGCAGTGAGGGTCTGTGGGGCTGCGGGAGAGGGGCTGGCGAGGAAGTCGAGAGCTGGGTGGGGCAGTCGGGTGGGACTGAGCAGCAGTTCTCACTCTCAGCAAGCACTGGGTGGGGCAAAGCTGAGCTGAAAGCAGACAGGCAGGCTCGCTCTCTGGCCTCAGCTGAGCCTGCCTGTGTCAGCCACAGGGCTGGAGATTCGGCGGCGGATCCTCTGCCCTGCTGGGAAGTGGGGCCAGCCGGCAGGGCAGAACAAACGTTCAGCCTGATATTTTTAGTTCTCTGGGCCCCGGAACACTGGCCTCTTAAATTTGTGGGCCCCGCAACGGCACTCCAGGGCATTCCACCTTACTTTAACCCCTGGGAGAGGTGGCAGCTGGAGGCAGCAAGACCCAGGGAGGTCTACTCCAGCCAGATGTCAAGGCGGTGGGGCCGAGGCCTGGGGAGGCAGTGGGAAGGGGGACAGGAAGCGTATGGCTGCGGCAGGGGGGGAGGTGAGTAGTGGGGGCCCTGCCACATGGCACCAGTGCTCCCTTCCCGCCCACCGTACCCCACTACACCTCTGCCCTGCCAAGCTCACCTACCATACATCCTTACCCATTCTCCCCACCATCCCTCTCCTGCCCTGCCATCCTACCTCTGCCTTGTCAGGCTCCCCACAGTCTCCCATAGCACCGAGAGGGCCATCCCTGCCCTCTATTGCGCTGCCGGGCTCCTGCCATCACCTTCCCCTCTCACGTCCCAACATTCCTGCTCTGCCATGGATACATGAGACAATTTTTTTCTCACTCCAGGGGCTGGTGAGGAAATGTTGGCTAGATAAGGCCTAGAAATTGACCTTACTATGAATAAAGTTAGTATTTGACTGTTTAAAGTTTACTAATAGCAAGATCCATTTCGAGGCCTTATCTGTCCACAATTTCCTCACCGGGCCCCCGAATGAGAAAAGAATTACAAGGCAGCCCCTCCCTCAAAAAGGTTGAACCCTGGTCTACACGGAAGGAGCCTGGCCCTAAAATGGCAGAGGATGCTGCAAGTCCATACTGCAGTGGGCTGGCAGCGTGGTGCACTGCAATTAACTTAAGATGCTTGGGATGCTAAAAGCATCCTGGTCTGCCTGATGACCGGTCCATAATCACACTTTTGGCCCCTGTGAATGCACGTCCGGGAGTACAAGGTTAGCCACGGCAAACGTGCCACAAAGGACAATTATGACATTGTCCAGCTTAAGCCTTCAGGCTGTGTCTAGAGAGAAGGAGCTGGGCTGCTCTCAGCTTGGGGCTGAGTCTGCATTCAGCAGCGCCTCTCACTCCACACACAAACAGGTCGATTTCTCCCTGCTAAATAGGAGCCTCTTCGAGCAATGCTTAATCCTTTGGTTGCTGTCTTGCCACTGCCAGGTTCCCTAGACTGGGGGAGCAGGGAAAGAGAACTTCCCCCAGAGCTCCAAACCACTCCCTCCCAGTTTGAACACCCAATTTGCTGCTCTTCAGCCTGGCCAGCCCCTTTTCTGGCCTCCCTGTAGGTTAACCACTCCTTCCCCTCCCTCTCAGTGAAGTATGTACCCCCCACTGAAGTGAACAGTTGACATTTCTAGCTCTGGTCATCTGAAATAGCAGATTTTAAACAAAACCAAACCCCACCCGCAGCACCCCTCCCCGCAGCAGCCCCCGTGCAAGGTCAATGAATACGCTCGCTCTCCTGGTCAGAGTGAGGCCCAGCCCTTTACCCACTGCAGGTCGGTCTCAACAACCCCGAGAGCCAGCAAACAGAGTACTATGAAAGCATGTGACGAAGTGGGATTTTCTCCCACAAAAGCTCATGTGATAAATAAATGTGTTAGTCTTTAAAAGTGCCACAGGCTCCTTGTTTGTTTTGCTAACACGGCTCCCCCCCTGGAACTCAGAACTAAGGTGGAAGGGGAAGCAGACAGCCGGGGTGCCACCCAACTGCACCCATTCTGTCACCACCTTGGTTATGGATGGTTACTGAGTGAATGTCTCAGGACTTCGACACAAGGGCGGTGTCCATGTGTGGCTTTGTTGGCCCCTCTCCCTTCTGGCATCAAGTCATGGCAGAGACACAGCACCTTTGTCTCCACACTGACCAGGAACACAGGACTGGCTCTCAGGACTCCCCATCAGGGATTTCCCTACACCCTCCCTGAATTTTCCCAACAACCCCCCAACTGTCAGACATTAGTAACATAGTGCTATACCAATGTGGTCATTGGTTGGAACCTGGAAATGACTGGACTGGACTGAACTCACTAAGGTGTAAGGGGTTCAGATGCCAGGCCAGATTGATTCTCAGTTGAGAACGAGGAGGAGGTGGGAGTGGGACGGATGCCTGAGTTACAAGCACTATTTGATGAGTCATCAGCTCTACCTTTTAACAAGGATTGGGCTGGTCAAATAGCGCTTCTAGCTCTTAGTTAGACTCCATACAGAGTCCTTTGTTATTTGAAGTGACCATTATAGCTGAAATCACTGATAAGTGCTAGTGCTTAGACCTGCTATGGGACAGTCAGTGTTTCTGGGGAGAGACAGCCAGCCTGCATCACCGTAAGTTCCCCCACTGAGACCTAAAATCACAAAGGTCAGGTCACAGTGTGGCAGTGGCAGCAACAGGTGCCTTCTTCCCCCCCTTTTCCCTGAAAGGTGAACTCATGAGAAAGCACCTCTGATCTGTGGGGCTCCAGTACTGACCAAGGAGGACAAGTCGGTGAGTGGGGTGCGCTGGCAGGAGAAGGGAGAGGAACATTAAAGGAACACTGGTTTATTGAACTGTGTTTTAGTGATTTTGCTCCACAATACTAGACTTGTGACTGGGAAACTTATATAAATATTTCCAAGTAGGCCAAGATTTTTAAAATGCTTTATTTGCCAAAGTCTTTATCTCACATTATCACTATCTTGAGAGGTCATTATCTTGGATAGTTTCTGCACTAAACATTTTTTAGGTTTCAGTTAATTTTATATAAGAGCATGAGAATGTCCATACTGGATTAGACCAATGTTCATCTAGCTCAGTAACCTGCCTTCTGACAGTAGCCAATGCCCGATGCTTCAGGGAATGAACAGGACAGGCAGTCATGGAGCTATCCATCACCCCTTGTCATCTGGTCCCACCTTCTAGCAAAAAGAGACTAGGAACATTTCAGAGCATAGTATTGCATCCATCCTGCCCATCCCAATTAATACCATTGATGGACCTATTCTCCCTAAACTTATCTATAGAGCCCTGCGCAGATACAAAAATATGGATCCGCAACCGATCCATATCCGAGACATGTAAGCGCATATCCGATCCGCAATCTGCATCTCCATGTTTTGTGGGTATCCGCAACTGCCCCCGCCTTGCAGCAGCTCCGCTCGGCTCATCATTACACTGTGCTTCTCTTTTGTGTTCTTTCCTGCCGGTGTGTGCTCTGTAATGTAACAGCTTAAAAGCAGGTGCTTAGTAAACGTGCACACAGTGGTTTTTTTTTTAAACATTATAGAGAGTCCTAAGGATCCTGGTGCAACCTCTGTTTTCTTCTGGGGCAGCTGCCTGTCAGTTCCTGGATTGTTAGAGAGCAGCAGCTGCCTCACACAGAGCCCGAGGAAGGGGGCAGGGAGGGCGGCACTAGCCAGCAGCTCCCACTACTGTTTGTTCAGAGCCCTGCTGGCCCTGATCTGGTTATTCCACCTACTAGAGCAAAGATCAGGTCACTCAAGTGTTCAGCATGGGCAAGGTAATTCATTCAGCTGAGCGATCAGATTGGGAGGCTGGCAGCCAGCAAAGGGGGGAAGCAGCAGCCCATCATCAGCTGATGTGCATGGGCTCTGGTAAGCTAGGTTCAGGGAGCCCCAGAAACAGCTGAGAGGGGAGAGAGCTGCCCACAGCTCCCAGTGATTTTCAGAGCCTTCGCCGACTACCATCTGAGCAACTGTTATTCTGCCTGGGCTAGGCTAGGAAGTCTGGGCTGCTGCAGTTTCTCAGCTGATCAGTGGACGTGGGGACTGGCCCTTGAAACTGAACACCAGCTCTGAGGGGCTGGGCTCTGGCTCTCACAATCTGGAGTCAGATACTGAAGGACAGCTGAGGGCGGGATCCGGATGAGCCAGTAAAAGCCCAATGCTGCTCAGAGCCCCGGCTAGCCCAGATCTAAGCAACTCTTATTCTTCCAGGGCTGGCCACGTGAAACGGGGGCTGCTGAAATCACTCAGCTGTTTGGTGCTGGGGGGAGTGGCCGGCAGTGGGGGACGTGGGAGGGGGAGCAACTGTTACTCCGCCTGGACTGGCCCCTGGATTCAGTGAGGGCTGCAACTGTAACCAATCAGATGTTCCAGGCAGAGCAATGGTGCTCTCTGCAGTACAGCCGTGACCAGATAAAAATAGCATCCATACCCGAGCCGCAATCCGCAGCAACGGGTCTGTGGATATCCGCATTTGCACCCGCGGATAAGAAGCGGATATCCACGGATTTGCAGGGTTCTACTTATCTAATTCTTTTTTGAACACTTGGCTTTGGTCTTGGCCTTTATAACATCCTCTGGCAAAGAGCTAAACAGGTTGACTGTGTGTTATGGGAAGAAATGCTTCCTTTTGATTGTTTTAAACCTGCTGCCTAGTAATTTCATTGGGGGACACCCAATTCTTCTGTTATGCGAAGTATTAAACAGCATTTCCTTATTCTCTTTCTCCATCCCAGTCAAGATTTTATGGACCTCCATCATATCTCCCCTTAGGCATTTCTTTTCCAAGCTGAAAAGTCCCAGTTTTATTAAGCTCTCCTCAGATAGAAGCTGTTCCATACCCCTACTTATTTTAGTTGCCTTCTGTGTACCTTTTCCAATTCCAATATAGATTTTTTGAGATGTGGCAACCAGATCTGCATGAAGTATTCAAGATGTAGAAGTACCATGGATTTCTATAGTGACATATTTTCTGTCTTATTATTTATCCCCTTCCTTTCTTATTGGTTCCTAACATGCAATTAGCTTTCATGCCACTGCACCCTGAACAGAATTTTTTTAGAGAACTATCCACAGTGGACTCCAACATCTCTTTCTTGAGCAATAACATTTAAGTTAAACTCCATCATTTTATATGTGTAGTTGGGATTCTGATTTCAAATGTGCAATACTTTGTATTTATCAACGCTGAATTTCATCTGCCATTTTGTTGCCCAGGCACCTCGTTTTGTAAGATCCCTTTGTAAAACAAAAAACCCAGAAGGATGTAAACAAAGTGCTTCATAGAAGGCTTGAGTAGCCAACGTTGTGTGATAATCTAATAAAATGGTCATGAAACTTTTCAGTTTTTATTATGGTGCTATACAGTCTCCCCCCACCCCCCACCCCCACCACTCACACCTTATTGGCCCCTGTAAATTTAAACACACAATTTCAATTCCTGGGGAAAACACTGCTCCCCATTACACGGGCCAAGAAACCAGACCCAGCCAGACTCCGTAGTACTCACTGTATAGCCCCTCCAAATATGTCAGGGCCCTCCCCCCAATCTAACAAGACACAGAGAACTGGGCTGAAAGCAAAGGAAGTGACTGTCATTGTCCAGCAAAAGAATAGAAGTGTCATCCTGCAGTGAGGTGGGTCAAAGGATTTCACCTGTGGCCTGCTTCAAGTTTGGATGCAGAGCAGGAATCGCCCAGGACTGGAGTTAAAGATCAGTAATGCCAGGGGGGCCCAGCCCTGAGACAGCGAGGGCTACAGGTCAGAGTTCGTTGGGCATGAGCCGAGCTGTATGGTGGATTGCATGTGACATGGTGCTATGCGAGCACAGGAACGCAGAGCCAGTCACACCCCACGGCAGCTGTTCTGTCAGAGATGTCAGTTAGAAAGGCTAACAGCAGCCAAGCACAATGGGGCTGGGCCCTAGGCACAAACACAACACAGATGAGAAAGAACCGCCATCTGTACCTGACACACCTGCCTGGCGCTGCCGGCATAGACCAGGTGCTGGTGGACATGCAGCTCGCCCAGGGTACCTGCCTTGTCACTGCCTGCTTGGCTTCTCCAAGACCCCTCTTGGATTTACTGACTAACAGAAGGAAAGGAAAGGCCCACACCGCCTTCTGGGACCGTTTTGTTCATGCTGCCTTATCAGCTCTTGCTCCCAAACAGAGCTGATCAGCTGGACACAGCTCAGCCAGCAAAGATGCTGGAGCTTGAAGCCAGGGTATCTGTGGTGCAATCCAATGCGAACTCAAAAGACTACATTCCTGTGGTCTGTCTGGCGAGAACTCTGCTAAGGAAGATGCAGATGAGATAGCTCAGTGTCTGCAAATAACAATGGGGCACAGCTCTGATGGATGGCTATTTCCCTCCCTCACCCCTCCCCATCTAACCAATGCAGCACAGCATGGCCCAGCAAACGGACTCCTTAAGGGGAAGCAATGCCCCTGGCAGCCGTTACACTACTGCATACTCACTGTTCTTCTGGATGCTGTTTTTTGGGGGCTCCCTCCTCCCAAGAGCCTGGCAGAGGCATCTGGTCACCATTAGGAGTTACTCTGCTCGCAGGCTGTCTATTTATCCAGCCCTGGCAGCAGCAGAACCTTCCTCTCCCCACAGCTCTTCTGCAGCAGAATTTGTTTATGTATCTGCAGCTGCTCAGTGCATTCACTGTGGAAATCCAAACTAAAAGACCAGTCAAGATGTAGACCCACTGCATTCCCACTACACTGCCTAAGGCAACAAAGGGGGCCCAGGCATCCCACAAATGGGCAATCTGGAGCAGTGACTCAAATTCCCAGTCCAGAGCTCTGTAGTCCCCTCCCCTCTTCTCCCATCCCCACTGCTTTACTCCTGGATCTGGGTGGAATGGGTGATGGGATTATTTGGCTGCAATTTTTCCAAGCGAAAGACAGCCCCGAAGTTCAGTGGAAAGAAGGGACGACATTGCAAAGTGGAGGACTGGGAGCCTGCAACCTCGCTACAAGGCCAAGGCAGAAGGATCTCTGTCTCCGATGAGCAGGATGCAGAGATAGAACCTCTTGGGGCAGCTAGACACACAAACACTTCCAGCGCAGCCAGGCCCCTTCCCCATCCCCAACTCTTGGGAGCTGCAGGCATGAATGGAGCACTCTTTTCATTGCCAGCCTCTTCATCCTAGCAGCTGCTCAAACAGAGCCTCTTCTCCACTTCCCTTCACCAGCAGGGAAAGGTAGGAATAAAGCCACTGGTCCAGCCAATATTACCCCAGGGATGGGGGCGGGGAACAGCAGCAGGTGTTCTGAGCAACCCAATCAACTGGCGAAAGGGGAAGTCTGAGCAAACGCCCCCCAGGGCCCCGTAACTGCAGCCCCCTCAGAGTGCTGTGCAAGCACACAGAACTAAGGAAATGACCTTTACTGCTTTAGGGATGTTTTTGGACTCTGCTTAAATCTTTTGATCTTAAACATTGTGGAAAAAGTGGACAAGGAAAAGTTGTTTAAATACTCCCATAATACAAGAACCAGGGGTCACCAAATGAAACTGATGGGTAGCAGGTTCAAAACAAATAAAAGGAAGTTCTTCTTCACATAACGCACAGTCAACTTGTGGAACTCCTTACCTGAGGAGGTTGTGAAGGCTGGGACTATAACAATATTTAAAAGGGAACTGGGTAAGTTCATGGGGGCTAAGTCCATAAATGGCTATTAGCCAGAAAGGGGTTAAGAATGGTGTCCCTAGCCTCTGTTTATCAGAGGATGGAGACGGATGGCAGGAGAGTGATCACTTGATCATTGCCTGTTAGGTTCACTCCCTCTGGGGCACCTGGCACTGGCCACTGTCGGTAGACAGATACTGGGCTAGATGGACCTCTGGTCTGACCCAGTACGGCCTTTCTTATGTTCTTAAACATGGGGATACGCCACAGCACCCCTGGAGCTAAGCACCCAGACTTGGCACTCTACACAGCTATGCACTGAACCCTGCTGGCCAGTCCAGGGAACAACACTGCCAGCATTCGGGGGCCCAACTCTCAACCAGCATCTCTGGGATGGAGGCGGCAGCCGCATGGCACAATGCAGATGAGAAACAGGACTCGCAATAGACAGGCAAGAAATAACCACACAATCCTCCGAATTTGGCAACTACAACCTCTGCAGGACACAGGCCATTTGACAGCTTTAGGAAAGGCTATAAAACCACCCTGGAAAGGGGCCTTTCCATCCTAATGAGAGACTTCAGCATTCTCCCACCCCTGAGCCCCTACCCACAATACTTTACTCCACACAGCATTTGACACTGGAAAGGGAGAGACTTGAGACTCTAGGGTGTCCACCAGGAACTGTGCTATTGATTTAGAAGGAAAGGTGCCCAGATGCTATGGTAATGAGCAGCAGTAGGAAAGTGACAGATGTTTCTCATCCCACACCAGCACCTCTGCTAACTGAGCACCACAATTCTCCAACCAGCGCCATTCAACAGGAATGTTCTCCCTACTATTTGCAGGGTCTCTGCAGAAGTGGTTTTCAAACTTTTTCCCCCCTCAGGATCCAGTTGAAAAAAATCATTTATTCTTGCAACCCAACAACTACATCAGGGGTCGGCAACCTTTGCCGGCCCCTGTGCCAGGCCTGCCCCTCACACCCTCAGAAGGAGCCAGGGACGGGGCCAAAAGGTGGCGGAGCCAGGGACACTGTGTTGGCAGGGCCAGCGGGGTCCCCAGGCCAGGCCCCAAGCCAACCCTCACGCCCCGGAGCCAGGGCGCGCTGGCCCCCCCGAGCCCCACGCTGGCCCCTGAGCCAGGCTGGCCAGACACCCGAAGCCCGCGCTGGGCTGCACCGGCCCCCAAACTACACGCCGACCCCCCCCCCCCCCGACGGGCTGGCCAGGACCCAGATCCGGGCTGAGCTGGCCCCAAACCTGGGCCACGCTAGCCCCCAAGGCTCGCACCGGACCCTGAGCCAGCCCCCGGGCCTCACCAAGCCAAGATCCAAGCTCCCGACCTGAGGCTCCCCCCACCACAGCACTTACCTTGCTGTGGGGTAGGGATCCTGGGGACTGGAGCCTCCACCCCGGACAGGGCAGAGCGGGGAAACGCGGCATGAGGCTCTTGTGGCCCCAGGCCATGCTGGGGGAGCCTGAGCAGCACCGCGTGCCGCTCAGGATCAGCCCACGTGCCAAGTTTGGCACACGTGCCGGGGGTTGCCGACCCCCCAACTACATCTTTGAGCAATGCAATCCAGTCTTTTAGTGGTGGAAGCAAGGGGCTCCATGACCCAGTGCCTGAGGGTCCACGACCCAGTACTGGGTCCTGACCCATGGTTTGAAAACCACTGCTCTACAGGGTTCCTGCTCTACTGCTTTCATACACCTGTTTCAAAACGTGACCTTAGCAAATCTTCCTGAGAGCCTTCCTCACCTCACAGCAAACACTGCAAAGAGCCAGGAGCTCGAGCAGGACATCTCAGCCTAAGGGAAAGGAAAACCACCAAACAAGAAAGAGGCTTACACCTATGTCTTCGCACAGTAAGGCACACAGCAAGAACCAAGACTACTGGCTGATGTGACAGTGGGAGAAGGGACACAGGGAGTATGGGGAAGGATGGGAAAGCAGAGCTGTAAACTTGCTGTAAATTAATTTCTATTGGGTAAAAAGCAGGGCAATGTTTCCTTTCATCTGAGTAGCAACAGGCCTGAAAAATCTCCATCCACTCACCACTCACTTCCTGTGCCTGGTGCTCCTGCATTTCCCAGATGAGGGGACTACACAGCACCTCCCAGGGGCAAAGATGGACACCAGCACCAGCCCCCACATGAGGAGGGGACAAGGGCAGGATTTCTGAAACCTACTTGCAGTAAATATACCTAGTATGACACAGGCCTCCCTTCAACCGAACCTCACTTGGCCTTCTTCAAGTCAGAGGGCCAAGCATCGCCCTCCACACGCACAGTGGTTGTGGGCCCATGTGGGTTTTAACCCTCAGACGCAGCAAGGGGAAGCTGAAAAAGCAGCGCTTCGCTGTCCAGCAGCTGTTCTAGCTGTACTCAAGGGAGCTGGCAAGTGAGACACAGCCAAACCCAGCCCCTGCCCCAGCTGGTACACCACAGCTTTGAACCACCTGTTCCAAGCAGGGCTGGGCAGACAGTGGCAAGAACGCGGCAGGCAGGCTCCAGCAGCAAGTGACGGAAGACATCCCTGAACCTGAGAGGAAGCTTGGCCTCAGTCTCATGTCTTGTACCTGAGAACTGCCTAGCACATGGCAGTTTCTTTGCTGCCCCTCACAATCAGTGCTACAGGATCATGAAATTACAACCATTTGTGCATGCTCAGAAAAAGCCCACCTTCTCCCAGTGTACGGTTACAGCAGGCGGGCCTGCCCCCACAGTCCCGTCCACAGCTCTCCATGATGGTCCCAGTGAAATGCAGTCCCAGAGGAGTGATCTAGCACCCAACTGTCAGGAAGGGCAGCAAGTTCAGTTTCTGCCGCAGCATTAGCACAGCCATGCTGCACAGATTTAGCATTTTCTCTGACTGCTTTCCTCCTCAAGTAGGAATGTATTCCAGTGTGGGAGTTCATCTACGTCATTCGACAAGCTGAGTTAACCCTTCACTTTCTCAGCTCTGTGTCTGAACGATATTGTATCACTGCCAACTCCCCAGGGACTACATTGAAACATACAGGGGAGCTGTCTCTTCTAGCAGACATGGAGGAACTGAAGCACCTGCTCTGGTGAGTGGTGGGGCAGACGCTGTTTAATTTGCTCTTCCCTCCCTGGGGGCCCAACCCACCCACATGCAGCAAGGTGGGGGGGGGGGGCGCTTACTATCCTTGGGACCAAGAGATTTCCACTGGGGGAGCCCTGTATGAGCTAGACCCAAACACACAATAGAGGGAAGGCAGCACCCACAGACCAGATGGCAGGCTGTCTCCCAATCCCAATGCCTAATGTGGGAGGGAAGACCATAGAGGCACTTGGGCAAACTTTGTGGAGCTTTTCTTGGGAGAGCAGAATGGAAACACATGCATCCCAAGCTAACAGAGTTCACATTCTTGGATGCGAGTTGATTTTTAGCATCTCATTTCCTACCTTTAAACAAAGAAAATTGCATCTGACACTCACAAGGTTGGAAACTTCTTGCATGCAGTGTGATGGTGGGCTGAAAATCTTGGGAGCACCCGTTTCTGTGACCATACCATTAACACAGGCCCTTCGGGGATGCCCTCTTCAGAGAGGCCATGGCACATCATTTATAGGACCCACACAGGGTACCATAAAGGCAGTAGGGACATGGCATGTGCTGGGAGGTGCTAAATTGGAATGGGAGTTAGAGAATGACCATCTCACCTGCCGGAACAAGATGGTCAAAGAAAAGCTCTCCTTCTCCTTGGCCTGAATATTCACACCCCAGTCAGCTACTTTGAATGCCTGGGACTTGTGTCCCAGAGACCCTGGGGCTGGAAGGGGCAGGTGCTGTGTTCGTGGAGGAGGAGCTGCCCGCCCCAGCACTCTGAACCAGAAGCCAGATACAGCAAAGCACCAGGATCTAGGAGGGGTAAGTCTCAGGACAAGCTGTGTCTGAGAACAGCAAAACGCGACTGCCTTTCCACTCTAAGGAGTCTTTAAAACAGCACCTCCTTACTGCACAGATCCACTGCCTGGATATATCGGGGCTGAGCTGCAACTCTGGCTACCCAATAACTCACGCTGCTTTTAACTGCTGTTGTCCCCACAGCATCAACATAGTTCTGGAGATTTTCCAGCTCGCACATCATGGGAATTGTTAAATGAACTCCAAGCTCTGGGCCACCTGCACAATCCCACTGAAGACAGTGGGTTTGTCCAGGTGTCACACCAGCATTATTTAGCTCAGAGAACTGGCAATGGTGCACAAGCAGGACAGTGCTCAGCCTGGCTCACAAACCCCGAGTGGAGTTTGCAGGGCTAGCTGGTAAAATGCCCAGTAGATTTAACTGGGTGTCACAATGAACAGGGAGCCCTGCAGGGCCAAGTTTATCACTTTTCAGATCAGAACTATGCAGTGACAAAGGCACCTCTACACAGCAATAAGAAACAGCACAGCCAAGGCTGGTTTGGACTTGTAGGGTAGACTGCAGTGTGGTTCAGTTTCCAGCTGGAGTCCAGGCTCCGAGCCCCATCCTGTCAGCAGGGTCTCAGAGCCCCAGCCGAAACCCAAACAGCAACACTGGAAATGTTAGTCCTGCAAGTCAGAATCTGAGCCATTTGACCAAGGCTCCAACACCCGCTACCAGAGGTTTTTTGTTGGCAAATGGTTTACTGAACATGTGCAACATTACTAGTTTCAATCTACTGTTCCTTCAAATTACTACTCCTTAAATCTGGTTTCCCCAGAAAGGCACCGCTCCCCACAGAGGGTCGGTTATAGCCATGATTCAACCTTTAGCTCTTTTGGATGCAGCTTTGTCACAAAACAGAGTGATGAGAATTAGAGCCCTGCACAGAAAAATATGTGGATCTGTATCCGATCTGCATCTGAAAGAAACGGTCTGTGGATATCCGTATCGTAACCACGGATATAATGCCAATATCCGCAGATTTGCAGGGCTCTAGTGAAAATATTCTGTTGTTATCCAAAAAGGGAAAGGAGAGCTTGGTCAGCAGTGTCACTCTCCTGCTTCAGCAGCTAACACAGGGAGCAGCGTCTCTGGACTTAGCTTCCATTTCCATCTCCACGACAAATACAGTGTGTGACCTGAAGCAAGTTACTGAGACCAAAGTTTTGCATTGGAGATGCATGCTTTCCAGAGGTCCTGAGCAGCTGCAACTCCCTGGAAGGTTGTTGGTCAAGGACTTAGCACGTCCAAAAAGTCATGCACTACATGTCCCCCACTTTAGGCACCCACAGACTGAAGCATCCCAAATCACAGGCCACTTTTGAAAATGCTGCGCCTTCCCTCCCAGGTCCTGCTGTCCACTCAACACAGAGGATGGCAGCTGACAGAAAGGAGAGCATTCTCATGTGGCTGCATTTAGCACCCAGTTTCCACAGGATAAACGACTCAGGAAAGCACAGCAGGTAAGAAACAGCCCCTGTGCCTCAATTCCCCCATCTCTAAAATTGGCAGAACACTACCTTACCTCATGGGAGACTGAAGAATTGAACCAATGTTCCTAGCATGCCTAGAGATTCTTGGCAACAGACTTCATTAATGTTCTGTATGATACTGACACTGCAAGAAAGTGCAACTCCTGCTGGGAGATCTTGGTAGGATGAACCTGTCCACAGAACAGGTATTTCTAGAAGCTACTGTATTTTACTACCCAGATATTCCTCTAGCAAATATTTACCAGGTTACACAAACGCATCCTGGCTGATTACCTTTAAAACTCTTTGTATCAGTGGTTCTCAGCCTGTGGTCTGTGGACCACAATGGTCTGCGAGGGTACTGCAGGTGGTCCATGGGCAGGAAAAGATATAGTGCAACAACAATATAATCCCGTTTACCTCTTACGTATCCTATTCCATGTTGCATTACTATTCACAATACCCCTTGATCTATAGGTTTGACTCCCATTAGCCATTGGTTATATTAAAAACTTTTAAAATGACTTGCTTATGTGGTGGTCCACAAAATCTTTCAATGACGATGCAGTGGTCCACACAAAGGAAACTGTTGGGAACCGCTGGTCTACATTAAGGCCCATCAACCACTTGTTAGCTTGAAGGTCTGCATGACAGAGAACAACTTTCTGTTGTGCTAGAGGTGTGCACAGTGCCTAATAGGACCCTACTCCCTGAGGCATCACCGAAATGCAGTGAGCAGAGCAAGGGCAAGCTTTACTCTGCTTTTGTTGACTGCACTACACTCCAGGGCACTCACGCCGAAGAGGCTTGCACAGTGGAACCGCTCTGCTGTGCATTTTGGATTGCTATTTATAAGGCACTTTAGAGTAGCCTTGAGAAGTGAGGGCAATTTACACAGGTCCGGTCAATATTGCCACTGTAAATGCCTGTTCCCCAGCAGCCATGATTACAGCCTGGACATTACATTTCAGCCCTGATCAGAATTGTAAGTCTAGGCTCACATGCAAGGGGGGGGGCAGGAGAAGTTTGATGATGCCAGGAAGACAACGACACCTGCCATGGCGCTAGCCACCTCAAAAAAGGGGACATGTTGCAGCAGCACTATGGCCCCATCCTCTCTGCATTCACCTGCAGACCTGGCCCCTGGGACAGGGAGCCCCTTTGCTCCCTCCAGAAGGGAGGAGTCCCCTGCACTCAGAGAGGTGCTTTGTCTGCCTCTGGTAGCTTGTCTCCAGGAGCCTATTCTAGCAGAGCTCTCTAGGCTGTCCCCTGTTTGGGGTGCGGCTTGCAGGCATCACGCAGCCTGGATACATTCATTACCAGGCACATCATCTATGACAGGAGAGGGGCAGGTAACTACTGTGGCTGGCAGAGGCTGCAGAGCCCAGAGTTGAAATGGTCAGTCTTACATAAATGTACTGCAGTCTGTGCCACATTGGAGGGCTTCCTGGCTCACTGCTGTCTAGGTAAAATAAAGATGTGCTGAAGAGAAGCTGGCATGGGAGGATTAATCCAAGATGGGCCCAGAGCCTTGCGCTGGCGCATTCAGTCTGCACCACCACCCCCAGGCTCTCTAGAGCCATGGGACATCAAGAACACTGAAGCAAAAACTATTTTCCCCTGGGTTTAACAAGTGCCCTTCCCAACTCCAGCTGCAGCCAGCGCAGTCTCTCAGCAGTGAGATTTCCAGCCATAGGGCAACAACGTTATTGTACCATGTAAGCCTCCACTCTGGCCCTATGGACTTGCTACAGACATAGCCATCCTGCTGGCAAGCCATTCCCTGGCCAAGTCCATAATTCCAGGGGCTTTGAAGTAATTTTTAAAGCTTCTCTTTGCCAGACGGTTCTCATCCCAAAGGTGATGGAGCATCCTGGAACCATTGGGCGAGAACTCCCTCCAGCCAGTTCAGTTATCAGACTGTGAGGAAATGCAGCGGGGCAACTGTTCTCATGTCTGTGTGTCATGTTCTAAGGCAGTGGTTTGCAAACCATGGATTGGGGCGCAGTACTGGGTCGCAGACCCTCAGGCACTGGGGCCAGCACCCCCTACTGCTGCTGTCAAAAGACCGGAAAGCATAGCTCAAAGATGTAATTGTTGGGTTGTGGGCATAAATGATTTTTTCCAACTGGGTCATGAGGAAAAAAAGTTTGAAAACTGCTGTTCTAATGTGTTCTAGGAGTCACGAGAGCTGGTGTCCCTCACTACCAAAGACAGAGTGCTGTCTGGAAGGTAGGAGTCCTTCATTTTGGAACTTCCTCTCACTCTCATTTGTTCATCCATCAAACCCTGCAGCAAAGTTTGTTCAGGCTGTGGAGGAGGGTGTGCAGGGGGTGCATTCGTAGGCAGGACTGTGTGTATGTTTAGGTTGTAATTTGTAATGCACAAGCTACACACAAGCCCTCCATGGGCACCTATCATGGCACTTCAAACCTTTGAAGAGATCAGTGACATGCTCTGAAGAACAGTTACTGAGAAGCAGCTCCTTCTTGCTCTGGGCCTGCCCCGAGGTGCATCAGTCAGAGGACTTTACTAAATAAAGTAAAGTTTTACTGCTTTTAACTCCTGTCAAACCTGCAGAGCCAACACTACTCCAGGAGAGGCAGCTGACTTCCCCAGGCAACTGTAACGGAATTGGTTGCCAAGGTTCAATTGGTCAGACCTGTACAAACCCAGGGAAGGCTAAAGGGAACACAAAGCATCACCATGGCAGAATGCAGGATCTTCATAACTGAAGCGTGTGCCGAGACTGACTCGGATCCAGGAGAAAGCACACAGAACCAGGGTTGCAGGTTTCTTTTCAATCATAAAGCTGAGCGTGTGACCTGTACCTAGTGACTAAATATGGAGCCCCAGGAGGTCATTTTTACAGAATCCCTTTTCCAAACCGAACCTAGCCCCCTGCTGCCCTGAAACCCTCCAACAGTATTTTATGCCCATGCCCTCACATTCCTCCACGCTGGTGCACAGAGCACTGGCCATGCCTTGGATCCATGGGGCACTTCCACAGCTCTCAGCCAACACCTCCTCTCCCTGACCCCAGCTGTATGTGGCAGAAACACCCACCCACCTTTACTGCCACTTACCATCTAGAATGCTGATCTTTAGAGACAGCTGCAGCCAGTTTCCACAGGTGCTCCGTCTCAGAGGGGAATACACAGCCCTCTGAGCAGCTCCTGCTAATCAGTGCAAGAGTAAACAGGCTGCCCATAGTTACTGACAATCTAAATTTTTCTGTGGTTCCCAGGACCATGGCATCCTCCCTCCCCACACCTCCCTGTGGGGTACGGCAGAGTAGTCATCACTATTTTACAAATGGGGAATGACAGCCAGAGAGGAACAGTGACTTGCCCACAGCCACACAGGGTGTCTGTGACTGAGCCAAAGACTGGACATACATCTCTTTGCATCGTGTCTCTGCCACCAGATCTCAGAGATGGGAATAACTTAGCAGGGTTGTGCCAAGACAGCTTTCAGTTCCCCTGAGACCTCCCGCAGTTAGGATGGTTACCAATTGCTCCATTACACCAGCCCTCATCTCACTGGGATCCACCCTCCCCCCCAAGTGGCTCTCATCTACTTGAAGCCACTGTGGACATCAGGACAGCATAGATATTGGCTGGCCATGCTCAAATGACCATCCCTCTTACATCCTCTTCACATCAGAGGTGAGAGCACCATTTTCCAAGAGCAGTGACTGGATGAATAGCAGCAGCTGAAGCCAAAAAACCATGCAAAGGCTAGTGGGAAGAGTGAAGCACTAGGAAGATCTCTGCACCTCGCTAAAATCACCCTCAGCACAGAACAGGAGCTTACAGCCCAGTGTCTGTCTACATACAGCCACAGAACTCCCTTTCCAGAGAGAGCTGCCAGAGCACTGTGCCCTCCCTCCTGTCAGCTTTGCGTAGAGCACTCAGAACCTGGGGGCCTCAATCCCATAATCCTCTACATTTGGGTATGAAAACACTATCCTTGAAAAAGCTACATTTAGTTGAATATGCAGCTATCGCACAGCAATACAGACAGTGGACGGCTGCTCTCTTGACTAGCTTCCTACGCAGTAGAGGGCAAATTTAGGTGCTTGGTCCTCATCTCCCAAACACTCTATGGAACAGACCCAAGCTACCTAAGACTACTCAAGTGAGCTACATTCCAGCGGAGCGAGGGAACCACTGCCCTCTAGAACAAGGCCTGTGTGTGTGTGTAGGAAATGATACTTCCTCGATGACTGGGCCATGAATCTGTAACTCTCTATTAAAACACCAGGGTGACCACAAACTTCAGTGCCTTCAGAGCTAGCTGCAAATACTGCTCCAGTCAGCTTGCCATAACCAAGCGTACCACCAACCAAGAACACAGCAAAGCCCTGCTGGCCAAAGAGGAGGGCAAAACATTGTCTTAATGTGCACATATATGCATTCTGGTAAGTGTTCAGATACCCCATGGAGGGCACCACACAGGAACCAAGACAGACTGATAAGGAATGGGGGCTTTCCAAATCTTTTAAAGAGACAAACTAAAAAAGTAGTACACAGTGTACACAGATGGAGTGTTTTCCTTCCTGGCTTAAGCAAGAATTGACTAATGGATTCAGACCGTTACCTAGGAATCTCAGAGAATGCTATTTCTCTCCTTCCTTGCACATGTAATAAATACATACAGTGCACTTAATCACTATTTTATTTTAAAAAACAAGGACATTAAATTCAAAACCAATGTAAATTCAGCATTACATTTGAGGTGTTTATATGCACAAAAGCAGGAAACTCAAGGATATGGTTTCCATAGGAATGGAAGCATTAACTGCTCATATGTAGCAAACTCTTGTAAGAACCATCACTTGGAATTTCCTGACTTCTGAGCAGGTAAAGTTTCATCCAGAACTTTCCACTGGCCTTGTTTTGGGATGTTATATACATTGTCTGCGTGCGTACACACACAGAGCCAGTCACCGAGTGGCCAGCTATACTTAAGCAATTCACTCTGGTTTTAGAAAGACTACCTGATTGAGCAAAAAACTCTCAATATGTAATAAAGGGAACACTCCTGAAACCAGTCACATTGCTGTGCTGAATTACTTTTTAAAGTGAGCTTATTGAGTATATACATTCATGTGTGTGTAGGAGAGATCATAGATCCCCCTGTGTCAGTGACAGTGAGTGATCAAACCCCAGTTGTTCAATTTCCTTCCTGGCTTGTGAAGACAGAAATTTCACACAAAAGGACAATTCGCATCCTAAATCCTCATGACAAATGTAGGATTTTAATAAATATACATAAGCCAAAATTCTTGCAAGTTTTGGTTTTGGGTGCCCAACTTGAAACACTTTGAATCCAAGGTTCACTGAGGTTCTCCTCAACTTCAGATGAAGCTGGGGGCATTCCCCACTACAGAGTCTGAGACTACGTGTTTCAAGTTGGGCACCATAGAAAGGCACCCAAAATTTCCCAGACACTGCTCTGAAGTTCAGATATTTTTCTTTACCATTCCTCACCTCCCTGACAAACTATCTCCCTATTGGTATCACAGTGTCTCCTCTCCCGCTGGAGCGGTGTGCCAGCACACCTGCTGCATACTCCCCAACAGCATATTCCACTCATCCATCTAGGAGAGCGGAAACAAGGCACACATTTTTAACTGTGACAGATCTAATCGTCTCGTCTGGACCCAGAATGTATGAATCTACTGCAGCTCTCTCTACTTTTCTCTCTTCCCCTGGGGGAGCCTAGCACTCTCTGGAATAAGCGGGGATGCCTACAGTAACTAGGAGTGCTCTCTGTGGAAGACTTGACACTCAGAACAACTCTCCTTTGGGTGAAGCTTTTCCCATGGGGCCCAGAGAATGCCACTGTGAGATGCTTACGGTTGGCATATCTTGACTTTTATTTACTGTCACTGTGAACCTGAACATTGTGCACATTCACACTAGGCAAGTAAACTGTAACTAATGGCCTCTCTGCATGGCTTTTAAAAACAACCCATTGTTATTAATCACAAACTCAAATAGCTGGCGCATCGCCTTCGCCACGCACATGCACTAGTCCCCTGACTAGCTTCCATATTTACTAAGCTGCTAGGCAATTTTGCTCCTTCTGGTTTCACAGTCCACTGAAGGCCGGTACAGTCTACAGGCAATAATAAAACTCCTGAAGCAGTAAGGAGACAGCTTCTGGCCAAGCACAAGCACAAGGGCCAACTGCATTGCTTCTTCCATGGAAAGGGGCCTTGCAGTGGTGATGGGGTGAAAATCCCTCAATGCTATTAACGAACATCATTCAATTGCTTACCTCCCCAAGGAGCTTTTGAGGCCCTAGCCCAACAGGTGAGGTGCACCTCCTACCAAGGATGCAGTACCCTCCATTACCACTAATTTCCTGAGGAGCTCACGCTCTCACAAGCGGGCTGGGATAGCCCCAGGAAACATTCTCCTCTAAGGCCAGCAAGTGCCTGCCTTGAGCATCAATTTCCAAAAGTAGAGCTGAAAGCAGTTCCTACTTCTCATCTAGTCCTTTGGGCACAACTCAACATTCATATTAAATAAATAGTGGTAGCCACGCTGCCCGATTGCTAGGCTGCATGCTAGAAAAGCCCAAATAAGGGCAGATTGTGCCCCATCACACAGGAAAAACAATTCAACCAGTCAGATATTAGGGAAGTCTGGGTTTTTTTGATTTTGGGGGTTCTTTTCCTAACATGAGCTTCCCCCCACCTCCAACTCACTAGTTTTTTTCCATTTCTGGGAAGACTCACTGTTTCAAAAGGATGCCAGGGTGATCACCCCCACTCACTTAGCCATCTGTAATTCCACTGCAAATTCTTTAGGGCAGACACTGCCCAACTCCATGCGCCTGTACAGACTTGGCACACCGAGACCCCTACGCCAAACAAGGCGTTTGGCTGCCACCAGTACAGTAATATCTAGTGCACAGTGCCTTCACTTTGGGGACAAAGGCAACTCTGGTTTTCTATTATTTGTCATGATGCCTAGAGGAATCTTATTTTTGTGTGCGTTTTAAATCAAAACAGGCCAATACTGAACCTGTGCCTGGGGTTGTTACTAACCCTCCCCCCAGCTATTCCCTTTGTGGACTTCTCCTAGCTTGGGCACTGGCCACTTCTACTTCCTGGCAGCAGCTCCTCCACTGCTTCCATGTTAGCACAAGGCTGTGGTATGCATCTTTCAAACATTGCCACGGAGAGTTAAATCTACCTCCCTGAAAGCAAAAAAAAACAAAAAAAAACCGCTTTCACTTATTTAAAATTAAAAATCTTTTCTACTGCTGTGAGGGTCTGCTGACTCTCAGGACTCAGCCATCCCTTTAAGACAATTTCAGAGAATGTGTTAGAAACCTGCCTGCTTCCCCTGCACTCAACACACTAAATGCACATTCCTTTAGGAATGGGTCACCGGCAACAGGAGCCTGATCAATCCTTCCCTCTGTCCTTCTCAAGAGCAAATCAACGTTCAAGATACTAGCTCTTATCTCCAGGAGCTCAGACAGGCCAGAATGCCACAGGTTCATACAAAAGCACAGAGACCTCTGACCCAGCAGTCTCACTATTATGCAAGGCCAAGAGTTTAGCTGGCAGCTTCTTTTAAAGGAGTTTATTTGCACATGTAAATGCCTGTAGAAAGAAGACACACCATTAAATAAAATTCTTTGCATCATCTACCTGTAAAACTTTATGTCCCTGGAGAAGTTATTACAGGGAAAATATTAAGAATCCCTGAAGGGATATTAACCTTAAAAATTATGAAACCACAATTCTAGAGAAAAAAATTTAGGTGTTTGTTTCTCAGAGAGGCAACAGTGCAATGAAGTGGGATTTTCTCCCATGAAAGCTCATGTGATAAAGAAATTTGTTAGCCTTTAAAAGTGCCACAGGACTCATTTGATCAGCAAGAAGAGAGATGTTTCTTGACACTGTCAATTTGCCAAGCCACTAGAAGTCAGTGGATCACAAAAGATATGCATTGTTGGATCTAGCAACTCAAACATCAAAGGGCTCAGGAAACTACTGAAGTCAAATACTTTCTAATGAAGACTGGTAGTACAAAGATGGTCTGTTTCCTAATTCTGATATGCAAGGCTATGTACACACTACAGACTTGTCCCACAATAAGTTGTTGCAGGACAAGCAAAGTGTTGTAACTGTAACGCTTTCCCCCGTCCACACAGTACTCCTTCTAACGAAATGGAGCATTCACACACTCCTTTGAATTTTCATTAGAAGGAGCAGTGTAGCTGCAGGAGCTAGCCTTTGGGCTGGCAGTGGGGCTCAAGGTTTCTCGGGTCCCTAGCAGCAGCCACAGCGCTCAAGATCTGAGAAGCCAGGGCAGCAGCTTTAAAGCAGCCGCACAGGGTCCCGAGCGGCTGGGGCTGCCGATGGGGACCGAGAAGCTCAGGCGGCTGCACGGGAGCAGGGCTCCAGCCAGTGGTGGCTTGAGCTCCGCTCCCGCAGGGGAGACCCTGGGCCAGGGCTTGGGAGCCACCAAGCCCTGGCAGCTTGAACCCCACTGCCTACCACCCAGGCAGGGGGCTCCCACTCAGGAGCCTCCAGCCTGGGTGGCAGCCAGCAGGGCTAAAGCCGCCGGGGCTTGGAGGCTCCCGCTCAGGAGCCGCCAGCCCGGGTGGCCAGTCTCCAGGAGCCACCAGGGTTCCTGATGGCTCTAACAGCACTACTTGTCAATTTCACTGCTCTGTTAGAGCAGTGAAATTGACAAGTATGGCAGCTCTGGTGTCCCAGAGCGGCCTCCATTGGCACTCTGGGACATTTACGGAGGCTGCCAAAAGTGCAATAATCATACACACTGGCTCTACCGTGGAACAGCTGTTCTGTGGTAAGCCTAACCACCCTCGTTTAGTGGTTTACTTGTTGCATGGCAAGAGGGCGGCTGCTGCACAACACGCAAGATTATAGTGTGTATGCTCTCAGTCTTATTGCGTGGTAAAGCTCCTTACTGCGCAATGAGGCTGTAGTGTGTAGAAGCCCTAAGGGAAGGGAAAGGATGGTTAATATACGTAGTTAAACAAGGCACAGTTCTCTCCATCTCACAAACTGCTATGCAACACACTGAATAGATAGTGACAACGATTAATGACACCATCCAAAAAGGACATGCCTTAGTCACACACTGCAGAAAAGTGGTGCAAAAAGTTTGCCAATTACACAGGGTCAAGCTAGTTCATTGTTAATGCAGATACAGTGACCCCCCTGGAAAAGGAATGTTACTGTCTGGGAAATATCACAACCAATAGCTCTGTTTAGATGTTTTGAATAATGTTAAAACAGAAACTGTTTTGAGACATTGTCTGCAGATCCCAGCGAGGAAGTACCAGGCATGCACTGTCAGCTTAAAATATTACCTTTTATTTTGAAACATTTTAAATTCCAGTACATAAAGGTGTCTAGAGGTTTAGCTGGGATATAATCTTAATAATATTGCAAGCTACATCATGCTTTACACCTTCAAAGAGCTATAGAGACATCATTCATTAATCCTCATCACATCTCTGCTATGTGCAACTCCATCCCCTCCCCCCGCCTTTACACAAGGGGAAACTAAGGCACCGATTGCTCATGTGGCATGTCCATGACTGCAGAGGGAGTTGCTGACCTTTTTGCAGCAGGAGATTTTAAAAGGTTGCTCATTTACCCAGATTTATTTAAGCTTTAACTTCTCAATACTAAAAAGAAGTAGTAAGATGCAGTACTGGAAGAACAAAAAATTTCTTCAAGTAAGTTATAAGGACACCTGGGCAAGGCAGCTCCAAAGAGAACTAGAACAGAGGGGGAATGGCGGCTCCTACAAGTGATCCCACCAATTTTCTCCAAGAAGGATTCATCTCTTGTGCAAAAGCATAAAGCCTGACGGTACTGGGTGGCCCAAAATGAATTCCCTTCTAGAGAGCAACATCGCAGAGCTGCCACCTGAATGAAGTAAATGAGACCCCAAACACAGCACAGGAACAGCCATTCTACCACCTAGAGCCTGCTGTCGCATGAGCACTGATCACCTTTCCCATTTACTGGGGCTATCTTCGAACCAACCTGACACCATCACAAGTCAAGAACATGAGCAATGGCACCTGCCAAACATCTGTAAGCCTGTAGATGAAAGGGTCTGAAACTGTTGGCAGCCTGGAAGTACAACTCTAAATAGACAGGCCATTCCCAGTGATATCACTATTAATAAGGCTAGCGATTGCAGAGAGCAGAATCAGAGCGTTCTGTATAGATGCATGGGATAACGCAACATGATCACCACTATCTGTTGTGGTGCTCTACTGACCCAATAATAGGAACCCATCTTCTTTAGCCCCAGAAAGCATCTGCCAAGCTTCCAAAAGTCGGGGTGGGGGAAAGGAGTCAATGTTTTTCCAAGAAGTGTCTCAACTCACTGAAGAAATAAACTGAGCACTTTCCATTTCAAAGTCAATAAAGGAATCTCCCACATCAAAGGCCAGCAGCCACCCCAGCAAGACCAGCCCTTTGTGCATCCACAAAGTCAGCACTCCTCGGTGCCTAATTTTACCATGAGTTTAACAGGATAGTCAGGAAAGTAAATAGAGAGCTAGAGAAAACATTAGCTGTTAACTATGTTCTCACTAGCCAGTAATATCAGCCGATGACTTGTCTTCATCTCTTTATATTCTGTTTGTGTCTCGCTCTCTCTCCCTCTGGCTTCTCATAATGATCAACAGTAGGATATCTATTCTGATTACCAGTAAAGTCACCAGTAAGGATACAGAGAATTCCACTAAATAATCATCAAACTGATGAGGCTTAAAGCTGTGTAACCTAACTCCTAGCTAACCCTGAGGTGACTGCAGCGCGAATGAGATGCGACTCTAATGTGCCAGTCTATTGTGACATGGCTGCAATGTCACAACAGATCTGTGTCTGTTTTGCATACAGCATGAAAGGCAGACTAGATCAAAAAGCAGTGGGAATTAGTCCATAGCAACTTAGAGTAGGAAGGGTCCCTCCTCAATAGCATTCGTTTATTTCTGCTAATCAAGAGATGGGGGAAGATGACCTTGCTTGCCACAGGTCAGCCAGGCAGGAAGCTTTATGATGGTGCCGTGGCCGTTGAAGGGGGTTCTCGGCTCGCATTCGAGTCTTTATTACGATTTTTTTTTTTTTTTTTGCTTTAATAGCAGCCGAAGCCCAGAAACGCTGCCCCTCGATCCTTCCCACACAGCCACTCAACAGCCGGGCCACGGCAGCGTGCGGGCTCTCCCCCTGTCCCCGCCGACCCACGGGCCCAGAGGGAGACCCCAACCCCCTCGGCTGCCTGGACCGCCCCCGGACGGAGCCGCATCGGTGCTGGCGGCCGCGGAGGGCCGGGCCGGTTTCACCCCGCCGAGCCACGGTACAGCCGGGTGCGCTGAGGGGCGGCCCGCCCCGCACGGCGGGAGGGCGGCGCGCCGAGCCCACGGGCACTAGGCGGGCTCCGTCCCTCCCCCGCCCCCAGGCCCGGCCCGGCGGGGGCGGGGCGCCCGGGACTCCCCCAGGTACCGTCCCGGACGGGCGGAGCGCTGGCCGCGGGCCGCAACTTCCCCGGGCGCGGCTGGCGGGGGCCCAGCGCGGTGAGCCGAGCCGAGCCGGGCCGGGCTGTCCCGTCCCCACAGGTGTGACGGGCCGGGCCGCATCCCAAGGACGGCGCCCCCCAGGCCCCGGCCCGCCCGCCCCGCGCCGCCGAGCTGCACCATGGGGCGGGCCCCGACCCGAGCCCGGCCCGGCCCGGCCGAAGTTAGGCGCCGAACTTACCCAAAATGGCTCCTGCGGCACCAGCCCCAGCCAGCTATTATTTGGTGAAGTTTAGCCAGCCGCCCCGCGCGCGCAGCCTAGCCTGGCCCGGCCCGCCCCCGCGCTGCCGCCACTGGACCTCGGCCGCCCCGCCCGCCTGCCATTGGCCAGCCGGCCCGTCAGCCACGCGCAGCCCCTCTCAAGCTTGGCTGCAGCGCGCTTATTGCTAGCTCCATTGTGCTCCTATTTGCATTGATGTGAGCGCTGCCGGGATTGGCTGGGCCGGGGCCGCGCGCCCCCCTCCGGCTCGAGCCGCCCGACTCTGCAGCCCCTGCCCCCCTCGCGCTGCCCCCTCGCTCGGCTTCCCGCCGGGCCGCGGGCGGGGGGGCAAGAGCCGGTCCCAGCGCCTCCTCCAATCCAGGGGGCTTTTACTTACTCCGCCAGCGCCGACGGCGAGGAGGCAAAACTGTCCCGGCCTCGCTCTTGCTCCTCGCTCGCATTCCACGTCTGGGCTCGCCGCGTTCCCGGATGTGAGCTTTCCTGCCAGTGCTCGCCAGCGCGACGTGCAAGGCTGCAATGGGCCGGGCATCCCCCCGCCGGGTCCTACTCGGCTGCCAGCTGCTAGGTGCCCCCGGAAATCTGCCTCGGGGCTGCAGAGAGACACACCGTGACCGAGCCCTTCATCTGCCACTTCCACTTGGCTTTGCCCCTGGTAGTTGGGAGGGGGCCAGGCCCAGGTGTGCCGAGCTGAGCAATTAAAACTCCCTTGGGGTTCCACGAAGGGGTAATTTACGCCATAAAAGGGAGAAATGAGGTGACAGAGCCATGGGCCTCGATGAGCCTCCTCTCTCTGCAAACATGCTGCAGCTAGGGCATTGCTCATTGGTACACTTTTTGCAGGATGGTCCAAAGTACTCCAGGTGGAGGGGTGAAATCTTCCCCAGCCCCATTCTGCAGCTGCAAAATCCTGCCTCCCACAGAGAAGGGGCAACAACAAATATAAGGATCAGCTTCAGCCCTTGACCCAGACATAATTAGGTGTATTTCAGAGGTCTTTGGGACTGGGTGCGACAGTCTGAGATAACCTGGCCTGACAAAACAGAATAGAGAGCTGGGTCTTCCAGACTCCTGTCTCTGCCTTCTTTAATTGTCCTTTAGTTCTGGTAGAAAGACAACAGAGTCCTGTGGCACTTTTAAAGACTAACAGATTTATTTATTGCATGAGCTTTCGTGGGACAGTGGCTAGGTCTTTCTCCCATTCACTGCCTGTCAGTGAGAGGAGTACTGAGTAACCTCCTTGGCATGAAATGCAGCAGGCTTTCACTCAGCCCACATTAGTCCCAGATGCTTCCCACTTCCTCTCTCTCTGGGATGTTTTTTCCCTGTGGGATTATTGTCTCCCACAGCAGCACCCATCCCTTTCACCCCCCCTAAAAATAGAGCATTCTATTCTGGTTTCCAGATGTCAGTCAGTGAAAGCTCAGCATTGAGAGCTGGGCCAATAGATGTGTTTAGCACCCTTTTCCAGCACCCACTCAACTTTCCTTTGTGTGAGAAAAACTCTAACATTACATCGCAGATGTGCCTATCTGTATCTCGTCCAGCGCTGCCACAAGCCACTCTTCCTGCCAGTGTGTCAAAACTGGCCAGATTAATTCCTAACATCTAAATCTCACTCTCTCTGTGTGCTGCACAATCCGATCTCCCCTTGCTTCATATCATACAACTTGCTGCTGCTTTTCAGCATTATTAGACTAGTGCCGTTCCAGTTTCTCTGATCAGCCTTCATTTCCCACAGCTATTCCCATGCTCTGGGCTTGTTAAACAGCTGGGAATCCAAACAGTCGCTTCACTTATTACCGAAGTTCATATTAACTTTCTCTGCACAATAGGCATCACGTAAATACACATATTTTAAAAAATTTAACCACAAATTATTAAAATAGTGGCTCAGATGAGATGAAGATGAATGAAGCTGGGAAAAGCCCTAAAAATAGAATTTAGGGAAGGATCATGCATTGGCTGGGAGTAGACCTTTGAAGAGCTGATCTTTGGACTAGCTTCATGGGAGGCACCTAGCTTTGAATTACTCTTTGCTTAGAATGTCAGAGAGAAGTTGTAGGAAATCTGCTGGAAATGATGTGCATGAGTAATAGCCAACTCTCCTAACTATTTATCTAGCCACTCTCCTGCTTTAGAACATAATTCTGCTACCCTGGCTCAAGTGAGTAGCACTTTTTACTCCTCAGAAAGTACGTCTGGATCCTGTCGTGTACACAGAAATATTGAATAGAACTAGGAAAGTGGCATTATCTCTGTAGGTGGCATTGGTAAGACCATCGCTATAATATTGCGTTTCGTTCTGGCATGCTCACTTTAGAAAGGATGACAAAAATGTGAAGGTTGTTTAAAGAAGAGTCACAAGAATGACTTGAAATCTGGAAAACCTACTTACAGTCAGAGATTTAAGGAGCTCAGTCTCTTAGTTTATCAAAGAGAAGGTTAGAGGTGACTTGATTGTAGTCTTTTAGTACCTACAGAGGGAAAGAATTTCTAGAAATAACTCATAAATCTAGCAGATGAAGACATAAGGTCCAGCCACTGGAGATTTTTAACCATTGAAATAAGTCAGGTCGCCAAAGGATTGGCTTCTGCATCAAGTGGGAGTCTTTGCAAGAAGACTGGCTGTCTTTCTATGAGATCTGCTCTAATTCAATCGGAAGCTATGGATTCCTGCAGGGATCACTAGGTGCTATTCTATGGTCATAATGATCCTTGCTGACCTCTATAAAATCATTATTAGACATGAGCCTGCCCCCTAGAAGCAAGGACCCTAATCTCCCCCCACAGGTTATGAATAACTGCTTTGGGCTTCAATAGGAGGGACCAGTAACCAGAGTAAGGGCAATACAGCCCCAACATGGGATCACCCTCTTCCTTCTCCTCTTTCCTGCTCATCTCCAAATCAATTCTAATGTGACCTACTTGTTCTCAAAAGCCCCCTGGACAGGCTACACTCTTCTGGCCTTCCTGAGAGCTTAATGGCTTCTAGCATCTTGGTCCTCTTGGCCATGCACACTCGCTGCCCACTTAATCCACTCTAAGTCTCCTGCCATTCTTGATAGTCTCTTTACTGCCATAGCTGGTGGGATCTCCCACCTTTCCTGCAAACCAAACAGATCTCACTTTGAAATGTACAAAACAAACCTAAATCCATCTTACCTGCTTCTCCCCTTGCTACCTGCTATTTCCTTTACATCAAGCTCATGTATACATCAACTGGAATCTTTATGTTACTCCATCATCTGGCCACCAATTTCACCCCTCAACCTACTTGAGATCTGCTGGAAGGATCCAAATGTGCAAAGTGCTTCTTCTCAAACTCCTTTCTCTTTCTTCCCTGTCTCTGCACCCCACGCCCACACCCCCCTCTCTCTCCCTGCCAAGCATTCCTGACCTCTCTGCATTTCCCTTCCCCAGGTCCTGCCTTCTCCCACCCTTTTCTATACCGTCTGTCTCAGAAGTAACTCCCGATTCTTTGTATGAAGAATGTTCTGAAAGTAACTTGTATTATTATTATCAAAATACCAACAAGCATTTCAGGTACAGACTAATCACTTGTTAGTTCACTGAGCTAAAAATGGCACCTGAAACTGGTTAGCAATATTATTTTTGTACACAAAAAATACAGCTAAGCCAATTGTTAGAAAATTTTAAAGAATAAAATAAAATCTTTCCAGAATTGAGACCTCATCTGGCAAGTTTCAGCTGGTAGCAATTTTTTACATCTGTGTTATAAATCCTGGCAAGATGGCTTTGCAATGGCAAGTCATGTGCCTGTTCAGTGTTAAATAGGACCATGTTGCTTATGTTAGAATTCTCACAATAGAAGTGATCCTCATGGCCAACAAGGAGTAGATTTGGAAAGGCAGGTTTGTGTGATGATATTTCACTGTGCTATTGAGAGCATAACAAGACAGAACTAGCACAGTATGCGTCTCATCTATGGAAAACACAGCTGATTTCTGCCTGGTCACTGCACTCTGGCAGGATGAGTGGAGTCTAAGAATCTATGAACTTGGTTTGCTCCAAAGTTCTTACCTACTTCTGCTCCCATTAATGTCAATATTAAAGGCTCTGTTGGCTTGAAATGGGATCCAGAAATATGCACGAAACGGCACTATTCCGTGTACTAAGAGATCCAGGAGAAATGATCTCACTGCAACAGATGTGTGTGGCCCATCAAGCCATGCCTCTGTATGCTCCAGGGCAGACTGGTGATGTCACCTCATGCTCTAGATCTGCAAGAAACAGAGCCCTCCACCCTATCCCATTGAGCTCCATGGCTATGTCTACACTTGCAAGTTAGTTCAAATTAAGGAGGCTTAATTCGAACTAACTTAAGCCTGGTCCACACTAGGCTTTCATTAGTTTGAATTAAGGGCTTCCTTAATTCGAACTAGTAAATTCGACTACTTAGTTCAAACTAACGCTTAATTCGAACTAGTTAATTTGAACTAAGTCAGTGTGGCCATATTAGTTCAAACTAAGTATTTAGTTCAAACTAAATAGCATCCTGACCTTCCTCCCAGGGTTCCTGGCTCCAGGAAGAGCCCGCCCTGGACTACCACAGGAAGGTCCAAGCCCTGCCCCACTGCTTCCCTGAGCTGGCCAGAGCAGCCATCTTGCTGCGGGGTTGGCACAGGGCAGCAGCACCAGCAGCCAGCTCCGCCGCAGGGCACCCTCCTGGAGCCACGAGGAGGTCCTCGCCCTCCTCAACATCTGGGGGCAGGAGGCAATGCTTGACCGCTTTCAAGGCACCCACCGGAATAGGGCAGTATATGCCAACATCTCCCGGGCCCTGGCAGACACTGAACAGGTCCAGGTGAAGATCAAAGACCTCTGCCAGAGGTACACCACGGCCCGGGAGGAGAGCCTGCATCCGGGGGCAGCTCCCACCACCAGCTGCCCCTACTACCAGGAGCTCCATGAGTTCCTGGGGGGGAGGGCACCGACCTGCCAGATTCCACTGAGTCCCCCTCCCTGGGCAAAGACCAGGAGGAGGGCTCGGTGGAGGAGGATGTGGTGCTGGAGCCGGGCGACACCAGCCACCCTGAGGGCACCTCACCAGCCCCAGACCCTGGAGAGAGCCTGGAGCTGATCCCAGCCCTGGAGCAGGAGGAGGAGGCAGAAGAAGACCTGGGTGAGGGGACATCACACCAGGCACCTGCAGCAGCTGCTGCTGAGTGCTCCCTCTCTCCCTCCGTGCAGACAGGGCTGGGCATGCCTGTTGGACAGGCACCATGGGGGGACATGGCCCAGGGACAGGCAGGGTCCCTGGCCCCCCACCCTGATCCTCCTGCTCCACTCGTGGCTGCGACCACATCCACTCACTACTGGCCGGGCACATGGCCATGGCGGCGAAGTTTGCACCACTGCCAGGCATTGTGGAGGGCAGGCCTGCTGGTCAAGTGGGCAGGCCCAGGCCCACCCGGGCTCACCCATAGGTACACCCCTGCTTCCAGCATGGTCTGCACTCTCACCCCCCAAAATGGGGTTCTGTGCTCCCTGGAGGAGGAAGGCTCTCTCTCCCTTTTCACAAGGCATCATGAGATTTGTAGTCTCCCAGGCAGGACTTGGCACACAGGATCTTCTCAACTGTAAAACTCTCAATTAAGTTTTGAGGCTCTGCAAGTACCGGGTGCCTACTTCATTGTAACATACAACAGCTATCCCTGGCAGGCATTAAAGGATTTATTGTGAAAGTATCTGTAGTATCTTCCTCTACAATGGATGCTTGGTGGCCAATCCATATCAGGTAGAAGAGTGTGACCTGCAGTCTCTAGGTACAAGCAGTGCATGGCATGTGGTGTCAAAAGTAAAGATGACCTAACTGTGGTCAGAGGAGAGCAGAAATAGAAGGAAAACAGCAGCAAGAATTGCAAGCAGGCGGCACCAAAGGTTGAAGGATCTAAAGAACATTCCACTCTTCAGTGCCTCAGGAAATGTCAGTTTTGATAAGCCTTCAGCATGGACAGACAGGAAGCAGTATTTTGAAAGGCTTCAAAATTCCACCAGGAAACTAGAGATAGTCAGATATCTTCTTTAATTTATGCTATGGGGAAGGAGGCAGAGCATATCTTTAAATCAATCGACTCTACTGAAGACAGTCACAAAGATGGCTAGAAAGGCTTCTGACTATGTTTGATGCATACTTTAGACCACAGAGAAATGTGGTTTATGAAAGAACATGTTTTCACCAGGGAATTCAGGAACCAGGGGAAAATGTAGAATCTTTTCTAAGAGCTTTGTATACATTTACCAAAAGCTGGGATTTTGAAACTGCTAAATGTAGGAGAAAGTAAAAGGTTAAATTAAAAAGACAAGTAGAAATGATCAGGAATAAGGCTTAAAGCCTAGCGAAGCAGATCAAACCAGCAGGCCTGATAAGTGGTCAAGTTGACAGGAGTAGTCTGACTTCACAGAAATTGACAAGAAGTCAGCCGCAGCTATAGCAAGAGTGGAAAAACACCTGAAAGGGAGGCAGCGTTGGGTCGGCCTAATGCCAAAGAGATAAAGGTGATGTTTTGATCAGACCTGAGGATAATATCTCGGTCAAACCTGAAGGGAACATTCTGGCCAAATCTAAAGGTAATGTTTTGGTTAAAGCTGACACCTTGATGGATGGAGATGTCCAGTGATACGTGCACCTGTCAAATGTATGGGTGGCATCAGAGAAGGGGTGTGTAAACCAATCAAGATACACTTGTACCCCAAAGGGGGCTGAATCAGTAGGTCTGACTAGGGTATAAAAGCCCAGATTTCGTGCAGCCCGAGAGGGTGACGGAGAGTCCCGCCATCAGCTGAGCTGTTCCGTCGCATTGAGTGTATGAAGGCTGTCAACAAATCTGTTGAGATAGATCACTTGCCATTGTGCTACGTTGCAGCAAAGCCTAGTCTGGCACCTTCGTTTCTACAAGGATCCGTGGTCGTGTTGGTTTCTTCGATCATGAGTGTTGCCTCAGTTTACTTCTTGCACACAGGGTACGCCTAGGCTTAAGGTCACTGAGCTAAATTAGTCCTCACATAAGACCTGAGCCAAAGGTAACCCAAAGTGTTAATCAAATGAGCACCTTGTCTTAGGACCACCAGGCTAACTCAGTCCCTGCTTAAGATCCAAGCCAGGCTCTAGATCACTGGGCTAACAGAGTCCCCACTTAAAGATCTGAGCCAGGGTAATCCTGAGGGAACAAGCATACAGAGACTCATGCACGCAGCGAAGCTGACATCTGTGTCAGATGCATAACAACATCAATAAGAACACCTGCCACCCAGCGCAACCACACGAAACATGAAAATATCACTGCCAGGCTGGTTATTGGGTTCAGGCTGGTTTTTAAGTTAGCCGATAAGAGCCCCTCAAAGCAGGTATAACTAAAGACAAACTTAAATCTACTTGCACCTACACAGATAGCAAAGCAGTCTGAACTTGGCCTAGTCTACAATACAGTTAGCTTGACATAAGGTGGCTTACGTCCACCTAATTATATCAGTGTACACATTACAGCCTTGTCCCACCAACCTAAGTGTCCTATGACACCAACCTCATAACTCTACCTACACTGGAGGCATAGGGCTTATATAGCTGTAGTTAGAGAAAGGCCGTGTCTTTCTTACATTGGCTGTTGACTGTCTTGCCAGTTTCTGGGCTCTAGCAGCTCTTAGCTCCCACGCCCAACTAGGCTCCTGCCCAGAGGCTTCGTGCTCAGAGAGCCAAGAAACCTGGGCAGCTGGACCCTGCTTCCAGCGAGCCTGGAGGGCTCTCAACCCTAACCCCACACTGCCCTTCAGTGATTGCAAGTGCTCCTGGTGAGGATGTGTACCACCAACAGAACGAGGGTAGTGCGGTCATCAGCCACCAGCCTAATTACTGTGGAAAGATGGGATATGTGGGGCTGTAAGTTGACCTAGCATAGCTTGACTTAGGAGTGTAGTGTAGACATGCCCCTAGTCAACAGAAGAGCAAAAGACAGGAGCAATCTGAAAATCCTGAAACTAGCCTAGAAGCTGTAAACTGACATGGCCTGAGTGCTGAAAGTC
Source organism: Pelusios castaneus (assembly GCA_007922175.1). Taxonomy (NCBI): domain Eukaryota; kingdom Metazoa; phylum Chordata; order Testudines; family Pelomedusidae; genus Pelusios; species Pelusios castaneus. The sequence goes on along the minus strand of ML685852.1, from coordinate 4,767,063 downwards.
AGTACCCTGAAAACCCTGAGGCTATGAGGAAGTCCAAGGCTAACTACAAAGCATTTCAGAGTAAATGCACAAGATGTGGAAAATTTCATAGCTGAAGACATGTATCCAGCTAAAATATGTAATAAATGCACAAAACATGGACATTCTGCAGCTGCTTGCAGGGAGCTGATTAATATTGCAGGCAATCAAGAGCCATAGTTTCTGAGATCTATCACTTGTGAAGACACAGAATGTTCATGAAGAGTGAATCAACATTCGTGGAAAGGTTGCTAACTTTAAAAATAATCTCAAGAGACAATACTGAACCATATAGTGTGCAAACACCTTTATCAGACAGACCTTGGAAGATACTAGTTGCAGATTTATTCAAATTCAGAGGACATCAGTACCTAGTTGTTAGTGTCTATTTTTCCAGGTATATAGAAACAATGTACTTGAAAGCTACAACATGCCACAATGTTATCAAGAAAATGCTGTGCACTTTTGCTTTATTTCAGCATTTCTGAACAACTAGTGAGGACAGCAGACCACAATTCACTGCAGCAGAATTTATCATTAGCATAATACTAACATCATCCACAGGCAAATTGTAAGGCTAGAAAGCTGCACAGCTAGCTAAGAAAATCCTATGGCAGTAGGATCCAATCCTTTCTCCTCTGAATAGACATCAGCACCAATAGCGACTGCTGGATATGGTCCAATACAACTCTTGATGTGATAACTAGGAACGACTGTTCCAGCTTTGGAAAAGAATCTATCTCCAAAGTGACAAGACATGAAGTGGTGAGGAGGAAGAGGGAGGGAGGGAAGCCTATAAACACTACTGCAACACACGTCACTCATTTGGTGAATGCTGGGTCTAGAACCTTGTGACCGTGTTCAGGCTGAATGAGGTGGAGGGAAAGGATAAACAACTCCTTGTAAAGAAAATGAATGATTAGCTCAGATCATAGGTGATTAGGACCAACACTGGAGAGTTCAATAGAAAATTTATTTCTCAGAAAGAACAAGCAACAGATCAAACTCTACAGATGGTGGATACAGAACAAAACTAAAAGATTCCAAACAAACCAGGGCAGTCACTGCAAATAATTGACAGCCAGGTGACCAAGTTGTTATGAGTTTGGGTCACGTTATTAGAAAAACAGTACAATTCAGAAACAGTTAACTGACTGAGCCAGACTGAATTTTAAAGATAGTGTAAAGTTTGTAAATGGGAGGGATGTAAAACTTAAAAGGGGTAGATATAATGGCATGCTAAGCTGTATTGCCACTAGATGGTGACATGTATAACATAACATATCTGAGCATGCAACAGCCAGACCTGGCAGAGCATTAAAGGATCATATCGTGAACACGTCTGTAGTAACTCTCTCTACAATGCAAGCTTGAAAGCCAGTCTGTATCTGGTACAAAAGCCTGACCTACTGTGTACAAGCAGTGCATGACACAGGGTTGAGTGAAAGAGAAAAGGAAGAGGCCGAGCAATATAGCTTCAGTGTGGGCTGTGGGCTGGAGACCCAGTGTGAGAACCAGCTGTTAGGAGACTTCAGGACAGGGGTATCCAGTGAGGAAGGAAATAAGGAGAGCCCTGCAGAGGGCTAAAGGAAATGGATAATGCCTACAGAGAGGGAAGAAACAGAGAAGCTCAAGAAGGGCAAATGTCCCACCAGCGTAAATAAAGGAAGGGATGAGGATGGCCTTATTTGGGACTGATCTGGGCCTGCACCAGCAGAGCAGTTGTACAACTGCATCCAGGGATCACCAGGTGGTTGCTTGGCCACACTGGACTCTCCAGAAAGGATTCATCCCTGTGAGCTAGCTAGAGGGCTATGACACCTCAGTGATCCAACAATACTGGAAGCCAGAGGGCCAGAAGGAGGAGACAGCGAGTTGAGATGAGAGGGGAAAGTGAGGCAGGTGCATGACAGGAAGCCAGGGAAGGCAATGCCATCATGTCACAGAGCCCGTTTACAATAACAAAGTGGAGTTCTGTGCCATATTTGGAGTTCTGCCTGCAAACCGCACCTGGGACATCTATATTCGTAGTCTTCAGATCACATGGCCTACTGAGATGAGGGGGACAGCCCTTTTCTTTTTCTGTGCACTTAGGGAGGCTGTGCTGCATTGCTGCACAGTGGGATGTTTTCCTCACAACCAGAGAAGCTAGAAACTCAATGCTAAATTCTGAAGACAATTGTGGGGCTGAGTTCTAACTCACACCAGGCCCTGGTATGCCTGTGACATCTGGACTGACAAGGGCCCTGGAGCTTTCAAGTATCTGTTTAATAGCCTTTGTGCAAATCCCTGAAGTCAGTGCATGTTTCTAAAGCTCCTGTGTCCAAATGAGTACACTACATGGTGTTTAAAGCTCTATGTCTTTCCCCCATACTACTCGAGTATTCACAAACTTCAGTATCTTGTGAGATGCTGACAGGAGGCTGTACATCAACACAGACTATGAAGAGGGAAACCAGCTGCAGTGGTGGAAGAGCTGAAATGGCAAGAGTTCTCTAAGGCCAGAGAAATACAATCTTGAAACAATAGTCTGAATTTCTAAAACTAGTCTTGTAGCAGAACGAACTATGCAGAGACTCACTCTTGGGAACATGTTGGAGGGTGGCCACAGCTGGGATTTGGTTTGCAGTTCCTAAAGTTTATGACACCCATCAGAGCCACTGGAACCTAGAGAGGCATTTGGTACTGGACTTTGGGGAAGGGAGATGACCTGAGAAGTCTCTGATTGTATGACTCCGAGCATGACCCTGCTCAGTTTGTTTTCCAGCAGGAAAGCTTGAGGCAAAAGGCTCTACCCATGGCCACAGGTGTTGTGGGCAAGGGGCTGCCTCCAAAGTAAAACAGGAAGTTTACAATTACATTGAAGCCTGAAGTTCTCCTGGGCTGGGCCCTTCTCTCTGTGCACCTCTACATCCTTTCTGGATTGGGCTTCTCTGACTGCCTGACAGTTTACCCAGTGAAGGGGAGAGTGCCCAGTGCCAAGGAAACGCAGGCCTAGTTTGCTCTGCCTTCCGTTGCCCCTCTCTTATTGCGTCCCAGGGTGGGGCTGCTGTTCAGCACACAGATAGCAATGAATGGCTCCCCTGCCGGCTCAAGAGCTGTAACTCCTGCCTTCATCTCCCTTTGACCCAAATGCTGTTTAACATTGCTGTCAGCCTGTTGCTAGGGACTGGATGTTGCTCAACTCCACATAAATCACACACACAAAAATGACATTAGAAGAACATTGTTAGGGTGGCAAAGTCAAGCCCTCAAAAGTCAGGAAATACCAGAATTAAGGGTGCTTGTGCACATGTGTTTTGATACAGTCTTTAATTCCAGGGAAACATACTGTCTCTTCTATTAGACCCTTGCCTCATTCAGTGCCCACTGTCCTGTATTAAGATTAAATAATGATCAAGAGACATAGCAGGCTTCAGAGTTCCCTTATTGAGCTTTATTCAGCATGTCTGGCAAGGACTGCCCGCAGACACATAGGTTTACCTGAGCCCTTAACAACCCGCCCATTTATCACTATGGCAACCCTCAATGGCCCCAGTAACCTGAGATACCACATATTCCTCCCCCTCAAATGAAAATGCCCTCCCCCCAAAAAAATCCACTCCCCCAAGAAGAATAAACATTAAACTGAGAGATGAGGGTAGACTGCCCCATCTCCAGGCAAACCCCCAGGGAATTATTCATGATGAAGGGGTCACCCCTAGTTAAAGATCCAGCCGAGTAGGAGACCTTCTCACTCTAGGTGGATTGCGGCGAAATTCTGGTGGACCCACCCCAGAAGGTGGGGTATTGGTGTGGTGTGGCCACAGGTACCGGAGAAGTAGCAGGCTCCGGCGAAGATGTTGTGTCCAGTTGGGTCGGGATGGAGGCCGATGGTGTTGAAGAGGTGGCTGGAGTAGGAGAGACATGAACCACTGAATCGTGACTCGATGGTATATCTCCGACAAGGGTGAAGTCAGATAGGTCAGTTTGAGATGTACCCTCAGGACAGGTATGACGTGGTAACAGCTGATCTACATGCCATCGCCAAGACAGGGCACCCGCTGTCTGGATGGAGTAGGAAACAGGTCCTGTTTTGGTGATGACTATTGCTGGAACCTATTTAGTTCCGGAAGCATAGTTTCGAGCGAGGACAGGCTGGCCAATTGTGAAGGTGCGGTCCTTCATCCTCGGTGCACGTCTGATGACCTGGTCCTGCTGTCGGCGTTGAACCACTTGTCGTGTTTCTTGTGGTTTCAACAAATCAAAGCAAGAGCACAACTGCCGTCCCATCATAAGGAAAGCTAGAGATGCTTTAGTCGTGTACTGTGGAGTGTTTCTATAGGATAACAAGAAGTTGTCCAGACTTTTCTGAAGGGGTGAGCGTCTGCTCGCCGATTTTAGAGCTTGCTTCATAGTCTGTATGAATCTTTCAGTGAGTCCATTGGTAGATGGGTGATATGGTGCTGACCTGATGTGATGTATCCTGCTGGCCTTCATAAAACTTTCAAAATCCTGGGAAGTGAATTGCGGTCCATTGTCGCTCATTAGCTGCTTTGGGAGACCATAACGACTAAAGAAGCCACGTAGGTTTTGGATAGTGTTTTCCATAGTAGTGGACTGCATTACAGAGACTTCCAGCCATTTGGAATGGGCATCAACAGCCATTAAAAACATACATCCTTCGAATGGGCCAGCAAAATCAACGTGAATAAGTTGTCAAGCCCTTTCTGGCCAGTCCCACAGGTGGAGAGGCGCTAACTGAAGTGCGTTCTGGATGCTGTGGCACGAGGTGCAAGCCCTAGCTATCTCTTTGATGGCCCTGTCCAAGCCCGGCCACCAAAAATAGCTTTGTGCGATTTCTTTCATGCGCACTATGCCACGGTGACTGGAATGGAGCTGTTCCAACAAATGTGGTCTTAATGAAGGGAGAATAATGACACACATGCCCCACAACAAACACCCAGACTGGGTTGATAACTCCATTCGCCTAGACATATAGGGGCGGAGGTCAGGTGCAACCTGGGAGTCAGGCAATGATGTTCAAACATTTTGGCTGGCAGTCAGGTTTAATATTTAACGTCACAGTGATTCTCTTTATGCTGCCTAAGTCCTCTCCGAAAACAGCAGCATGTTTCGCTAGTACCATTGCCAGGTTTATTTCTTCTTCAGTCAATTGACACACTTCTGCCCAAATGAGTTGGATCTTCCTAATCCAAGACCTGCAGTCTCTATGGAATGGGCCATGCAGGAGATGCAACTAATCAGGGCGAATGCAGGGATTCATAAGGTATCCAAAGAACTTGCTTTCTGCAAGGTAAGCTGAGCTTCGGTTAGCAGGCGTTCCATTGTTGATTCACAGCGCAGATCACACACTGGCCTGTCACATAACATTTCATTCAACATGTTCTTGAAATTGCAGTGTTCCGCCAGCTCCCTTAGAGCTGCTACAAATTGTGCAATGGATTCACCTTCACCTTGATTCCTGTGATAAAACCAGTATCCCTCTGCTATTACCAATGGTTTTCGGGAAAAATGTGCTCCTAGAACTTCCACAATATCATCATATGATTTTGCCTCGGGTTTCTCTGGATAAAGCAAATTACATAGCAAATTATAGGTCTTAGCACCTATAATGGTCAAGAAAACAGGCATCTTCTTTTCATCGTGTATATCATTCGCCACTATATCATTCGCCACCACGAAGTTTCGAAAGTGTGCTATATAGAGGTTCCAAGTGGAGGTGGTAGAATCAAAGGCTTCCAGACCAGCTGTGAGTGAAGCCATGGTTGAACCAATGAGTGGAACTATGGTTCCCTCACACAGTTGTTTATCTCCCGTGGAGCCATGGTTTCCTCTTGTGATTGTTTATCTCCTGTCCCTTGGCTTCACCAAACAATAGATCAGATTTCAACTCCAGTCATCCCTCTCCAGCCACATAGCACAGGCATGCACACAGTGAGAAAAAAAAAATCATTCTTACATAGCTCAGGATTTCCTGGGTTCACAAGATGTTATTTTATCATCCCATCCTCATCGCCAGTGTCATGTATTAAGATTAAATAATGATCAATAGACATAGCAGGCTTCAGAGTTCCCTTATTGAGCTTTATTCAGCATGTCTGGCAAGGACTGCCCACAGACACACAGGTTTACCTGAGCCCTTAACAACCCTCCCATTTATCACTATGGCAACCCCCAGTGGCCCCAGTAACCTGAGACACCACATGCATGGTGGACAGTGCTCTCGAATGAGCTGCTGTTTAGTGTTTTTTGCCTTTGTTGTTCACTGGGTGGCCCAGGCCTTATTTGTGGCACCTTCTCCAAACCCTGCAGGAATACAGGACTATTAATTTTTTCATGGGTGTTTCATGGGAGTACTCCACAAACATGCCTGAGTTTATTTTCACAAAGCCCTGTGTGGGGTGGGGGTTTTATCCCCGTTTTAAACATTGGGCACTGATACAAACAGGCCCAGATCCAGAGAGGGACATAGGCATTGTGCAGTCAGCATCACAGTGCCTAGTTTATAGGCAGCTGGAAAATCACAGGAACAATACAGCTGCCCCCAAAGCTGAGTGTGGTGCCGAGGCTTCCTGTGCAATGCGTGGAGACTAGAGAGGCACCCAAGAATGGGATCCACAAAAGCCAGCATGCTCAACAGGAAACCACCAAAACTGGCCCATCAGAGGTACCGAACAAAGGGGTGTCTGCTAAGCCCTTCCCTTCTCCTGGAGGTAGCTCTAGAGCCAGGAACCCTTCTCCTGGAGTGGAGCAGCTCAGATGCCAAACTAGTTCTTTGGGAGAATAAGTTATGTACCTGCCTCGCTCTGCACAAAATGGCAGGCCACCGTATAATTTCTAGCTCAGGGGTTAGAGTGGTCCCTCGGGACGTGGGAGCCCCAGGCCTCCACCTGATGGGGAAAAGGGGTTTGACTAAGGATTTCCCATGTCAAAATGAGTGCTTTAACTACTGACCTCTGAGCTATGATGATGTGAAGCTTGATCAGTCTCTCAGCTAAGGCTGTTCTATTGTGTATAACTAATTAAATAATCATGGGAGTAGGGGGACTGGGCCCTGCATCTCCCCCCACACCAGAGGGTGTCCTAATCATGGGGCTAGAGAGTCATTCTCGGTCTTTGGCCCACTTCCTCTTCCAGCCAGATTTTGAAAGGGGCCCAATCCTCTGAGCATGCCTGCTTGATCAGGGCCTGTGTGTGAATTGGGCCAACAAACGTCAGTCTTTCCCTGGTTTGTGGATTGCCCTGGAGGGGAGTAGGTGGGAGACAGGCAACCGGATGCCTAGAAGGAGGCAGTGGTGCTCATGCTAGGAGACAGAAACATGGACACCGAGGGAACTTCACCCTGAAAACCTAAGTACTGAGTGAATTCAGGTGCTTACAGGGTTCAGTGGGAGGCCTGAGGACCTCAGTGGGGCCTAAAACTAGAATTTAGGTGTCTAGACCCCAGCCGTAGGCACCTAAGTACATTTGTGGATCTGGGCCAGGGGGGTCTAAGGTCAGAGTGTGTTACTTTTAGGTGTCCAACATGACATGCCTCGGACCTGACCTTTCAGAGTGCCTAGCATTATGTAGCACTTTGTGTTCAAACCACAGCTCCATGGCAGTGGACCATCAGATCTTCTAATCTATCACTACCGTTTGAGCTTTCTGCTCAAAGCTATGTATGCATTGCCACCTACGTCGGCAAACCTTACGCCCCACAGGGGTATGACTATTTCGCCCCGAGTGACATAACTTACAGTGACTTAAGCATTGGTGTGCACAGTGCTATGTGGGCGGGAGAGCTTCTCCCCTCAGCCTCGAGGGTCTTCACCAGACAAGCTACAGCGGTGCGGCTGGGCCACCCAGTATGTGTAGACATAGCCTAAGGCTCCGTTTTTCTAAGTGTTCTAAAATCAGCATGGTGATGTAGAAGTGGACTTTGTAGCTGTGAATGCTCTGCGCCTGTGCAAATCACACCCCAGGTCTCAAGGTGGCACCCACAAAATAAGAAACACAGTGACTACCTGGCAATGACTTGGTTTTCCCAGCACCACATGGGAACTTTGTGGCAGAGGTAGGGAGAGAATTCAGTTCTCCAGGATAATATTCAATTACCAAACTATGAAACCATCCTTTCTTTCCTGGCACTCCCCTGCCTCATGCATTTAAGCTTCTGCAAACAAATAAGGGGGGGGGGGGGAAGGGGTGTCCAAAAATGACAGTCTTCTTCCATACATGACCCTTATTCATCCCTAGAGAAGATCCTGCCTCTGCACTGAATGAGGCAGGGATAAAAAGCCACTATGAGCACTTAAACTTGTGAAAGGCACTTAATAATGTGCCTTTAATGTATTGTGTGTGTGTGTGTGTGTGTGTGTGTGTGTGTGTGTGTGTGTGTGTGTGTGTGTGT